>VWZW01004955.1:1330452-1470245 GCA_013397115.1 Edolisoma coerulescens | reverse complement strand
TTTTTTTTTTGCCTGCAACAGTTCTTTTGGAGATGAAAATTGTAGCTGAAATTTCCTGGCAAGGAATAAATTTCTACAATATCGGGATTTTTATAGGAAAAAGTGAAAGATCCAGAATTAGTGGGGGTTTTTTTGTTGGTAGGGGAAAAAACCCCCACAAACTTAGCTTAATTTAAATGTTTAGGGGTTACTTTAGTGTTTTTCCCTAAGTTAGAGAAGCACTTAACCATCCCCCTTCCCTTGAAAACAAACACAAACCCAACAAAACACCCAAACCAAACAACAATAAAAAACATTACTTAAAATGCATTGTAAGGATGAGTCTGATTATAAGAAGTATTAGACATTATATCCATGAGTATGTGTTTGATATTCTAAAATTCAGTCAACAAGATGCAGAGCAATTAATTGTAAATACACATTGTATCAGGAGATAAATTGTTCCCTCATTTTTATATATTATGTATCTAATATATAAAAATACACCTTTGAGGCAACATTTTTCTGAGTAGCATGTCAGTATCCAGAGGAACGATGTTACTAGAGACTCGTTACACATCTTGCCATATATATAAATAATTTATCTAGTACATAGACTGTATATTTTTGTGTATTTTTTTTAATTTTATTTTTTAGTCATTTAACTTATTTTATCTTACTTGTGTGGATTTGTGGAGAAAACAATTCTATATACAATATACAGTAAAATGCTAGTTACATGATTAGATTTGTTCCATACGGTGTAACAATAAAGGAAAACCTTTGCCTTCAAAGTGATGTGTCACACAGTCTAGTCTAGATTATTTCCCCCTCCAAACCCATGCTTGTTGCACTCCTGAGCATTGCATCCAAGTTATGGGTAGTGCTGGCAAAAAGGATTATTTCCATATTGTAAAGCAGTCAAGGCTAAAATAAAAAACAAACAAATTAAAAAGAAAAACAGTTAAAAGAACCGAGTCAAGCTTTTTAAGGTAAAAGATGCTTTTTCTTTGTTTTCCTGAGCTGTGCTGTATTCTGAAGTGTAACTTAATTCTAAAGAATAATTAGTCCCGTCTGCCTGGCCAGACAGAGACTGAAGAGCACCTGCTCTCGCGGGCCGGGAGCCGGCCGGATGCAGGTCATTTAGCTAATTAGCATGGCAATGAGCCCGTGCTAATGGGGCCTGAGGGTTTGTGGGTGGCAGCGCGAGGCATGGACAAGCAGCGGTTCCGTGGTGCTGAGCCCAGCCAGCGCTCTCGGCTGGAGCAGAGCCGTCCCTTTGCATCCTTGACCCCGCTGCCCCTGGGTCTGCTTGGGATTTTTGTCAGAGAAGGGAAACGTGGCTCTGTTGTGCCCTGGGCAAGCTGTAACCCATGGGGAGCTCCATCAGCCCAAACCACCGCTATTCCCTGCTTCCAGCACGGGCGAGCCAAGGGCAGAGACCTGGATGTTTCCATTGGTAATGGTTGGTTAGCTCAAGGTTGTTCGAGTCAAGCTGAGGTTTTAAAGTTGGAAAATTTAGGCTTGGCTTTATTTGATTTCTCATGTTTTCCTTTCGCAGGTTTAATACCGACCCTTAATCAATGATAAGCAATTAAATGATCAAACTGCAGCTTACTACCCTCATTTAGCTGGGCAAATAAACGGGAAGGAATTGGTTTGTGCAGACACAAAGTAAAGTTGAAGGCAAAGATTTTATTTGGTATACATAGGAAAATTGTGTATAACTTATGTTATCCCTAGTGAAGAAAGAGATTGACGATTTCTTGTAAATATTTGAGTTTGTATTTCTGGGAAATCTCCCTGCTCTATGGCATACTACAGGATCTGAGAGTGAGCAGTGTATGTCTGTGTATTGAAACAGCCCTAACCACACTACAGATAATGCAGCTGGACATCATATACTACAGTCCAGCAGCATTTAAAGTCCAGTAAATTTGCAGTAGTTCTATTTCAGGTTTCTGTACAGCATGTTGTCTTGTTAATTACAATGCTTATTAATAAACTAGATCCACGAAAGCAGTTTTCTCCTTTGCGCTGTTTTCTTTGGGTTTCTGAAGCACAAGTTCTTTATAAGTATTGCCCAAGCTACGTTCTCCCATTTTCAGCTTTCCAAATTTCCTGTTGCTGGGAAGGTCCAAACTGTGAGAAAGTCAAGAAAATTCAACTGTATTTGCAGTTGCTTCATGCAACTGAGTAGCACGCTTTTGGTGAGCAGTAAAAATATTCACACACTCACAGTGTGTACAGCAATTGAACAGAACAGAAAAATCTTCCATTTCTATGTCATTTCTCTTTGTACCAAGCTCCCTCCTTGTACTATGCCTCTGATACATTTACTTATAGAAAATCATTATGAGCTGGAGGCAGGAGTGTTTATGGTGTTTGCTTTGTTAGAAAATAAGCTATTTCTAATTGAGAGAACATGGTTAATGAGTTGTTGTTGAGCTAAAGGGATTATCCTCTCACCATGAATGTGAGATAAAGAAATAACCATCAAACGAGGAACTAATGGAACAACACTTTATGCATTTTTCTATCTTATTTTAGTCCATATTTAAAGAGCAACTCTTGTTGGCCTGACACTAAGGCAGTAATATCTTATTCTTTGATGCAGTTAGGGCTTAGCAAGCATAGTTTTCTTGTCTCCAGGACCCTTTCAAGCACGAAAATATTATTTATTTTGGCATCAAAACTGTGCACAAGTATGTTCCTCTACTGCCAATAATTGCTGACACATCAGTTGCTAGGCTAGATAATATATTCAGCCTCCAAATTAAGAAAATGGATGAAAATTTATGGAGCTGAAGGGTTTCCCTGGTTTGGATGGATCTCGCAATATTTTGCAGGGCCACCTCAGGAGGCAAGGAAAGAGTGGAATTTCCCAGAGATCTGGCAAAACAAGAACAGAGCAAGGCAGAAATGTGTAGTACCTGAAGAAGTGCAGAGTTTTGTCACTGGTGTCACTGTGCAGAGCTGCAGGGGAATTGCAGAATTGCCCTCCCATTGTTTTCTTTCCTCCCTGCAGACACAGGGAGCACCTGGAGCCCTGCTCTGGCAAGGTGGGAATTCCTGAATCCCAGGGGTTTGCTGGGTAGCCCTACAAAGTGCAATATTTTCCCCAGAGCCCTGCAGCACAGGTGCAGTGTTCCAAAAACATCTCTTGCCTGTAGGATGGGCTCCAACCCCTGCTCAGTAATTCAGGCTGAGGTAAAGGCTTGCTAGAACGTGCACGTGGATTTGTTTAAAAAAGAACCTCTGTTTCCCAGCAGCAGGCACTTTTGGAGATGTGCTGCCCACATGATCTATCAGCATTCTTGCCTTTTCCTCAGGTTTTTCCAGGTGTGGCCTTAGGGCTGAGCTGTAGTTGGAGCAGCTGTGGGTCTGCTCCTCCTCAGAAGTGCCAGGCACCAAGCAGAAGAGGAAACGAGCAAGAAGGTGTTTCCTACATCAAACAGAAGACAGCTCTGCTGCCTCGAATGGTCATGAAAATCATATTTTAAGAAGGTACTTGTGGACTCTACTTGCAAATAATTATTTCTCCAAGAAGTATCCTTTGTGTCTTGGTCCTTGCATTCACATTCTAGTATGAAAATACGGCATGTCTGATAACTGCAATGAGATTAAGAATGTATTTCCACTTTTATTTATATTATTTTCATGATTTAGATGTCTTCTGTCGGTGCTAGTTTAATGCTTAGAGCCAAAGCTCTAACAGTAGATGTGTTTAGGATGTGACAGCTCTGTCTTCATATTTAATTCAAAGCAGAAACAAAAATCTGTAGGTTCATGCAGTCTGCTATTCCCTATGGAATTGATGCTACCTCTTCTCACTCTTTTTCTCCACTAGGATTAAGAAGTCTGTGTCTATAAAAAGGAAAGTTACTGTGTACATCCATCCAAGAGACAGATGAATGAGGTGCCTGGGAGCTCTGTACTGGATTTTAACCCATAGCTGTAAGCCACCAGCTGTGATGTGTTCTAGAGCAGAGGAGTAGGATGTGCAAAGAGAAAAGGACATTTTGTAAGGCACTGAAATGAAGTTATTCATTGCCACTGCAGCTGCTATGCCTGTAGTAAAAGAGTTGATTAACATAATGAGATTAAACTAAGAGAAATTGCTTTTAACCTGTGCTTAGCTTGAGTTGTTGTTTAGTTACCAGAGATGATAAAAGACCGTACCCAAGGCTTGTCTAAACTTCCCAAACGTCAGCTGTTCTACAAAGGATGTGGGGTTTGTCTTCTCTGCTGCGTAGATCAGGCTTCTGTGTGCAGAGGGAAGTTAAAATCAGTCTGAAAAATGAAGTGATTATAAGAGGGGTGAGTAGGTGGGGGGGAAGGTGAATACTTTGAATACTTTTGGAAAAAAGAAAACAGTAAAGACACAGGCAAGCAGGAAAAATGAGCAACTTTCCCAGCTAACAGGTACACTGAGATACCCTGGGCTGTCTGCAGACCTGCAGTGCAATGCTAATTTTATTCATTAGCATTTTATAGATATGTAAAATTTGTGGTTTGCATAGAAATATCTGTTCAAATCAATATAATCAAGATCTGTAATGACAAAAGAGACCTACTTGGAATACTTTGAGGCCTATTTAAAAAGGCTCTTTCCCCAGGAAATCTTACAGGCTCATTTCTAGAAAATATAAAGGGACTCTTGCTGTTGCCCTGCAAAAGCAAATGCTTTCAAGTGATTCAAACTTGAGAGACCAGAATGGAGCAGAATGGCTTAAAAACTGAAATTTGATGAAAAAATAAAGATATATAATCAACCTACATATAAATATAGACACTCCAAATTTAATTATCATTGTTTTCAAAGTTCATCTGTGTATGAGAGACAAATGTCAGCATTGGGTGTCACACCAATTACTGTATATAATCTAAAAATATTCATCATCTTGTGGAGGCGTGCACAAGGTCAGAGCTTCCTGGCTTGGCACATCCAAGTTGTTGTTTGTTTGTTTTAATTGCAGCAGAGGCATTTAGCACCGTGCCTGCCTGGTAATGCAGGAAATGTAATGCAAGGCCTTGACATCTGAAAAGTAAAGACTTGTCTGAGCTGACTGGCTCATAAAAATGATTCTGGGGAAATTGGCAAAGAAAAGAAGCCCCTGAAATTCTAAACAAGCATTTTAAATGCAGGAAAAAATAATCTAAAGGGTCCCATTTGCAGCTTATGTGCTGCAGATAATGTGCTGCACAGCTCCTTCCCCATAAAGCAAAATTGTCACCGTGAGGCAGGGTAAGATTGAGCCTTTTTGTTAGCTGGAGTCACTCTCCTGCAATGATTGCACACAATCAATCTACTTGGGTTTTTAAATGCTTTTTATCAGATTTCAGCCTATTGACTCAAAAATGTGTTTCTTGTCAGTGTAAAACTACTGAATATTAAAGAAAAGATAAAATTTTCCAACCTCAAAGCTGTCACTTCAGTCTACAAAAGGCAGTTATTGAAGCCTATTACTGTTTTGGCAGTGCCTGTCTGAAATTCCCTCAAAATATGCCACTAAGATTCAAAGAAAGGACTACAAAAACACTAATATTGAAGATTTATGCTGTAAAATTTGAGTAAATTTGCATATAAATGATTCATTGAATATAAGAGATGTAATGAAAATTCTGGAATCTTAATGTTTACTCTTTTTGGAACATCTGATGTGAGTACCTGAATCTAATTACAATGAAAGTAAATCTACCCAGCAGGCTGAACACAAACAAACAAATAAATAAATACACATTTGCCTATTACATATTGGGAGAAAAAAATCTGTGCACTTCCAATTAGACACAAGAGCCAAGGCCAGCTACATCACTCATAATTTTAGGGAGCTTTTTTGTCAAAGTTCATTCTCTGAAGCATCTCTAAGCTGGGGATGGGGAAGAGGAACCTGCAGGAGTAATTCCTTCACCTGTAAAATTTCAGAATCTACACGTGTCCACCTGAGAATGAAGAGAAGCTGGAAAATTAAGATTACACATCTTCCTTTTACATGGCTAAAATCAAATGAATCCAAACCCAGTATTTGCATGGAGGTTTCTGTTCTGAGTATGAAAAGGAGTGTGATGAGTGAATACCAAACATGAGAAGCCCAACCCCTCTTCTCCAGCAAGCACGACCTCCCCTCTCAGGGTGGTTTTCCTGCCAGGATGCACCTGAGTGTGTTTTGTGCTGGTGCCAGGTTCCTGCCAGAGGGGTGCAAGAGGCTGACATTTGATGTGTGCAAAAGAACAAAGAGTAGGATTTGCGCTAAAGCCAAATTGGCAAATATTTTTTGTTTTCTGTGACAAGTTTTGCTTAACTGGCACAAGAGGCAGCCGAGCAGAGAAGTGTGCTCCCATGGTGAGAAACAGAATCTGTTTAAGAAGCTGAGTGCAGTTGCTGGGTTGCCACTTCCCTTTCTTCACCCCTTTGCTCAGTGCTGTGCTGGCACATCACTCTCTGTTCTGTGGCATTTGGAAAGCCAGCTGTGCTCAGGCATGTGCACCTGTACCATAGAGGAACCAAACAAAAACATTAAATAATCTTTCTCTTTGTGCAGGGGAAATATCAAGAGGGACAAAGAAACCTGCAAGAAGTATTGCCGTAATGCAGAGAAGTCGGTAAATGATCTGGACTCTTCAGGAAATAAAGAAAGCTCTTCTGAAGCGGGAAAATGTATTTTTATGAGTTCACTTGTTTGCTACCTGCTTAAAGTTGAACCACCTGTGGCTGCAAGAAGGCAAGGAATGTGTTATCTCAATGAAATTGCTTTCCCACAGCATCGTTTGTCACCTGGACAGAGGTCACAGGCAGAGGAAGAGCCCTTCAGTGAGGAAGTTGTGCTGGACTCACCCCGGCGGTGACTCCAAGTCTCCTTTGCCTGGGAATCTCTTGGAATACCATCATCCACATTGTACAGCAGCACAGCTCTGACAGTGCCATTTTTAACAGGAAAAGTACTAAAATCCGGTTTTCCATTAAATCGTTTCGATATTTGGCAGCTCCTTCTGGGCACATCTCAAACTCCTTCTCACTGGAGTTTCTCAAGTTTACTTGGATGAACTCTGCATCGTTAGTTTTAAAAGTTTTTTACTGATTATTAATTCCTTACTTGCTGGACTGTGTCAACACTGCGTGTTCTCCACATGGTCAGGAATGAGCTGCCAAAAGCCTGTAGCTCAATAGCAGCTGCCTTATTCAATGGATCTGTCTCACATGCTGCAGCACGTGGCACTAAAATTAGGATTTGTTGCTGAATTTGGCAAATTTCTGCTTCCCAGAAAGGCTCTCAACTCATGAGATTGCCAGAAACACCTATTAGATAAGGTCATATTTGGCTATGGTTGGCAAAAACTTAATTAAAGTAACACCAACTGTAGTAATTCCAGTGGTAGGGAGTTTGTGGCAGATGCAATGAGGATTTTAGTCTGAAAAACATCTTTAGTCGTGTTCTCCAAGCCAACTCTTCAAGGATAAATGACATGAGATGTAAGTTTAAGATGGGAAATGTGCACGGGCGGGAAAAGTGTGGGTGTTGGTGTGAAGGGAATAATGTCAGAGTTACATTTACCTGGTTCTCAGCAGCTGGGCATAAATATGCACAGTAAAGTAAATGTGCACTCTATATTTTTTTATATCTCTAAATCATTTTCCCTCAACTTTATTCTTTGCATCATAAACCTTTTTAACTATCCCAAAATTTTCTTACTGTGAGTTATTCACCTTCTGAAGGAATTCTCCCCAAATCTTTGGTTGCTCAGCCATAGTAACCTTCACAGACCAGGTGTGACATGAAAATATCACAAGAACAGATATAAATTCAAAGAACTCCTACTTGTGATTTCAGTGCAGAAAGTTCATACTCACAGCAGGAAAATTATTCTTTTATACAGCTACATCATAATTCTTACCTTGAAGTGCAGGTACTTGATAAATTTCCATATTCATATTGCATTTCATGCAGACTTTATAACTTGATTTGGCATTTTCTTCAGTGGAGTCTGTGGCAGCTGTAATAACCAAGGGCTCACAGATTATTCTGTGCCCATTTTTGCTCAGTTTATGAACACTAATTTAAACAGGCTGAGTTTGTGGCTATTGATTCCATAACTTTCAGTTACCATAAAGGGTTTAAAATTAGGTGATCAATTGAATGCTGACCCTCTAGAGAGGCTTTGGCTGTGCAGCATAAGTCTGAGAAGTTTTACATAAGTAGGTTTTAACTATATTGCTTGATAAAAGAGCTCAATTAATCAAGGTTATTGTAACCCTGTTTATTTAAATTTAAAAAAAAAGAAAACTGTGTGTTTGTTACAGAAGATGGTGTAGTAAAATTGCATTTTACTCCTGAAATGTGTTAATTTAGAGTAGTACTAAATCTATGGAAAATTATATGTATTGAAATAACACTGCCAAAGGTGATTTGAACAAACCAGTGTTACATCCCACACTTCCATCCTTAAGCAGCAGAGGTAAAAAAAGAAGGAGAATATCGCAAATTCAGGATAATATCTTTGAATACTGTGGCAGTTTGTTCCCTCCTGGCCTTTCCATGCAACTACCACAATTTCAGCAACAAATAAAACGATTTTAGCAAAAATGGAAACAGATGTACCTCTCAATTTCTATTTAAGGGAGCTTGCATTCTAGAGTCATTTAAATGTGATGCTAGAAATTAGGATAGCAAAAGTAATTGAGCCTTTCCAATTTTAATATAATTATCAACAAGTGAAATTAAGAGAAAGCAGTTAAGCTGAGTGCTTAGGGAAATGCAGCCAATAGGGAAACTGTCAACAAAGCACATCCTGGTTTGTAAAGCTATCATGAATTTTAGGAGTTGAATTCTGTAATGGAATGAAATTAGCATTAAAATTTCTGTTAACATGATAACTTTTACAGTCAAGTTACACTGTCCAGCTGTCCCTACCAGAGCTTTCCTCTCCTTTGAATGCAAGCTTTAAAGTCCTCAGACTTTGCAGATGTGATTTATTTTTCATTTGCCATTACTAACATTACTGCTTGTCCCAGTAACTTTATTTGGCCTTTTCCCCCTGCAATTTTCCAACAGTATTTGATAATCCTCGTGCTACTGCATAAGAACAGTAGAAGAATTTCTCCAAAGAGACACTTATCCCTGAGAAGGCAGAGAATCCAAGTGCCTCTGAGTTATTGCTCAGAAAGCAGGGCTGTAATTCTCTGCCGTTGCACCATCTCTTCAGCCCAGGTTGTTCACTCTTCTGCATTATCGAGAGTGCATTTTTCCTCCCTCAGAAGGAACAGTTGTAACAGACTATTTCCAAAATGACAGCTTAAGTGACTCCACAGTTCCTTAATATCTATTCAGAACTCTTGTCTCCTTGCAAATTTTCATTGCTTTCTTTAAAAGCAGCCTGTGAGAAAGGTAATACATTATTAATGCTACATGTCATAAAATAAAATAAATACTTGCCTTTTGAAGAACCTGATCCACTAATCAAGAGTAAATGAATGCACCTGAATTATTCAAAGAACCTCAAACAGTGCAACTTGTACTCAAATTGAATATTGTGAATAGAATATTCGCAACATAACAAAAAGAATTTCCAGTCATATTAACTCCTCCATTTTCATAACAGGAAATGGGGTTTTTATTCTTTTATTTTTTAATCAGCGTAAATATTTTGCCCACCTTGCAAAGGCAAAAAGGTCCAGGGTGGGTTTCTGCACTTTGTTACCTTTAAGCAGCCTCCTAGAGGAATGTTTATGTTGATAAGAGCAGTTGTTATTGAACATGTTCCACGTTTCAGAGGAAGCAGGTAGGACTCTGTTCCTGAGCAGCAGAATTAGGTCTCAGTTACTGGGAGCTGCAGGTTGGCACTTGTTGAACAGCTGTGCCAAGAACAGGGGAAATGCCACCACTTGTTGGGAGAAAGGGAGCACTGCTGAGCTGGCAGCGCTTCCAGCCAGTGAGTGACAGCATCAAGGGCAACACAGGAATGAGATCCCAGGCAATTAATTAAAAACAGCTCCTGCAGCCAGAATTTGTTTCCTCCCTATTACAATCCATTCATGTCAATGAAGCTTCTGGCACTGCTTCAGGAATTTTTCACTACAGCACCCTGTTTTTCACAGTGTGGTGTTTATCCCACATCCCTCAAAGATATTTGCATTCCCCAGCAGTTTTCTTTGGGGGAAAAAAAAAAAAAAAAAAACCAAAAGTAGCTGTGCCACATTTCTCAATGTGTCTGCAAAATCTTGTCCTTACAAATAGAAGGCTCCCAAGTTCTGGGTCATGTCCAGGCTGTCATTTCCTTTAGATGCTTTTATTGAATAGATTCTCCTGGATTCAAACAGACCCGCCCAGGAACAATTAGGAATGTCAGACTGGGCAAAGCAATGATATTCCTCACAAAGAAGTAAAGCAAAGTCAAGTCTAGGAGAATCGAGTTTGTGATTCTATTCCTCGCTGTGATCCAGTCTTGAATCCTTGGGATAATCAAGTGTCCCTCCTCAGTTTCAGTTTGCCCATTCAGTAAATTCCTGATTTCCCAGTATTTCACTGCAAACAAAATTTTCTCAGGGAGAAAACAGGTAGGAGGGGAGAAAGACGTCTTCAAGAAGACACATATTACACCTCAAAATGTAAAAAATAACAGTAGGGTGCTTCAGACACAGTGCCTGTCCTCATTCATTGGGGCTGGAGAGCTGCTGGGATGGGTTGGAGCAGCCTTTATGTGAGCCTGAAAGCAGTGCTGATATTTTCTGTATTCTAATACCAATGTGACCTCTGCGCTGCTCAATAAATCACACAGCTATGTTTAATTTAAACAGCATCAACAACCTGGAAGTACTACACTCCTGAACAGGATTTGAAATTGCAGCTGCCATTTGAGAATTTGAGATTTGGCAGGCGTTCCTCGACCCGTGATCCTATTACCAGAGATTCCAAATTAATGCTCAAATCAAGTAGCAAGTTTGAGACCTCAAACCTGGTTGAATTCCTGTTGAAATCAATGGGTTTTTTTCCACGGAATTCACTGGCCATCTGTTGAAACCAAATGTGCGTTGTATTTTGTGACAAAAAGAGAGTAAAAAGCAAGAGAATTTTTTCATCTCAGATAGTATTTTCCCTAGAGAAAAGCCACAATCTGGAGCTATGGGATTTACAAACCCCTTTTGTTCCGTCCTGAAGGAACAAAATGTCTCCAAACACCAATATTCCCATTAGCTTTATGTGCCATGTCTCTGGAATAAAGATATTTTTTTCTGGTTGTGATTCAAAAACGTTGCAAAAATTCTGCAACAGTCTTGAAGAAAAGCAGCTTCTGCCTGGAGAATATGCCAATTGCCTTCAGAACTTAGCATCAATCTAGGAACATTCAGTACACGCTGAGCTCTTTCTATCAGATTTAATTGAAATGCAAGACAGAGTCACTTAAGTGTTATTATATTTTTCTACTCAACTTTGATCATGTTTACCTGCCTACAGAGATGCCTTTACAAACTGCTGTAAACTATATACTCCATAAGTGATATACTTTATATATATTTATATGCATAGAGACAAGCTCTTTTTTGATATAGAGTGAGCAGGTCAAAGCAGAGGCAGAGAGAATGTATTTGTCACATCTTCTGCTCAATCTCATTTGTTTTTCCATCTACATGTGTTCATCATAAATCTAGTGAAACACGCTGCAATGCACTGCAAGGGCAGCCTCAATAATGTCAGGAGATTTATGTTAGCAAGACTAGATTTTAACAGCAGTATCACTTTCCATTTCAAGCCTCTGATAAAACCTCTGCTGCTGTTTGAGAGCTGTCTGACAAAACATTTCCTTGTTTCAAACCTGGCAGGGAGATGAATGATTGGGTTGGCAGAATGCTGTAGATAAAAGGTTAGGAACATCCTTTATCCGGATTATTTTCTGAGTATGACTTGGAGTGAAATATAGATTATCCCATTTAAATCTTGCATCCTCATTCACACGTTTTGCTGGGTGCTGGAATTTTCAGGACCTGAGCAATCAGAACCAATATCCAGTGAAGCTGACCAAAATATTTTCATCAGCCTTCAGTGGACCTTGAATCATGTACTAAATGAATAAGGTTTCTCTTACAGCATTGAAAATGTATCTTTTCTTAATTTATTTTATATATTTTATCTAATATATCTCTCTCTACCATCAAAAAGAAAATGTATTTACTATTAGTTAGTAAAATTAATGATTACTTCTAAGATTAACCACCTTTCTTCCTGTCCTCAGTAGTTTGAGTATGCCTTGCCCTGCTGTTAATATCCTTCACGCCACCTTTTTCCTGTCAGAATATTCAGGCTGAATATTAAACTAAGCAATTTCTTTATTGGTAGTGTATTTTTCATATAAGAACACCTCTGGAAAAATAATTACAATATTTTTACAGTGCTGTGCTCTCTTGGTGTGCTTTGATTTTGAGATCAGTGTCTGGCAAGCGTCAATCTAATCTCTGATATAGGCTGAATTTGGCAGCTCTACAGAAGGAGCTCTGTCTGGATGAAGGAAGGGCTGCCTGGCAGACAACCCCTTTTCAGGATGAGTTTGGTATATCCTGATTGTGTAATTTAGGAGGGATTCAAAACCTAATAAAAATCATTTGTAAAAAAATGGTTTAAGTGTGATATAGAGAGCACAAAGCATTGACAATGCTGGGGGAAAATATCTCACTTTCCTGTCTTATCAGTTAGTCATAAAATCTAATTGGCCCAGCTGTACAACATGGCACGAGTCATTAGGGTGACATTATCCTGTCCTCACTCATTTCTTTCCTGCTGTATCTCCCAGGGCTGAGGTGGGCAGTTATTTTTAGTTCTGAGAGCTCTCGTACGCCAGGTCCCACATGAACGGACGCCGTCCTCTATCTTCCTCAACATCTGTCACATCAGCAGCAGGAGATGTCCCACACTCAAAAGTCAGTGACACCTGACAATGCAGCTCCTTTTTCAGGAACAAACAGCATCACCCAGCTCCTTGAGTGCCCAGATGAGGAGCAGCTGTCTTGGGACTTTCAGAAGAGCTAAAAAATCTGGATCTTTCCTCATGAGCAGACTCAGCTGCAGCGCAGGTTTCTCCAGCCAAGCTTAAATCAATTCAGGACGTACATCCACCCTGCAGCCACAGGTTCTCTGGGTCCTGTCACTCTGTAATGGCATGGGCAGAGTGGCAATAAACTCAAAAGTGGAGTGATTAGAAGTATATTAGAAAATGATGAGTGGTGTCTGACAGGTGAAGAGGAATTAATCGCCCATCGAAGAACTAGAACAGAGCTAGCAAGGAGTTCAGAGCATGGCAGAAAAGGTGGCTCTTGAGGAGGCTGCAGTTCATGTCTGGAATTCCTGGCCACAGCTGCTGTCACTGCTTAGAGCTAAATGGGTTCAAGGGGACACACAGCAAATCCTCAGAGAAATCCTCTGTGGTTTTTATTAAATATAGGAACGATGTCAGCTCAGCAAATGCTGAAGCTCCAAAGGGTTGGATCCTGAGAGAGATGCAGGAGGAAGTGCTGTACCCACTTCAGCACTTCCTTTGTTTCTCATCCAGTTGTACCTCCCTGGGTGAGCCAGACTTGTGGCTTGTATCCACTACAACATCCCCAATGGTCCTTGCTCACAGCCATCCCATCCTCTCAGGTTATTGAGCACAGGCCTGGATGCCGATGAACATGGCATTGCTGAATCTGTGTGTTTGCACTGGTATGAACCACAGAAGGATGGTTTAGTTGGTTAGAAGGAACATCTGGGCTCCATCTGGCCCGTCCCACCATCTTTGGCAGAGCTGAGCTTTGATTGGGTTGTTTGGGGCTTGCCTTACTCAGCTCCTGTTCCAGCATCTCATGTCCCTCCCTCTGAATGATTTTTCATTTATAGCTGATCAAACTTGTTCATTTAGTCACTTGTTTGCATCTGGTTCTGTGTTTTCACTGTGATTGCTTGGCTGAGAACAAGGCTGTTGCTTTCAGTTGCTTCTGGGAGCTTCCAGAAGGTTCTGCAGCCCCCGGGTAGGCTGTGACTGGCAGGCTGGGGTCATTGGGTGGCTCCTGAGTGGGGCTTGAATAAAAGGGGTGCAGGGCCAGTTGGGCTCCCGGTGCTGTGGGAGCTGTGCCCTGGCAGGTCAGTGGTGCCTACCCAGCAGTGGGTGATGGGGGTGCCCAGGGGGGTGTGGGAGAGCTCAGATGGGGTGGGAGGCTGGGCCTGGAGCATCCCCCAGAACACCTGAGCTGAGTTTCCTTCAGCTGAGGTGTGTCTTCCAGGCACACAACAGCAACAGATACAAAATTCTGGGCTGTTCTTCTGTCTCTGGTTTTGACTTTGGTCTGTTCCTTACAAGCTGGGCTGAACTGTGCTTCTATCACAAAGCCTTATCAAGGTTCCAAGTCTGTGTAAACAGAAGGCTCACCCTGAAGGAGTGACACTTAATTCTGGTTATGGGTGTTCTTTGGCCATAGTAGCCTTTATTCTGTCTTTGGAAGAGTCAGAGAAATCAGTTTGTTCAGCATTTGGAAGAGAAAACGAGTGGGTGATTTTATTGCTGTCAACAGCTGCTTGATGGGAAGGCCTAGAGCAGACAGAGCCAGAGTTTTTTAGGAAATGCAGAGTGAAAAAGCTGAGACACAACAGACAATAAACCCAAGGATATTCCAGTTAGACACAGGAATTTTTTTGCCATGTGAGTGGTCAGACCCTGGAACGAGGTGTCACAGGGGCTGTGGAATCTCTGTCCTAGGAGAGGCTGAGGACTCAGCTGGGCAGGCTGATCTGCTCACCCTGCTCGGCTGCAGGAGCTCCAGAGGTCCTTTCCAACCTGAATTATTCTGTGATTTTATGAATCCTGTTGGTAAGCCTGTAATACATCTCCTCATTACTATACATGCACTAGATTTGAATAAGTATTACCAGAAATCAGCTGTGTGAAGTTTGGATATCCTACTTAGCATTTCCCTATTTCTTTCTGCATGTTTTTCCTGATCATGATTCCTCTTACTGAAGAGGAAACACTTTCTTCGAGGAATTTCTGAATACTCCTGGCAGAAAAAAATCCCCAACCAAGACCTCCAAACCAATCTTAATTTGAAGTTATAAGATTAGTAATGTTAATTTTTCTAATTTGCCTTTTTTTGTTGTTGTTGCTATGATCAGTGGTCAGGGTTCAACATTCATATTGTGAGTAAAAGGGATTAGTGAGAGGGATTGTTTAGGTTATGTCCTGGGAAAGCAAGAGAATGGAGATCAGCTTGGGGTGGTATCATTGCAATTCTGCTTTGTTTCTGATGCAGCAGCTGGCATGGTAAATAGACAATATTTACCATGGATTCCAATATGGAATCTAGGAGTGGATTTATTATAAACTGTACATTTCCTGCTATGAGCTCCTCAACATTTGCATTCACATAAAATCTCAAAATCACATTAGAAAGATCTTTGCCAAAAAAAAATTAATGGAGGAGCTTTGGAAAGACAAAAAGAGCCTTAGATCAGTATCAGTCTTCTGGGATATTTTCCTTAAGATTAATTTAATACAATATATGTCTGAGGAAAGAGCCTGGAATAGGGTAAATAGTAGTCTCACAGAAGGAGCTACCCACTCACTGTGTAGGTGTTTCTAAAAATTTATAGGGCATTTTTACTTATTTAATCCCTTTCTTTTCCAGCTTTTCTTCAGAGGGATTGTTACTAAATGAAAATAGAAGTGGCTGTATAAAATGTCTTTTTCATTAATCTTTTCTATCAGGCCCTGTAATACACAGAAATTCTCCCTTCACTTTGTGCCAGTCCCCAGAATACCTCTGTACATCAGAAAAAAAGAAATACAATAGAGATATCTGCTGCAGAAAGGCAGTGAATTTTATGACATGGTTGGTAGACAAAGAGGAGAAGATGGCAAACTGATCCAAAGCCACCTCCTCCGTGTCACTCACAGATCTCTGCTGCAGCCAAAGGATACCCAGGAGCCTTCCCTCACTTGAGCATTTCTCAGAGGAAGCTTTTTCCCAGCTTTGATCATTCTTGTGGCCCTCCTTGTAACCTTTTCAGGTCTAGTCTGTTCTTTGAGGTGAAAGGATCAGAACTGGGTGCAATAAGGAAGATATCCATGAATCATGGTTTGCTAGTGGTGCTTTATCTTGTTATAAAATGATTCACAGCTGCTTTG
This sequence comes from Edolisoma coerulescens, assembly GCA_013397115.1. Classification (NCBI taxonomy): domain Eukaryota; kingdom Metazoa; phylum Chordata; class Aves; order Passeriformes; family Campephagidae; genus Edolisoma; species Edolisoma coerulescens. The sequence continues at coordinate 1,454,120 of VWZW01004955.1, read as the reverse complement.
TCTTCAGGCTGATCCTGAGCTGGTGTTCTCACTATTTACAACATGCCAATGTCTTGGTCCTGAATTAAAATAGTCACCTCAGAACCCGTTCTGGGTTTTTTTAATGTATGAAATTAGGATTTCTGTGCTTTGCCAATGCACACACGTTGTGGGTTTTGTCACTGAGTTCAGCTGCTCTAACTCAAACTCCTCCTGCAGCTCCTCACAGCTGCTTTTTGTCCTTACTCCTTCAAGTGACTTTCTACTGTTGAGCTGCCACCCACCTGCCTGACAGCTCCGTCCCTTTTCCAGCCCCTGAGGGCTCACACTCCCTGCAGAATGCCATTAGTGACCTCCCTCCTTCAGGAGGGCAGAGCAGTTATCCCTACATTTTGCTGCCCATCTTTTAGGCCCTCATTTATCCATGACATTCCCTCTTAAGCCACAGCTTCTCAGCTCCTTGCAAAGCCTTGATGGAGAAATTTGCTGAAATCCTTTTAGAAATACAGATAAACTTTTATTAACTGGATCACTTTAACTGCACAGACGTGACCTTTGGGGAGAACTTTTGTGTTTGTAAGAGGCAATTTCCTGTAAGAGAAGGCAGGTAGACTGTCTCAAAGTACATTTTTGCTGTCAAGGTGCCTCTTAATTTGTTTTTCCCTACAGTTTCTATAGAAATCTGACTTCCAGACGAGTTATTTCTCTACATCTATCCTGGTATCCTGAAATTTGGTACCATATTTGTCCCTTCCCAGTGCTCAGTCATTTTTAAGTCAATGGTTGTTCACTGCTGTGAGTGATTTTTCTATTTGACTTCCATTAGAAGTCGTAGATGAATGTGGTTTCTTGTCATTTGATATTGTTCATAATGTAAAAATGTCCTGGAATCTCCTCTGTAGTTATTTCAGCTTCAGACAGGTTTGGGGGCTTTTTTGAATCCTTTTTTTTTGAGGATGCTGGAATAAGAATTGCCTCTATTTCTGACAGAGGAACCATATATAGAGAATTTGGCTTCTCTGAATGCTTCTTTTGGAGTATATGTATTGGCTTTATAGATTTTTATAGGGTTTTCTGCCTTGAATTTGTTGTTTCTTAAATTCTTCTTCGGTAGACTTTGTTCAAACTACCAAAGCTTTATCAGCACTTCATTTTTAATGGGATGTCTTACTCTGTCCAACAAGCTTTACGGAAGGCTAAAACATTTTTAAGATCTTTAAGGAAATGGAAACATGTTTGAATATAGTAAAATATGCTTATTTCCCCTTTGCTATTTAATTTGATTTCCTTAAAAGGTCACTTTTTCAATTTTTTTTCTTTACAATAGTCTATATAATGTCAGGCACTTTGCTGAATAGGGAAAGATTTAATTAGAGACTTAAATATTCTGCTGAATCGGGGCTTCATAACTCCAACTCCCCCACAGTCTAAGTGATATTTAATGTATTGACTGAGAAGAATAAAATTTACCCCCAAACACCTTGACAATTAGTTAAAGCTAGTCAAAGAGATCAAAGCTCAATTTAGCAACTTTCGCTGCCTTTTTTCCCCTCATTTCCCTTTAACTAATTCTTAAGTAGTTAGGCACACTTTCCTTTTCTTTCCAATGCAGCACACAACACAAAATGACCCTGAAAGCAGTTTTCTCCATTTCTGGTGAGTTATGAGTCGAGGGATTTGAAGTGGTTATCACAGTCTTCCCTTCCTTATTGTTCATTAATTATAACTCCACTGTTCAGATAGAGATTTATCAAGTAAACCAAAACTCTCGCTTTCATTTTGGATGACTGGTTTTAGATTTCCCGAAGCTTATCTTGATCTCAGGGCTTCCTTTTAAATTAGTTTCCCTGGGGTTCTGAAGTTTTATCAGATAGGGGAATAGTAAACAGTTGTTCAGACTTCAAGCCCTAATGTTTCAGATTAAAGCCACGAAAGATTTGCTTTCCTGCTCTAAGTTCCAATTGAAGCAAAAATGCCAATTCAGGATTTTCTTCATAAAGAGATTCCTCTCTGCAGAAAGAAAAAATAGAAGCCTATATTTATTCAACTTTGCTTTATTTAAAGATTAAATGAACTTGGAAGAAAAACTGCTTACTTTACAGCTATTTATTTGCTGTAATGCATCGAATCTTTCTAACATACTCTCCACATCTCCAGACAGACCATACCCAAAATATCTCTTCAGGCATTCAGCGTTGTGTTATTTTGGTTTACAATAAGCTCTGCATCCCAAACCCACTTATCCAGACAGAAATAACAGTTTAGTGCTAGGTTTGACATAAGACAAACTGGCCAGTTTGGGAAAATTTAAATAGAAATTCCTTCTTGCTAACAGGAGGGATTGGGTCACTGATGAATGATAGAGATAGATTGCATTGGTGACCCTCATGGTTTTGCTGGGGATGACTTTGGGATTGCTGTGGAGGTGTGAAGAGTACAGGAGTAGCTTGTAATTGATCTTCTCAATGAAGGAAGTGTTGGTGATACATGTGAGGTTTCAGTATTCGTGTATTAAAAGGGGAATAGTCAAGGATTAGGACCAAGGATTAAACTGGGATTAGGAAGAGAGACTCTGAAGTAAGATTACAGGTGGATTAAGTAATGCTAAAACTCTACAAAGCTCAGGTGATTATTTTTTGGGTCATTTCTTGATCTCTTCGTGCCTTATTTGTGCAAAACTCTGATATATGGTTTTGTCTTTTAGTTACAATCCTAAAACCTCATCCATTGAGAGGCAGAGATCTTAATTTGATAGATAGAGCTTCCAGGCCCCAGTGGACCAACACTGGCTCCAGATTGGTAGGAATCATTCAACACTCTTGAAACTTGCCTAAATGTCACTTTATCTTTGTACTCTGTATGTGTACAAACACGTATGTGCCAGTCTGTGTATTCCAAATAAATAATTGCAGTTGGTCTCTTACCAAACCCAATATCCTTGGGCCCATCAAAATGTTCAGCACCATCCTGCTGCCAGTTCATTTCCCCCCTCCCAGACTGTGTGTTCATTTCCCACAAAACACTGATCAAAACAGTTGGAGAGTTTGGTCTGCAGGCCAGGCTTTGGCAACCTCCTTTTAGTGCTAAATCTGATTTTCGTTTCCAAATTCGAGGTTATGTGTTGTCGTCGTCTCCCAGCTCCTGCTGAGTTTCCTCCCCAGGCACCAAGAGGCCACTGATTTCCTCTTGAATGCAGAGGCAGCAGTGCCAGTAGAACTCCTCCAAGGGGTTTGGAACAGGGTGGGAGCCAAAACTGGGAGGACTCGTCTCTCACAAACCCCTCCGTGTGCCGTGGCTCCTGGCTGCCTGTGCTGTGGCAGGCTGATACGGGCTGCTGCAGAGATTCCCACACCATAAATTTCTCTCCTGTCCTCTGAGCAGCGGCCAGTTTGACAAGACTACTTCTGTTTTAAAAGCATTTGATGAATATATTCAATTTGTTTCCATCTTAACTCAAACTATGCACTAGCAATACCTCAAAACCTGCCTTTTTTCTTTTTTCTTTTTTCTTTTTTCTTTTTTCTTTTTTCTTTTTTCTTTTTTCTTTTTTCTTTTTTTTTCTTTTTTTTTCTTTCTTTTTTTTTCTTTCTTTTTTTTCTTTCTTTTTTTTTCTTTCTTTTTTTTTCTTTCTTTTTTTTTTCTTTCTTTTTTTTTCTTTCTTTTTTTTTCTTTCTTTTTTTTTCTTTCTTTTTTTTTCTTTCTTTTTTTTTCTTTCTTTTTTTTTCTTTCTTTTTTTTNTTTTTTTTCTGCTTTTTTTTCTGCTTTTTTTTCTGCTTTTTTTCTGCTTTTTTTCTGCTTTTTTCTGCTTTTTTTCTGCTTTTTTTTCTGCTTTTTCTGGTTTTTTTCTTTTTTTTTCTGTTTTTTTCTTTTTTTTTCTTGTTTTTTTCTTTTTTATTGCTTTCTCACTACAGAGTCAGAGTTATTTCAGGTGCAGGAAAAGATAAAAAAAATCAATCTTTGTTTGCCTCTTAAAGTAAAAAAAAATTCAGATTAGTAAATTTGAGATTTTCATTTGCACCCACCAGTTTTGGGATTTCATTAAGTGTTTTCTGCCAAATAAAAGGCATTACTTGGTGTCTCTGAGCTTTAAAGGTTCTAATAAGAGGTTAGTAACTCTCATTTGCAGATATATTCTTTATACAAAAAATAATAAAACATAAGGCAATATAATTAATGAGGGAAAAAATTGGTGAGAAATCAGTGACAAGCCCATGACAGCCGAATGCAATTCATATAAATGTGTCTGGTACTGAGAGCCTCAACCAGCAAATTAATCTGAACTTCCTGAACTGTTCCCTTTTATTTCTGCTCTTCCTTCATATGTATTTTATTCCTGTCAGGAAAGCCTTTGCTCTTCCAACAGTTCTGCAGAAGACGTTAAAAGCTGCAGTAAACGAGCAGACATGTACAGTAACTTCCCCACAGTCTTTAAAAGAGAAAAATTTTAAAAATTGGTGGTGCCATCTGGAGCCTTGGAAAGAGTAAAGAATTTGCTTTACAAAAATGTGTTTGTGTGCTTAGAGGTGTTTTATTGTATTATCTTCATAATATCAAATCCCCCAACAGCAAACAGAATAGGTGAAGGAAGTTTTAATTTTTTGATTAGTCGAAGATTATGGGGGTAGAGTTCTATAGAAGTGCTCTGGAACACAGGAGCAAACAGTGAATTTCAGTGGTTTTGCTGACTGGAGTCTGGTATTTCACTGTGAGAGCAGTTGCATCTTCTTTAACACCACTCTGCAGCTCTGCACATCACTTATGAACACAACAATGGGCTGGAAGGTATTAAATAAGCTTAAGCGTGGCATGAGGAATGCTGAAATGGAGGAATTTGGGGATATGGCTGTAGCAATGCAACTCTCAGTATCAACACGTTGTTTCAGGGTTTACAGCAGCGTTTAGAGTTATTTGTGTCTCCTTGGAAGTGGTGCACTTTTGGCAAAACCACCAAAAATACTAAAACTAGAAGAAATAAAATGAAAAAAATAACTAAATTTGTAAAGATGGAGTCTTAAATTAACAGAGTGGTACAATTGTATGGGTTTGAGTACAGCAATGCATTTTCCTGGATAGTCATTCTTTAATCATATTTTGGAATTTCTATTGATTTTTCTCCTTCCCAGTGGCCAAACCAGGATTGAATGTAACATCTCATTTATGCAGCAGTGCCCTGGAATGGCACTTGGGGGTATCAGCTCAGCCCTCAATGGCACACAAAATCCGAGCCCAAATTTCCAGCAGCAGCAGCAAAAAGAATAATAAATCATAATAATAATTTCCTGCTTTAGGAAGGTAACAAGAGCATCAGCCAATCCTTCAGGATGCTCCCTCATGTTACACCTTTCCTTCACAGAGGTGTCTTGGAGCAGAATGAATCTGAAATACATTCTTTTAGCACTACAAGTAATAACATCTGCATTTATTTTTTCCACATAAACCTGTGGAACTACAACTCCAGTTAAATATATATATATATATATATATGTATGAACTTGTGTAAGTACTTGCAGAAATCCTAATGGGTACAAAACCCATCTGCAAGCCTGCATTTGTATCTATATCTGTAAATTACTGGGGGGATTGGTGTGTGTGGAACATTTTATTCTAAACAAACATTCTGTGTTTCCATAATATTTTTGTACTAAAACCCTTGGATTCTGCCATACCACCTCCCTCAACTCTCCTACTCACGAAAGCCACTGATGTCTTTCAGGAAAGTCTACAGGACTAGTATGTCATCAAGTGGTTAAAAAAGGGAAGTACTCTGTTCTGGCAGAAGTAAAACAAGAAATGGTCTGAATTTGAAACCAAAAAATACTGATAAGCTGTTAGAAATTTTAAGAAAGGTCTGAAACGTGTCTTGTATTCCAATTTTCTGCCTTTTAAAGGTCTTGCATTAAGTCAGGGATTATTTTATAATCCATTATGCTTGGTGCCTATTAAAATAAAAGAGGCCGTTTTTCTTCCATTTAAATTTTGGAAATCAGCATTTCAGGTTTCTCTCTCAATGAAATAGGGTGAGATCCAGCACCATTCCTGTCCAGCTTTCCCTTGAACTCCAGGAAGTGCTGCATCCCTCTTTGCATTAGTTCTGAGCCCTGCCCAGTCCCCAGCCCATCCTGCCAGCAGTGGGGCCAATCCTTACTCTTCAAAAGGAAGAGTTGATGAGGAGCATTTTTCTCTTTGTTCCTGATTCTTTCTCTGTCTGCTTCTTGCATCTTTCCCCGGGGATCATCCCTGTTTTGGCTGTCCAGGGATGCTGCCAGAGCAGCAATGAAGACAAGCAACAATCTGACCCCCTTGCTCGTGCACGGTGTTGTCACAGAAAGCCACGCAAGCCCAGAACACGTGGGAGGCTACAATTTGTGTTTATCATTCATATTTTATGGGTAACAACTTTGATTTTCAGTTGTGAAAGCAATAGCAAGTGATAGCTGGGAAGCTGTCAAAATCACTGAAGTGTTTAGCAGTGTTATTCCAGTGACTATGCTGAAGACTATCTGTGGAATTCAAAGCCATAAAACACAACTGAAGTCAGGTCCCTTGCTTATCTATTTAAAATGGTTGAATTCTTTCTCTGGAGACAAGTGTGAAGGAAGAAGTGAAAAAGAAAAGGATATCTTAGGACCAAAAATAAATATATTTTCCAATACTTTGTTTATTTGGCATTCAATGCCAAAATATATTTAAAAAATCCTGTGACACAACGATAGAGAAATTTGTCTGGGAAAGCTCAATAAGTCACAAGGACCATCCCTCTCCTGTAAGTGCTATCAGCTGTCTGTCCAGGCAGTGAGCTCCAAAACTCACCTGTCTCGGTTGCTGCAGAGGTTTTGGTAATGTCTGGAGTCTGTCTGGCTGCAGTACTGAACGTTCTGCTGCTGTTTGCTGTGGTTCTGTCAGTGTGGGAAGCACCAGCTCCTCTCTGCCGTGCCTTCTGCTCCCCTCCATCTCCCAGCTTGTCTCAGATAAGGAAGGAGCCCCCAGCCTCTCAGGAGCAGGGTCCTGTTATCTCCCTCCTGCCCAGCAGGACTCGTGTCCCTGACCCTGCTGAGCTGCACGGGCGCCCACATTCTGTTCTGCTGGAACAGGATTCCTGACAAGCTGAGAGTCTTGATGTTGATGTTCCCCAATCAAGTAAAATGGCTTTGCTCTGTGTGAAGTTTTCCTCCTGGAGTAATGCTGAATCCTGAGCAGCCCTGTGAGTTTATCAGAGATGATCTATTCTATGGATACTGAAAAAGCTTCAGCAGAGAATTTCTTCGGCTCTCTGTAGAATTTTGTGACAGTTCTGTCTTTCCCATACAAACTATTTCAGACTATGTTACAGTTTTGTAAACTTCTTGCACCTGCAGGATGTTTGCCTGATTGTTATGGTTTTGACTAGGAAAATATTTAGAAATAGGTATCTTAGAATTTGACCAATCCCCTCAAGGGGTGGATGGCCGGACGGTCAATTGCCTTATGCCACTTAACGCACCTTTTGTGAACTAGTATATAAAAACCCTTGGAAATTATTAAGTTTACTTCCTTCCATCTCTGATCCTGGGATTCTGTGTTTCTCTTATTTCGCCGTTCAGACTCAACAGCGACACTATTCCCCAGTCAGCCTGGGGGGTACCCAGGCACAGTGGAATATTTCTTTGCAGAGAGCATAGGAAGAGTCATACCTTGAATATACCTCAGAGCTGCAGGAAATCTTCAAAGCTCAATGTTATGAGGTGCTGGATAAAACATTTATTGGGGGGAACACAAAAAGGATTGGTGGAAGATGATGGTGTCAGGATGTCTTTGGAGCCAGTAGGAGCATGAATCGAGGTATGGCTTGGACAGATAAATTGCTGTTAGAGAGTAGTAGTTGGGTAAATAGTGTGGAACAGAGCAAGGAGCATTTAAGCATTACAAAAACCAAATGTTTGTGTTATAGCACAATGATTGTGTCAATAATCTCACCTAGGTTAGGAGTTACTGTAGTCTAAAGTCTGTGAAACACTAAAAGAGTTTAGGAGCCGCCTTAGAGTCTGTATGGCACCACAAGATGTGTGCCTGGAAAGATTTCACTATCCTGATATCAAAAGTGATGTAGCCAGGCTTTGAGAGGCACAAAGAATGAGAATGTTGCATTATCTTCCTCTCAAGGGGTTTTCTGTCCACCCTGCTATAGCAATGCTCTTTGCTGTTCCTTTATTTGACTGTGTTGTCAGATACTAACAAACTTTAACCTGTGAATTTTGCAGCTGGTGTCAAATGCACTCTGCTGAGAAAAGAATTTTATTTCTCCAGGAGAGTGGATATTCTGATTTATTTTTTGCAAGAAAAAGGTATAGAAAAATGAGCAAGAGTTAAGAATAAGAAAATATAACAGTTGTATTGAATGGATGTATTTCATCCTGCTCTGCCAGTTCCCCAATTCTGTTTTAACTGTCAGCCTACACGTGGAAGTTTTTATAGTAGCTTGGGAAGATGAATAGAGACAAAAACCCAGAAGCTGAAAAGAAACAGGATGAGGAAATGCATTCCAGACCCTGCCTTCAACAAATTCCTTACTTTAGGAGAAAGAAAAGTCTTCTTTATTGGCTAAAAAAGGCCACTGCCACTTGGGCTAGTGTGCTCTCCAATTCCAGCCTGTGTCATCTGTGACCTAAAGAATGCATGTTAACATTATCCACAGTAGCTGACCTCTGAATTTTGTTTGTGGCTCCACTGGCAAGACCATATTTTTATTGGGTGTAATAAAATTGGCTGGATGGCTGAGACGTGCACTAAGAGATGAAAGCCCTGTTTTAAAAAGCTTTAGAGATGTCATCCTTTCAGGGCTCTATCTGCACATCCTGAGAGTGTCTTTGCTCCCTCTGGGGAAGCAGAATGTTTGTCATGACTCGGGGGCACTTCCCCTGCCTCCCACGCAGGACCTGTGCACAGAGTGCCCTGCAAATATTGGCCCAGCCAGAGCTGCCTGCCTGCAGTGCTGCTGCCATGGGATAGACCCAAAGGCCTGTCCTGCTCCAGGCACTCTGCTCTGCCCCTCAGCCACAGCCAAGCTGCTCCAAACGAGGAAATTCTCCGTTATTTAGACCAGGTGGAGGAACCAACCCCGCAGAAGCAACTGGTATGGTCAAGGCCAGGATCTGCTTCAGTTCACTTTCAATAAATTCAGGTTTATTATCCATTGCCATTGAGGCTGGAGTTCAGTAAATGCTACAGATCTGGCAGGAAAGCTGTTTTCTGTCACATTTAACACTGTTAAAGGCAGACTAAATCCATGAGTGAGTGTGTGTACATATTGTAACAGTGGTATAGTGGCTATAACCTTTTCAGTGTTTTTTTATTTTAGTAAGCCTAAATTATTTTAGTCTGGGGACCAAACTAAATGGAAACATGGCTTTCTAATCATTCACTTATAGAATTTCCAGAGAATAAAAGTGCATAAACAGCTTCTTCTCTCCACAGTAGAGGATCTTCCCTCTTCCTCCCCTCCAGAAAAACCCAACAAAACACCAAAACCAGAAGAGAGGCTGCATGAATTCAAGCTGCTACACTTCCTTCCATGGTCAAAATAATGAGCAGAAAAGTTCTAATGCATTAAAGTCAGGTGGAAAATAGAAGGACTGTGAAGATCAGACATGGTTTTATGCCCAGAAAGCCTAAACAAAGACCTAAATCTCATTGTTTAAGCAAGAGATATAAAAAGAAAGCAGAAATGGCTTAAAGAGTATAAATTATTAAATTTAATAATGGGAGAAAAGAAACCAAATGACCTTCAGGAAGCACACAGTGTTCTTGATTGTGAGTGCTTGCTGTTCCCATCTCTCCTCTCCTCAGGCTTTGCTCCACACAGTACTGGAGTGCTTGCACATTCCCTGGAAATTGCAATCCCACCAAGGCCTTGCATGGCCAGTGTGCATCTGCCTATTATTTATATCATTTATACCAACAGATTACCCTGCATCAGGGACCAATAACTGAGATTTATAGGATCATGGCTTCTTGGTAATTTTTCACTTAGATATGCTAGAAAAAGATGGAACAAAAACATTTTGAGATTGTATCTTAGTGTAAAACTGTTCTGAATTATTTTTTTCTTTAGACACAGCTTTTTACAAGCTCAAAACGATTAGGAAATGTTAGGAGAACATCTTGCTTTCAGCACACAGCTGCCCCTTTAGGAATGGCAGGGTGCAGATTAACGCAAGACTCCACTCCTGGACATCTGATTTTGGACACCTGAAGAGCCTTATCAGACTCCTGTAGCAATAGGATCTTGCTTTTATAAAAGGAGAGTCCTTCCAGATATTCAGAGAAGAGTGGAGGAGACCAGAAACTTAAAACCCAAAAAAGGAAAAAGGGAGGAGCCTCACCCCTAACTCATTAACCTCCAGCTCATCCTCCCCAACACAAGGAATGTTTCCAGGTAGCACAGCGGGTCAAAGAGATAAGATCAGAATTTTTTCATCTTGATACATTTTTTTTCTGATTTTTTAAGTGAAGACTATTTGTTTTTCCAAGGCCATTTGCCAGATCTGTGCAGAGTGATCATCACCCCGTTGTTTCTGTTCAGAGACAGGACTGCCCAAAACTCTGGGACTCTGGGAAACAGTGGACTAATGCCAGCGGGGAACCTGGAAAAGGTCAGCTGCATTCACACAGCTCAGGGAGATGCATGGGTGATATCCCACTTCTCCGAGAGGGAAATACAGGTTTTGCTCAAGAAACATATAAAAAATTTAAAAATAATATTGTAGTCCCAGCACATCAGCTCCCTGTGCAGAGTCCTGGGCTGTTTCAGTGAGTCTACATCTCAAGCTGTGTGGAAAAAAGAACACAAATCAATGTTTTGGTGGGAAAATATCAACGGGGGTTACAGACAGAAGAGGTTTTTAAGTTTTTCCGGAGGTAGAAGCCGTCTCTTTCATTCCCATTCCTGATACATGACAAATCTCTTACTGCGAGGATTCCTTACCAGGCTCCCCTCAGTGAGGAAAAGAAGTCGTTATCCCGCTAAAACCCTTCAGATTTCACTCAGGAATGTTTCAAATCTTTCTCATCCTCTTAAGTTTTTCTTTGTAGCAGTATGAACTGTTGCTATCAAAGCAATCACCTAGTCTCTGTGTGAACAAAGAAAAGCATTTCGCAGGTTTCACACCGTGATACAAACAGCTCAGGCTGCTGGGTGCCTCCTCTGTCTAAATAATGCCCTGATGCCTGGAAAGGACCTGGAAAACGGGATAAGGTGCAAGATCAGTCTGGAAGCTGTGTAGGAGACAATATCAGCTGACTTCACCTAAAACTGAGCTAGAAGTGGTTAGTCAGGGTGGTGATTAGTGGTGTGGCATGTTTGCTTTTTTTTTCAGTAAATTAACAATTTTAATGGAAACGTTTTTAGTTTTTAATAGCATCGTATCCCAATGTGAGACAGCTTCATCAGGGTGACAAGAGGCTCTCGGCTTCCAGGCTTGTAACTGCCGTGGTGTTAAACCAAGAGATCCACTTTGCTTTGAAAGGGACACAAATCTCCCTCTAAGATGACATGGCTTTAGTTTTGTCATCTGCTTTGCAATTCTTGCTGTCCTAATGGCATCCTTTAGGCTCTGTGGTGTGTTTACAGCCCCCAAGAAGGCAGTGGCAGATATTTACCCTCCAAACTACAAAACGAGCAAGAGCAGTGTGGAGATGGGCTCCTCTCTGTTGTTTCATGCCAAAGCAGCCCACGGTTTGTGTTGACAGAGATATTTCCACAATTAGAGTGCTTTGGCAGACATTCAGAAAGGGCTGTTGCCCACCCTGAAAGTATTCTATTGGAAACCAGGAAAGAGATCAGGATTCAAGATTCCTTGACTTTAGGGATCAGCTGATAGCAGTCCCTGGCAGTGGCTGCTAAACAGGATGGAGAAATGCATCCAGCTCTTTTGAGTTACCCTGTCAGGAAGCACTGCATAATCACACCTGTCGGAGGGCCAGTTCTGTTTGGATTCTTGACTCTTCTGAGACTGCAGGACGGGCCTGCTCCGTGTACAGAAATTTCCCTTTCTCATTTGAAGAATCTCACGCTGTTTCTATGCTGTTAATTTATAATGCCTGTTTTTGAGAGGAAGAAAAAAACAGTATTTCAGATCTCTAAAGGTTGACATCAACTGAGCATGTGCAAATTAAGGCAGAGTTGGGCTTCAACAGTGAGCTATTTAAAGCCATTGTCTGTCAGGAAGAGTGATATTTTACCTGGCCCTGCATCAACAAATAACCATCAGTTCAGCACTTGACAAGACCACTGTTACAGACAGCTGTCACGTATGCAGTTTGCCACTTTGATCTGGTGTTGTCACATCATGGATTTTATATTTGAATTTGACATGCCAGGCTTTGCAAGTTTCCAGTAACTTAAGGAGTTGCACAGAACATGAGGGTTTCTTTTTCCAGTAGTGGAAAATTCGCAAACATGGGAAGGTAAAAATGGTGCACAAACAAGAGTGTGGTGTGAAGTTGTTGTGCCCATGTGGAACAACCTCTTAACCATAAATGATGGCATTAAGCTGTAACAGATTTCTTAATGAAAATGAAGGAGGAATGCATAAAACCAGCCCTCCACTAATGACCTGCTGGGCCCTATCACACACCAGGGCAGATTTGCCTCCTCGTTATGGTCTTGCAGGTAAGTGTGGGTGCTTATGCCTCGTGTTGGGTGTCATTCAGGTGTTGGATTTGTGGGGCAAGGTTTTAGAAGCAGAATGGCTTCTGCAAGAAGCTTACCCTTCTTCACTGAGAAACCAAGAGTTCCTACTTGTTTGATTATGGGATAGGAAAGAGAAATGTTATCTGTGCCCTGTTGTGCTGCACTAGACCATTTCCCAAGCTGCTGTCTAAATCAGATTTTCTGATCTTTAAAACTCTGAGCACAAGCCTGGACCAGTAAGTCACTACAGAGCTTCCTGCTGGCTAAGACAAGTGATGATTCAAAAATATTCCAGGTTTTTCCTTGGCTCCAGACATGAAAGGAAAAATCTCAGCTCATCAAGAAGGGACTCATTATAGAAAACTCTTCTCCACTACTGAAAATATTCCTGCATTTTAACATAATTCTGCTTGAAAATGGTCTGCTGAATGCAGCAGTTTCCTGTGTAGCTAATCTGGAAGCTGCATAGTGCATACAACAAAAGGAAACCCTTTAAAATCGGTTCCTTAGGCTGCTCTGGGACTTTAGGGGGTCTGTTTAATTGGAAGGGCTTCTCTCCACCCCACCCTACTCGGAGTCAGAAGCTGCTGCATCGGCCCCAGCCATGTGTGTTGGGCCTGTGCATTCAGGTCTTGACTTCTGGCGTGCTCACCCAAGGACAGGAAAGCTTGGTCCGGGTGACAAACTTAATTAGGTCCTTTTTTTCCATCAGTTGTTTTCAGCTTAGTAATACTTAAATCTGGTCTTCCTCAATAATCCAGGAGGGTGGTGTGGAAGAGGAAGTATGGCCTGGGAGACTGAGCACGTGAGGGAAACACAGGAACGCTGCAGCAATGTCAGGATGATTTTAGGCAGGTTTTCTTATCTCCTTTCACTTCCAACTCATCTATGCATGGTAGGGATGAATGAGTTGATGTCAGCTCTGGGAAGGTGTAAGTCAAGATGTGTGTAACTAAGAATTATGAACAACATAGATGAATTCCACTGCATCCATTAAAGTGAAATGTGCTGTTAAAAATCCTGCACATAAAGGATAAAGTGTGTCAAGACTAAAAACAAACAAGCAAGTGATTTTTAACCTTATTAAGGTCTGATGCCTTTCTGTCTAGAGGGCTTAATCTTTTAATACAGAGCTATAAAGAACAATTACTTTTTATAGGTTACAATTACAATCTAAGATGATTTACTGTTTGCCTTATATTGCTGATGAGAACTGGGCTGTTAATTTTACTGGATTTTTCTGATTTGGTGGTCTATCTTGTTCAGGCTCTCGTTTCATTTCCTGTTACCTAAAGCTCCTTCATGCTTCTGTGTCAGCAAGTAACTCAGCTATGTAGTACAATTTGTCGAGGATGTAGCAGTAGAAAAAGCATTACCCCCTTCAGATGTGACATTTGGTGTATTACCTGCATGTGCAGTATTGTCAGGGGTGTAGTTTCTGACCTGCAATGCATTATCTGCTCCACTGGCTTTGGGGCTGTTTATCACCAGTGACATATTTCTCTGCAGGAACCTGCCATTCTTCTTGTGTCTGCTTTAAAACCCTAAATGCAGACATACAGTCTGCATTTTTGAGAGTGGAATGAAACCAGATTTTTTCTTCTTTTTTTAATATTTTTAACAATTCCCTTCAATGTTGTCAGTTAAACAGGGTGCTTCGTAAGCTGCTTTTGCTACGGTAACAAATATCATGTCAAAGAGCAGAGGCACTGGAAGACTGAAATTAATTATGTGTGCTTTATGCTTGTCCAACTAACCACACTGTATTCCCAATGAAATACTTAACACATCTGTGCATTCCTAAAGTCAAATAACATCACTATAATTTGAGACTTATTTTGAGCAGCGAAGGAAAGGTTTAGTTACACCTCCAGGAAAGCCATTCTTTTGGAGGGGGCTTTTTTTTCAGTTGTGTGCTTTGATTGTGAGCTACTTAATTTAGTCAAAGATTCTAATTGAGCTTCTTGGCAGACTGCCTGATATTTGGCACAGTAGGAACCTCCAAGTTTGAACCTTTGGGGATGTTTTCAGAGGAACGTATGTCTTCTATTTCATGCTTTATTGTGGCAGACTGATGAGAACTTCTAAAGCAAATGACAGTTGACAGAAAATAACTCACACCGGAGTTTGTTCTCCCACTGTTGCTATTTCAATGATGAATTTCGGATAGTCTGTTTTGTTTATAGCACGTGAGGTGTTGAAATGATGATAATAGATGGCAGTGGCAGCAGAATAATTCAGTCACCAGAACCAGAGGTTAAGTGTGAAAAGAGCTCTTTAACAGGAATGATTTCTGACTAAGCAATCTGTGGCAGTCACTGGAGCAGCCTTCAGCAGCTGAAGGAGTTAAACAAGATAGATGTTATGTGACAGAGCAGTGTGTGTCGTGGGCTCAGCAGACATAATAGGATGAAATTAAGAAATATGAATATTTAGGCTACAGACAAGGCTATTTCCTGATACTAAGACCTGTTCTAGTTTAAATGGTCTCTCAAGGAAAAAAAAAAAAGCAGCTCCTAGCAGGGAATATTTAACACCATGCTGAACAATATGCTAATCCTCAGAGGAACATTACAGAATTGTCAGCAGGATGAACTGGCTGATCCCTTCCATCTCTGCTCTGTTTAATTTCAATATCTCAAAGTTTCTGCTCTGGAGAATATGAACTCTGCAGCTTCGTTTTCCTGTTTCCTTGAGAACTGTCAATTCTGCAGCCCAGAGAACGACCCAGTGCTGCAGGACTTCCTCCTTTGCTTCCCACTGGCCCTGATTTTCACAAGTTGACTTGTCAGGGATGGCTCCAGCCGAAGCCTTTGAGCTCAATTTACCCAGTTCCATACTGAGCATCTCTGTGGTATCAACCAGATGCTTCCGTCCTGGAATCACCAACCCTCCAAAGATCCAGGACTTTGCAAGCAGATACACACAAACCAAAAATGTCTTTGACTTCTCCCCTCTACTCCCCAGGGAGAAACTGAAGGGTTTGCATGAATATCTGTCCCCTCTTTTGCCTCTGGAAATGTGTAGTTACTCCCATGTAAGTAGACTTGTGTGAAAAATGAGACAAAATTATGCTGAGAATAGTTTTTTAAAATGCTCTTAACTCTTCAGAGCATTTTGGGTGAGATGAAATTGCTTTTCTTCCAGATCCAGAGTGTTACATGCACATGTAGCCCTTCCTTGGGTATTAAGATCCCAATTATTTCTGAGGATTTAGCAAGTTTCAGAGAACAGTGATGACAAACACCAAGAAGAGAAGAGGTTTGCCCATCCAAGGAGAAGGGATGAGGGTGTTTACAAGGTTTTTAGTGATGAATTGCAATTCTTGAGAATAAGACCAGAGGGGAAACAGAGGAGTCCATAAAGACCAGAGGCAGCCATAAACCACAGATTCCCAGGCATCACTGATGAGCAGGCAGTTCCTCATTAAGGACTTGTTACAGTACATATATATAGTCTCAATCAATTTGTTTTATTTTAACAGTGCATCAGGTGCTTCCCATAAAATTTGAGGGCTCTGAGTACTTAATTGAAATCAGCCACATATAACCCCTGCGCTCAAATAAATCTTTTTTTCAGAAGTAATCAACTAAACCTTACCTACATAATTATACACAGAGTAGCATCAAATAGAACCTAATTGTTTCAGTAATTATAATCCTGTACATGCCGTGTACTGATCAATGTACTTTTAATAATTGACCTGTCCATACTGAGGACCACTTTATTCAGAGGGATTTTTAACAGTTTTGAGAGTGGAAATAGTCCAAAGCTCACTGTGCTGGTTCTAAACATACAGGAAAAATACCAAAAAAATCTTTATTTTGTTCTCAGAGAATCTCAGATTTGTTTTTTCTCTCGCTTTACTATAAAACTGCTTATGTTGTTACAGTCTTGATAAAAATATTATCTTAAAAAATATGATACGATAAGAAAAGTTCCATTTTGAAGGCAGTGACCTTGATTCTCCTCTGTGTCACACCCTGGGAAGTTGCCTGCACCTTCCCAAACTCCTCCAGGTGACTCTCAGCCACCAGATTGCCTTGGATGTACCAACTGGGGTAAGTACAGATTTCAAAGTCAAAAAGTGATCATGTTGAGTTCATAATGAGAATCTTCATTTCGTCAACAGCCAGGAGGATGCAGTTCCTTCATTTGACACACCATGAGAACAGACTAAACAGAATCATAAATAAACATTTCTAAGAGCTGGACAACTTCTCGAAGCAGACAGGATCTGTTGCTGGAGGACAAAAGGAGGTTTATTTAATAGAGTTCTGTAACTCCAGGTGTACATTGGAGCACACAAACTGCCGCGGTGCGTTTGATGCACAAACCCCAGCGGGCTCTGAGCAGAGCGCTGTCCGCTCCCCGGGTGCTGATCCCCGACCGCGCCTCACGTGGAGGGACCTGTTTGCTGCACACAGACCAGCACAGCCTAATCACCGGTCAATAAATTCCAGTTACAATCCAATTAGTTGTCACAGAGACTCTCGTGTTTAGCAAATGTAACTGATCTGTTTCAGCTTGCGAATTTAAGTGGACCAATATTTAATTTATTTGATTGCAGACCGATATATTCAGAAACAATAAATGCTTCCGAGTACAATCTATTTAGGTTTGTTGGATAAATCAAGTGACTTCCTGTGGGAGAGGATATCATGAATGCCTTTGAAGTCCTCTTCCTACCACAACTCTTGTCGTGCTTCTTTTTGCAGGAAATTATCTCTAAAGCTGCACAAAACACAGGTAATATAGATAAAACATTAGGATACAGACTTGGCTCTCCAGTGAATTTTCACACTTGGGCAAACCAGAACTAGAATGGCTGTAGAAGGCCTTTTTCAGAGATGTGAGGAGGAAAAGAACTGGGATCATCCACTGCGGTACTAGTGGTTTAAAAAAACCAGAATCTTTGTATCTCTGCCAAAGGTGAAGCATTTCCAGAAACACTAAATAACTTCAAGAAAAAAACAATTAGAGGAGAACAAGGCTCTTCACACTGGGAAAGACAGCATAGGTGACTGCACGAGTCTGTCAGTACTGCTGCTCTGGGGAGAGATTAGAATCCAAAATCACTGTGTAATGAATAGAGTCTAAATGTAAAATCACACAGGGCTGCCTAGGGAGCAGGCAGTCTGCAGCAGTGGATGTTGGCTGATTAAAAACCAGCTGAGATTACTCAGAAGGTGTGGGCATCACATCATTGCACAGATCTGGGGAAGAGAAAATCCTGAGCAGTAAGGCCTTGTCCCATGTTCTGTGAAATTCCCTTGAAATGTCTCAGATATTTTTATTGCAGGTCATGAGCTCATCATCACTTGCACCCAAGCCAATGTTCATTATCAGCAGGTGGGGTTCTTTAGATTCCTTAATGTGCAGGTCAGCTCTGGGGCTGGATCCTGACATATTTAGCCATGGAAAATTTACCACCTGTCAACTTGGAGCTCGGAATTGTAGGATGAGATTTGCTGTTGGGTCAGAAGGGAAGAAATTTCCAGTTCTGTTCCAGACTGTTGTAGCTGCTCTAAATATTCCAAATTGTTGCACCCAGCCCATAAACAACAGTTTAGCCAGGGGAACTGTACTGAAATCTGCAGCCTTGTCTCTGGCAGGAGTTGGGAGATAAGCTTTCTTTCATTTTAGAGGTGTTAGGCTCAGCATTAGTAAATTCAAAGATAACTTTTTTCCTCCTACTGAATATGCAGAATGTGACTTAGAACTGCCTTAAACGCTCCCCAAAGAAGGAAGATGACAGTACAGGGGAATTTATTCCAAAGCAAAATTCTATTGCTTGCAAGAGAAAATGAATAAAGTTGGGAATTCACAGCAGAGAAGCCTTAAGACTCCTCAGCTTAAAATCATTCCTCTTTACCATTCTAGTCTGATCTCCGAAGAACAGCAAAACTACCTGAAAAAAACCTCTGCATAAATAATTGATTTCCTTTACTCTAGATATGGATTCTTTCTGCATAAAAATATTCTTGTGGAGTACAGTTTGTAAGGCTGTAAGACTGAAGGGTTTGGTCTTTTGCTTAATGTACAATGGTTCCTTTTGGTTTTCCTGGCTGTGCTTCCCAGTTCTGGCATAGAGAAGCTCTTACACAGCAATAAATGATGGGTTTGATTCTGGGTTAATGATTTGAATTTTTATCGCAGTTTGTTTCTTCTGGGCTTTATTTTTTGCTCATGCCAGGGTTAGGTCTGAGCCATTCTGCAAAATTATCTGGGCATGACTATAAGCCCCCAAATGAAGTGAGAGCCACGTTAATGGTGCCTCTGCAGGCTTCTGGAGACTTTATCCTCCACAGACAGAGCCAACAGAGGCCCCGTGGCTTCCCTGAGATGTGGGTGCTGTGTCCCACAGTCCCTGAAAATGTGCATCCATGGACTGGATGGCAAAACCAAGAGTGGTTATTTCCACAGGTCCCTGTACCAGAAGAGAAATATCCTAAAGAGCGCCAGAAAAACTTTTCACACATATCCTAGTTTTATTTAATGGAATCAGGTCACAATTGGAGCTCACAGGGCACAGTAGGGAACAGCTGAATTTTGCAGGGATAGGAGCAGAATAATGAGAATTAGCATTTTGTGCAGTTTTATATTCTTCTGCTGCCTCTCTGCCAGCACGGATGGGTGACTGGTATTACCTCTGGTCCACCTGGAACTTGGGCCTGTCAAAAAAATACAAACACAACGTAAAATAATCAGCTCATGAAAAAGTTCAGGCTGAGATTTGTTTCTCATTTGTCACATCAAAAACAAGAAACCTTTTATTCAGGAAGCGGGAGAGTATTTGACATTAATCCTGGCGATATGCAGGGAGAATAAATGAGGAATTTTTGTTGTTCATGTGTTCATGTAGCATATTAATGATTTTGATAACAGCATAAGGATATTTGGCTACTGTGGAAAATTAAATTGTTAGGGTCTTGAGACTGCTTTTGCCTGCCATGGTTCTAGGAAATTTATACAATCGATTGCTGTGTGATTGCTAAAAGTGTGAAGAACAAGATCAAGTGTAGTTCAGACAACAGTAAAAAAAGATTATTCTCTTGAAGTTTTATTACATCTATTTCGTTTATTGATTGACAGATGAACACATCTGTTTCTTTTTTTTCCCTTTTTTGTTTTTATCAGCAACTCACTTCACCTGCTGTGGTATTTGTGTGTCCTATGTGTGCAGCAGTTCTTTAATGACATTAATTTTAAAGGAAATAACATACAAATAAGAAGTGAGAGAGGGAAAATTGCAAGAAGCCAATTTCCTTTTTAAAAAAAAGACGTATTTTTGTTTAGACTAACAGTCCTCCTACGGAGGTTGAAAAATGTAGCACGGACTAAATTTAACTTCACTACTGTCACCAAAGATAATAATGTGTCACCTTCTGACAAAACAAACTAAATGGCACTTGCTCCACTAATATTTACCAGCATCCAGGTCCCAGGGGAAGGGCTACTCACGAGTGATGGTAGCTGGAAAAACAAATCTGTGCCCCTCATCTTGCAAAGACACATTATTGGGAGAGACTTCTGGGCTGCAGCAGGGATGCAAAGCACAGACCCATCTCCTGAGCTGTTAGGGGTGCCTCGGAGATGCTGAGTTTGTTTTGTCAGATATTCAGAACAATTTCCTGCAGCTGAGTGATTGCCTGCAATTGTTACAATGCAGCACCCCGGTGTGGGAGCTGCACCAGTGGAAGCTGAGAGCAGAAAATCTGCTTTCTCATCTGTTAAAAGTCAGTCTTTTGCTTTGAAGGACTTGCATGCACAGGAGAATCAGGTTTGCGTTTTTTAATTGTAATGTTTCTTCTTGGCTTGCCAAAAAAAATTAGAGTTCAGGATAAGCCCCTCTTTTTCCAGCTGGTTGGTTTAAGAATCCCATCTTCATTCTGGACTTAGGAAACAAAATATATATTCAGATGTTCAGCTAGAGAAAGGCAGACCTGGAGCTGGGCAGAACTGTTTCCAAAGAGAACAAAGAGATACCTGATGAGTGTTAGACACCATGGTTAAGAAATTTGGGTGCTGTTGCAGCAAAACAAAGTTAAAACCAAACCTCTGGGCAGCTCATGGAAAGCTTGGGCAGAGCCTGACCTGTCTCAGCCCTGACACCCTGCAAACACAGGACAAAACCTGTGCCCTGTTATTATCTGCAGGGATTTTGTCCTTCTACAAAAATGTGATTTCTCTGCAGCCGTGCCACGAAGGTTCCAGTGTTTAAACCTGGAGCCCTGTCACCAAGAGGAAGTGGGTGAAGTGCTCGTTTTGGTGCTGCTGATTCTGGAACAACACTTTTAGCAACCGTGAGTAGAAAATTAGGAGTTTATTTAAGATAATGAGCCTTACAGCACTTTCATCATGCAAATGCAACAACCACAGACATACTCAAATCAAGATGATTAAGTTTTATTGCATTAACTTGTTAAATTCTTTCAATGGCATTAAAGGCAGTAGATGCATTTTTTTTCAAAACTGTCTGAAAGACAACAACAACAATCAGTGACTTGCACAGGTCTTCAGTTTCTGTTCTGCTCCTGAGCCTTTTCATGCAGCAATAAGCGATTAGAAAAGCAGATCTGGTGTAAAAAGCAAACCAGCGCTGCAGCTGGGGGACTATTTCCTCTCCTGGACACCCCATCTCCAGAGCCTCTCTCAGCTGTCACCATCTCTCAGGGTGAAGGCTGATCAGCCATGGTGATAATGTTGCCTTTCCATCCCTGCCTGTGTGGTTTGTGTGTCAGACAGCAAAATTTCACCTGCATCTTTCAGTGCCTGATAGATAACAAATACAGTCTCACAATCAGAAGGAAATAGGTGATATAGTGAAAAACTGTACGATAATGTTCTGAAGGAAGTTAAATTTACTTAGTTATGCATAACCATGGTTGACTAATATGGATACACCACACCTGTAATGGGAATTTTGTGGTTTCTGACCCCATTTTCAGTTTAGCTTTATGCTCAGGTCTCTTGGATGGGCAGCTAAAGAGACCCAGCAGAGGCACATCAGTCTCTGTGGTTTGTACCTTACACAAAACCTTTCACAGAAACTGCACAGAGCAGTGGGGGCTTGAACACAGCATCCTCCATTTTTTTAGTCATAAGATTTCAGAGCCGTGCTTAAACCAGCCTATATTTAGCTCTATTAATTTTTATGCCTTAAAAGGAAGTAAAGTTGCTTCGTCAGGAAGACGAAGTTCTTTATTGCGCATGGTAAAGCTGTTAAAATGCCTTTTAGAGTGGAATGAGGTGCCCGGATGTCTAGTTCCAGAGGGCTCTCTTCCACCATGGGAAGTGGAAGATGTCTCAGATGTAAAACGTGGGAAGTGCTGTCTCAGAAGGGGATCCCCATTAAATTATTAGAAATGCTCAGCCGAGCAGAGAACACTGAGGACAAGGGGATGCTACCAAAATCTCTGAATTATCGAAAAAGTGCAAGTTATTAACTCAGAAAAATTTATCTGACTCTTGGAAACCCAAGTCCTATTCAAGGTTAACTTCACATGGCACAGATAAAGTTCTCTCTGTGTATTAAAGGCACTTGAGTGCCACCAAGTAGAGAAAAAGATTAATAAGGTCTGCTCAGTTCCCACCTGCTCTTCCATAGATCAATCTGTCATTGCTTCCTCTGATTTTACTGCAACAAAACATAACTTTAGACTTGAATATATATCTGACTTGCAGAGTTTACCCATTGAAACAAGATATGAGACTAGAAAAGAAAAAGCCGTATAACAGAGTGCCTTCTTTACTGAAGCAAATCCTTTCTCACTCCTTGGAGAGCAGGAGGGTGTAATGTGGACAGATTGCACTTCTCACATTCTGGAAGAACGGTTTATTCCATGTTCTGACAGCATTTATTTGGATCTTGAAGAAATAGCTTGTAAGAAGTATGGGGAAAACGTTATATTTGCCATGAATTACCCTCCTCGGAAATCTGTAATATGGAATAATATCAGTCACTTGGTGTCTTTTGAAGAATGTTTCTGTCATTAGATTCTTATGTCGAAGACCAGATGCTAAGGGTGGTTTTATCAGAAAAGTCAGCACTGCAGCCCCTGGAAAAAAACCCAAACCAACAACTCTGGGAAAATCTGTGACTGGTGAGAACAGTCTGGTTGGGAACACAAGCAAACAAATGTCTGCAGATGCACAGTTCTAGGACCACAGCAAAATCGACTGTTTCAGGTTGGAAACGACCTTTAAATATCATCTGTTCTACTCCCTTAAAAATAAGGCTCAGTTTGGTGAGGTTGCTCAGCATTTTCTGCTTTTGAGCGTTGAGTATCTCCAGTAATGGACATTTCACAGCCTCTCTGGGCCCTTGCTCCAATATTTGACCACCTTCAGCACGAAGAATCTTTTGCTTGGCTTTAATAACACCTTTCTTTTGCTGCAGCTTCTGCCCATCGCCATGAGTCTTGGGAATCTCTGAGAAATATCTGGCTTTTTCTTCCCTGTGAGACACTCATTACTGATCCCTCATGAAAAAAGTTTGGCAAGGTACTGAGTGTCCAAAACCAGGCAAAGTGTGGTGCAATAAATGCTGGGTAAAAGAGAATAATCCCTTCTCCTGAGCTGCTGGCTGTGCTTCTGCAAATGCAGCAGAGCACGAAGCTGATGCACTTCAGGTCTGAATTTTGCTCTCACTTTATTTTTAGAATAATTTCTTTATCTATTTAAGGAATCCCAGAAATTAAGTATCATTTCATTGCTTTTTATATGCGATAATAAAATTAGTTCTTCACAGAGCTCACCGAGAGCACAGCTAAAATAAGTGTTGCTTACAGAAATGTCCTGATTATCTACCTGGGAATATTCCACTGAGGCTCTACGGAGCTATATGGGTAAAATTTGTCATGTTCGTTTATATCACAAATGACATAATGACATTATAGAGACCAGGGCAGAATAATAGATAAATTGTACCTTTTAATCTGCAATTTCTGAGTCCAGCAGTCCTTATGGTATTGTAGTGCCCTCAAACTTGCTTTGGGAGTCTGAGTCAAAAGCAATCCATGCTTGTCACTGTCTGTGTGTGCTGGTAGGCTGACAGCTCCCAGAAGCTCAGATGACCCAGACTATCATGGATTTTTATCTTAGTTCTAAGCTTTCACCATTAACACCTTTACCTGAGAATCTTCAAATCAGAAACTTTTAAAATTTTTGATACAGAGATATCAATTTCTGGCATTAAAAGTAGTGAAAAGGGATAATTTTAACAGCATTACAAATGGAGCCCTTTCACTCTGCTTTCTGCTGCCTCCAGTATCAGTGCTCCCTCCATGAATAAAGCAGAGTGTAAATAAGGGACCTGTCCATGCAGAAGTTGAAACACGTTGTAATGAGATGGCAGCACATTCCCGATAGCAAACGTTGGTAATAAACAACCCCTGGCTCTATTTATCACAGCTCGGGGATATCTGGACACAGACACAAGTCTGGAAATGGCACCACAAAAGTGAAGCCAAGCACATTCAGAAAGCCTTTTCCTGATAAGCCCAATCTCACAGAGGTTTTTGCATGAGCAAAATGAGTGTGCTTGATTGAATGGTACCAGACAGCAGATAGGGAAGCTCAGCAAGTGAATATCAGAACTTTGGGGTGAAAAAAATCTAGTTATGTTGGAAAAGGAGTGGCTGAGGGATGTTTAACAGTAAAACAGGTATGCAGGAAAAAATAATTTTTTTTTTTTAACCAGTATTCCTGGATATAGGCAGGTGAATCCAGTCTGAACACTCACACAGATCTGTCAGTCCCATTGAGATCCAGAGATCTTCTTAGTTCTAAAGTTCCAGCAAGGAAACTACCCCCAACCAGGCTTCCTGAAAGGTGCAGGAGATCCAGGCAAGGATGCTGGTGCATTATTCTATAATCACAAGTTGATTTCATCAAGTGATTTAATATCCCATGCATGAGATCCAATTCTTAATGGACCTGATTCAATCTGGTGATTCTGGCTTGAAAGGTGGTGCATCTGAAATGGAGTGAGGTGCTGGATGCTGTGGAAACTGCATTTTACACAGTAGAAGTGGCTGAATGTGCTGTAAGATTCTGGAAATGCATCACAAATTTAATGTCATTTGAAATATAGTCCACTCCATTGCCTTTTTTTGCTAGACTTCAGTATGAAAACACACATATTTACATTATGCTAATTTATTTTCGCTCTTAATTTTATCATTGATATGCTTTGACACCAAAGAGATAATATTTTAATGGAATAGAAAAGTAATCTTGTGAAAGAGCTGTTGTATTTGGGTGTCCAAACACACAATCTGCTTTAATAGCAAACAAAAATAACTACATTTGGAATGGAGGTGTTTGGGGTGAACGTGGAGAATTCTCACAGCTGAAAACCACCTTACCTTTTTAGGAATTTGACTTTTTTTTTATGCTACCTTAGCAAACCAAATTGAGAAAATGTCTTTGTAGATAATCAACAAAATGTAATGAATCTATAAATCTGAATGACAGATCAATCAAGCTCAGTCTGGAATCGCCCTCAATCTCCCTGTGACTCTTCACAAGTTTCATCAATCAGGAGGGTGAGAGAGGCTGGGGGTCAAAGCCAGGAATAAACTTTGGCACGTGGGGAGAAAAGAGACAAACCCATGAATTTTACAGTGATATGAGCCAAAGGTAGGCTGCTGCATTTCAGCTTCCCTCTTCCCTGCTGTGTTAGGCTGGTGCAGTGCAATTGCAACAGGTGCAACGTGGCAAGAAAGTGCTGGGTTTCCTAAACCAGCAAATGGAGAAGCGTGTTTTTCTTGTTAGAACCGGGATATCTTCAGAAAATGTCTGTCTGAAAAATACCTCTGTTTTTTTTGTTTTATTTGACATACTGGTCACTCTCAGAAAAGGTAGAGGCAATAAGGCTTGAAGAATCTCTGCTTCTTCTGCCATTCATCCAAGGTCTGCGTGCTCCCTGTTATCCTCAAGTCCTGCTGACACTGACTCTCTTCCCCCAGACTAATAAGAGCAATGAGAAATCTATTCCTGTCCTGATTCTGTCGTTTGCCATAAGTGGAGCCACAATACAGCTGAGCAGTTTTTTCCCAAGGGATCATAAAAGGCAACAACCTGAAAAAGAAAATGAAACCCCAAGGATTTTCCTCCTGTACTTCAGGGTAACTCTTTGTACCATAAAACAAAACATAACTGGAATAACAGCAAAAGAATGAATCTCCATCTGCTGTATAAATAAAGGAGTGTAATTTCTGTGTTACTTCACGTGTTCTGTCTCGTATTCTCAAGCTTTCTCATTTCCCTAAGTTTAGGTATAAGAAGATGAAAGTTTTAACCTCTGCTGCAACTAATACGTTAAGGACAGAAGGCTCCACCATAAATTACCTTTTCTTTACCTTTCCCTGCCATTGTACAGATAATAAATTGTCTGCCTAATGTAACCAGTTTTATTACATTCTTGAACTTAGCAGAAGACAGATAATCACCTTTGCACCATTAGACTTGATTAAGTTAAGCTCAGAAATTGGACCTGGAAAGCACTGAACTGTGCATTTCACAGGCCAAGTTTAAACGCACATGAATATTTTTCAATATTAATGACTCGAAGGGGTTTTGTTTTTACAGTTATGCAAATAGTTTTCCTGGTTGTTTTCTGCAGAAAATTAATGTCAAGAACATATTTTACAGCATGTAAGATGACATAATACAGAGCAACAAAAGCAACCAACCATGCAGGTGAAGTTCTGCTCTTCAAATCAAACCTAAAATGGTCTTTTAGACCTGTGTGTGTTAAGTGCTATTCATACAAAGCCGGGTACAATAATATTCATCCCATTCATTCAATTTAATTATTCTGGTATGAAATAATTTTTTTAATGAGTGAAGATTATTTTTTTTTAATTAATGAACCTCTGATTTTCAGTTTACACTGTACATGAAACTCTGGTTCTGAGGTTGTATGTAGGTAACAATGAAGTGGAATATTTCAATATTTTGGATATTGAATGATAACATTAGAGCAACTTTTCTCACTGCCTGTATGTCTGAAGATGAAAACTTCCTTAATTTTCAACTCCCTATATTTTCTCTTTTACTCCTCTTCATGCTTTAACTTTCCATTTAATGCATATATATGATTTTTCAACCTTTATAATAATGCAAGTTATTATGAAAATCTGCATTTTCTTCTTGCCTCATATCCTAACGAGTCTCAGATTGTTACCTCTGTGTACAGATACATATATTAATGATAGGGAAGCAGATGTGTTGTTAGTGAGGTGAGAAATACCTGGTAAGTACTTTTTGGTCTCTGCATAAATTCTCTTTACAATCCAGTTCCATGCTTTGCTGGCAGTTAAAGCTGTTAACCAAGCTAAGAAACTTCACAGCCAATTAAAAAGAAATTTCTTTGGATTCCTTCTCTTTACATGAAGGATAAAGCAAGTGAGAAGGTTCTTGAATGCTATGAATGTTCCAGTAGACGTTGTTAAACTGTGTGAATGCAAACTGAAAACTCCACATTTTGCTGCAGCAGTCGTAGGGTGTAAGGTGAAGAAAATTTGGCAGTGGAGTCAGATAAGACTGACACATCCTCTCTTTTTTTTTCTTTTTTTTTTTTTAATGATTCATCTTTCACATATTTCTCTTGAAAGGTTAACTCTGAATAATTCTGCTTTGGAATGAAGTGGCCTTCCAATGCCAAAAAACGTGAGAGACTTGGACTGCAAACATGCCCACCACCAAGGCTGGGTTGTGAGCGTTGTGTTCAGGACCAGCAAAGCTGCTCGAAAACGTGTGGGTTTTTTTTCCAAGTGCTTCCCTGAAATGGAGCAACTTAATTTGGTTGCTCTGCAGGATTATTTGATTGTGAGGATGCTTAGACATTGATTCATCAAACCCAAATTGCTTACAGGGAAAGGTCACAGGTGCCTACTAGTTCATAAGACAACTATTAGCCCTGATTTAGGGCTGAAATTGCTATGGATTTCTCAGGTTTTCAACAATCCGTGCCTTTCCAGGAATTTACCAAAAAATAATGAAGCGACGACTCAGGAAAAGCACATTCATTATCATCTGTACTTGCCCAGAACCTAAGTCTTGACCACAAACATTTGTGCTGATAAAATATTTCTTGTATTCTCTAGCACAGTTAGGAGAGTTATGTATTGTTTCTCCATCACATTTCTGAGGGCAAAAAGGCCATTTTCCTTGCCTGCTGCTATAAACCTCTGATGACAGATGAGTGGGACATGCTGATCTTCCACACACCCGAATTTTTGAAGGTGTTCCTCTTCCTGGGTGTGTGGATCCCAGTGTTTAGCACAAGATAAACCTCGTGTGTGCAAACAAGTTCATTAAAATTGCAGGAGCCTGTAGCACATTTGTAACAGCTTGCCCAAAGGTTAACATTTATGGTTTTGCACTGCCAACATCCTTGCTTTTATGGGGCACATTTGTATGCTAAATTGCCTATTATGTTAAGATGTAAGTTCCCATTTAGCAGCATCAGGAATAAGATTTGACTATAAGTGTTTAGATTTTATTAGTGCTGTCTTCTCAACAGCTCAAACCTCCCACAGCCTGGAAATTTGCTGCAGCCTCTGGAGAGGTGCTTGTGTACGAGGTGGGTTTAGGACCAGCTGAGGATGAGGAGCACGGGAAGAAATGTGAGGCACTGCTCACTGATGGGAAAAAGGTGCCTTGCTGTGACTCACTTCCACACGAGTCCTAAATGTCATGTTTAAGCAGTGATTGCATCTAAAACAATCTCAGTAACATCCCCTTCTTCAGTTAACGAGACCAGAAAGGTCAGCTGAATATATTCCAGGGGGAAGGGTGTTTTATTGGAAGGTAAATATGTCCAGTTGCTTTGTTTTTGCTGTAGGTTACTTCCCAATGCATGACCTAACAGAGTGACTGTGATATACCAGCCCTGTGAGCTGAAATGGCAAATTTCAGCTGTATGTGCAGTTCTCAAAGGTAAGAGAAATGTATTTGCTAATGAAACTGTGTTTCACTCAGACTTCCCTGGCTACCAGGGATTTCTCAGGAGATCCTGGGACTGAGGGACTTAAAAATGTCACAAAAGCTTTCAATTCCATGTCACCAGTTTGAAAGAGCAGGGACCTGCATTTCAGGCAGTGTTTTAAAAGCCTCCATGAATATCTGCTCACCTTGGCAGTGACTGTAGTCTGCCACCGGTGACTGACTATGGAAAGTAACTTGACAAAAATAGCAGAAGCTCAAGTCTGTAGCCCAGACTTTCTCTGCAATTAAAAAAAAAAAATGTAAAAAAAAAAGGTGTGAGAGGTTTCTTTTTGTATTCCTTTGTCAAAAATGAGAATGTGGGAACATAAAGATGCTACTCTGCTCCTGAGCTTTTCCTACCATGCTGGAAAACAGCATTCCAAGCAGATGTACTGCTGTCCTTCACAGGCTGACCAGGCCAGGTTTGCAGATTTATTTTACATGGTGGGTGTAAGGACGAGGGTCTGTGTTTGCAAATTGTCAGAGGTTGGGAAACATAAGCTCTTGAAAAATATTATCACTGTTATTATTAGAACTAGCTATTCACCCCAAGCACGAGGGGAAAACACAAAAATGGAGTTTCAGGTTGGTCATACAGAAAAATAAATATTTTGCAGGACCCACAAATAATCTCTTTACGTAACAGGATGTCCTTAGAGGCAAGCAAGAATGATAAAAGTAATGTAAAATCCTCCAGCACAATCCATGGCCGGGGAGGGCTGCCTCAGTCACTGATTAAACAGGATTGCAGAGTTGTGTGTTCTGCAAAACTCAACATTTTCCAGCTATTGTAACAGCTGGAGTGAGGAAGGTGCTTTTTTCTGTGAAAATACAATATCATTTCCAGGAGACAGAGGTCCCACATGAAAGCCCCGAGGTCTCTGAAGGAATCTGTCTAGCTGAACACACGGACTTTGTTGCCAGTAAAGGCTGCAACCTCCAGCAAATGCAGACAGAGCTTTACCTATTAAGACAATCCGCAGGGGAAAGACTTGAGGAAAGTAGCTCAGAAAGTTGGTTGTTTTTTTTTTTTAATGACCTATTTAAAGTTACATTTTTCGAATAATTTAAGGAGAAGACTTAGTTAATGCTACTTAATCAAAGTTCCCTGCAAATAACTTAAAGGTGACAGGTCAGCAAAGACATGCTTACTTAAAGACAGTATTTTAAGATTTAAAATGCTAAGAGCCTTACCAAGCCTAATCTGCTAAAAATTATAATAAAGCATAAGAGAAGTTCAAGCCTTATTTATTTCAAGATCAGATTTATTATTCTTTCAAGACCTTGCAGGCAGAGAAACAGACAAGAATTAACACAGCAACAATTTCTGTGAAAGCACACGGCCTATATACAATGGTGGGTGAATGATGATTGATCCCTTCTGTTATCAAAAATATTCAGGATTTCTGGTCAATTATTCTCTATGGCCTAAATGGGGTTTTGCGTTTTAGGCAGTTGAAATTATTTAGTTTGGGAGCTGGTTTTCTTTGTACTGACATTACGTGACAATATCTGTAAATACACTGCAGTACCATTCTATTTCCAATTCTTCTTGGTTGTAAAGTTATTTTTTAAATGGCTGTTGCTGTAGTTTGAAATGAAAATGGTAACCTTAACAAGCACTATCATTATTATGCCTTCAAGGGACTTACCCACTCTCTTTCAATCTGATATTCGATGTCTGACTAGCTTGGAGTTCTGGTCTATTATTTTGCTGAAGTCACTAAAAAATAGGGACTCTGCATTGTCCTCTGTTGCTTCCTTTGGGTACATTTCATATCAGAATACTGCACAGCAGGATTCTGATTTCAAGTTAGTAATTGGAATAATATTCTAATTAGAATCACACACCTAGAACTTCACTTTTCCTGAGCGAGCGCTGCATGGTGAATAAGTAATTGAAGAACAAACCCAAGTGATTTTCTACATTTTATTATGCTAAGAGAGTAGTGTGGAGTGTCCACAGACTGCTGGAAGGAGAGAGTTCACTGCTGTAACGTGGTGGGAAAGGAAAAAAAAAACAACCCACCAGTTAATGAAATGGAGCAAACCACAAGCTCAGAATTCTGAAGAAGACTTGACATAACCACTGATATATTATTAGCCTAAAACCAAAATATAACTCAGCCTTGCAGCTGGGGCTGTGAGGGTGACAGGGTCCGAACACCCTTTTTATATCAGAGCAATCTTTGAATTTCAACCAGCTCAGCAAGGGAAGAGCAGGGTTCTGAGACAGGGGAGATTGTACCTAAATCCGTGCTATCCCAGCAAAAAACTATCCAGGACACATTGTAGATCTATTTGAAGATTTGTGAGGCAAATGTGTCAAGCAAATTAAGAACAAAGCAGCAAATCCAGACAGTTTTTAAATACCAAATGATGTGATTTTATTTAGAATGAAGTAGTGTTTGGAGAATGCTTTTAATAACACTGTCTCTCCCTCTGGAAATTACCTATTCAGTGCAGGAAATTTCTGTTTGGTTGTTTCTGCAGGTAAACATTGTATTTATTACATTCAGAAAGCAACAGAAATTTAGATAGCTGAGCCTAGACAAGCTCCTGTAGCATTTGCCTTCTCCTTTACATTTATCATAAACATGAATTATATATGGGGACAGCCATGCTTTGTTTAAACTGCTGCACTAAGTACCCCGTGACAGCAGTAAATCAATGGTTTGCTTTCTCATACATTTGAATGAATGTAATAACTGGAATAAACAATTAATCTGATGGATACACAGGAACTCTCTGGAGCTAAGTAGAAGAAAAATAATGTTCCATTGTTCATATATTTGTCATTTGTTGATGGTCACACTTTATTGACTTTACATATTATTTGTCTAATTATTTGATTCTCAAAGTTATTTTGAGTAATTTATTCAGTATTCGCTTAAACTGATGTCTGAAATTTATTTTTTTGCTTGATCTCCAACTAATAAGCCAATTATGATCAGCTTTAGAAGTTATTAACCAGACTCCAGTTTCTATTTTTGCCACCTAATTAAATCTAATGCTCCTGGTACTACAGTGACACTTGGGCACTTAATGTGTTAATGTATTTCTTTTTAATGGTAGTGTTTGTATAATATATATGCATATACATGTAGATGAGGTAATGAATATAAATATATATAAATATATATATTTATAAATACCAATGGCTACTTGCCTATTAACTTGAAAGACCGGGATGAGCTCCAGTTGGGCTTTAAGGATGTTTGGATGTGTCAGGAGACAATATGGGAGCAAAATTGTTCAGAAGAGCTTTCATTAGGCTCCTGCTACCTGGTGCCCTGAGGTGCCATGGCCATTACTGAATTAATGGGAGAAACAAGGATGGATGCACAGTGACATGCCGTGGACAAGCAGGAAACGTTGGATAATAAATTTGCTCCATTTTGTATCTCCTGATTTTAGAAATGGAGGAATTTGAACCACTTACAAGAGAGAAATAAATGCTACATGGAATGTTCCTGCTCTGGTTCCTCTGTCTTTGCTAAGTGAAACCAAGGAACAAGGACAATTTTCTCTTTATAGGACATTTACCTGTCATACTCACTGCAGCTCTTGGGTTTTTTCATCAAATGCAGAGATATTTCACTTAAAGAAGAAGTTCATTGAACATCTCTGATTAGGATTGGCCTTGCACATTCACAGACCTGATTGTTACTTACCCTGACATTAAATTGGGTCAGTTAATGACTTTGTCCCAGACAAACTAATTATTGATCATGATTAAAGGGCTGGAAAAAGCAAGCAAGGCTAGGACCTCACACGTAGGGAGAAAAAATGAGGTATTTCCTCCCCACGAAGCTTCATGACATTTTTACATTGGGAATATCGACCATGACATCTACAATTACATAACTGAGATCACAGGAGACATTCCTGGGGTTTTTTTGAGGCTGACAGGGACCAAATCTGTTTGGGACAGAGCAAGTCCAAAATCATCAGTTTGCCTTTTGGAGGCAAGAGTCTTATTGTGAAAAATATTTATCTTTGCTTCCTGCCAACCCTGTGAGAGGATTCTGAATAGTTTCTGTGGAGCTAGTGATTTTGATGTTTAAATGATCAAAAACATGGCTTTGAACACCTTTGTCTCGAGGCGTGGATAATTTCTTCTTCAGAAATGAAACCAAGCCATTGTAAAGCTGCTGAAAAAAGGAAAAGAAGCTCCCATGGATGGACTCATATGTTAAAAAAATATTTTTAAAAATCCCAGAGCCATTGCAGTGTTACAAGTTTTACTCTTTTTATCCAGAAAGGGGTTTATGTTTGGGGAGGCTGGGGCAAAGCATGTCACAAATTCATTCTGCTAGGAAGAAACAGCATTGTTAGGTTCACTGTTTACTCAGTAATATTTCTGAATAACCACACAGATTTCTGTATTGATGGAGGAAACATCAAGAGTTGGTTAATTGCAGTCTTTTTTTTCTTTTTAAATTCTCTCACATTCTTTTTCCTTGTAGTAGCTATCAATTTGTTCATATTGCTTAGATCATCCTGTCTGCTTTTCTTTTCCCCACACTCCCTCCATATCTTCCCTAAACCAACAAATTTGTGAACCCTTTTGTTTAATGTGGGCTTTTATTACAGGTCTATCACCTCTTATTTTGTACCCAGACAGGGACTGGAGTGTTGGAGTTGGTCATGCACCAAAATAACAGGCAGAGCTTGCAGGCAGCCTGGGTTTCCTTCATGCCTGAATATTGTAACCTGAGGTAAAAAACCCCAGACAATAAACCCACTTCATTTTGTCCTTGAATGCTCAGTGAGAGAGCTCCTTGGTGAAAGGCACAGAGGGATTTTTCCTGTGGCTGGCGGCAGGCCTGTGTGGTTTGCTGTAAGGATCTGATGCACTTTGATCCTTGAGGTTATTCTCTGCATTTCCACTCACCCAGGCTCTCATGCTCCCTCTCCCCTGCTGCCTGTGCTGCCACGTGCATCACTGTGCTTACAGATGCACCTGGGCACTCCTGGCTGAGCTGCTGCTGTCAGAGGACAATCTGCCTTTCTGGTTTCAGGCCATGCTAAAAATGTCTTAGAAATTGCCATAAATACTGAGCACCAAATTCATAACTGGATGTCTCTTCTTTCACACCAATTTTAACATTAAGTCCTTCATTTGCTAAGATAAAAGTTATGATAACTCTGTATTTTCTTCTTCTGCATTTCTATATCTTTTCCCAAATTACTCAAGGTCAAAAGGAAGGTGGAAAAGTCTACTCGAAAAAATTTGAGGGGCTTATTAGTTAAAAACTTCCAAAGGTAAACTTTTCCGTGTTTGCAAGATCAAGTGAAAGAGATAATCCAAGTGTGAGGGCTGGATAAGGCTGATGATCACAAAAAGCTGAATGACAATGAAAATAAAATAGAGCTTTGAATTAAGATGACCTAATTTTATTTCCCTTCTCCCACTGACTGGCTCTAATAACTTTTAAGGACAAAGCTGTTCTGCATGACCACACCGGTATTGCATCCTCTGCTGAGATGTGAGTCCTCCTCTGCATTTTTTGTGAAATATAGTGAAATTAAAATGACTGATAATTGAGTTTGTAAAAGAGCTTGGCAGTCATGAAGGTGAGCCTGGCTTCCATACAGCCAAGAGACTTGCTGGCATTAATTCTTGTTATATTAGGAGGAAAAAAGTCAATTCCAAGATAACATTTCCTGGCTGATCTAAGGCCTGGGTGTCCTTTCTTTTTGTTTAGCCTCACTAAAGATGCTTGATGGAATGTGGACAGATAATTGAGTAGAGGATCAAGTCTTATTCCTGGAACTGCTTTTAGGGCTACCAAAGTAAATTTTCTCAGTTCGATAACATCAAGAAAGCTTTAAGTAAATGAAACATCTTGTATTGTGGTCAGAGTCATGAAACTTACCCCTGCAATAACCCAAGCAGTCATATTATCAAGAAATATGCCAAAGGAAGCCAGTAGCATTCTCATCTGAAAAGAAATAAATAAAAAAATTATCGTAATCAGAATTCGGGAAGGGAAAATTGATCCCGCTTTTGAAATCCACAAAACTGCATGCAGGGATAGAATGTGTTAACTGCAGTAACACCTGCAGGCACTATTTCCTTTCCACTGCATGCACGAGGCACTCACTGTGTGCCTCAGTCCCGTAGAAGGTGAAAATTTCTTGCTGCCAAAACAAAAAGAATAGCAAATCATTATTATTCTCGTGATAGTAACGGGGTTGATTTTTTGTTTATTTTTTTGTCTTGCAATGAAGGAGCGTGTGCACTCCATTTATTTGACTTCCTGTCAGAAAATTAGCTATTATTCTGTTTTTTTTTTTTCTGCTTCCCAGTCACTGCACTTCCAGCACTGCATTTTCCAATCTTCCTGGTGCAGGGGCTGACAGTGCAGCAGCACGGGGCAGTCTGTTACCTTCTGTCACATCTGCTCAGATCCAAAGTGACGTGTATACACTGAGACACGACCTGGTGAAACACAGCACATCGGCAACGTGAAGTCGTGCTCCCTCCTGGCCTTGGGGACAAGCATGGAAACCGAAATCCTAATGCAGAAGACACCGTGGGAAATTGTGTATTTATTTACTGGATTCATTGATTGAATGAGAATATTCCATTTCAACGGGGAAAATGGTTGGTAATATTTAATGAAAACGTTTGCTGAACTGTGTGATTTCAACATATGTTTTTTTCTCATTGCCTATTTTGCAAACATTAATGGGAAAGTCATAAATGAACAGAGGGCCAATCTAAGTCATCCCTACTGCTTGTTAGAAACAAATTGAATATGTGATTAAACAATGTACAAGCCTTGTTCTAATCCCATTCATAGAATGAATTTTATTCTGTAAAAATAATTTTTTTTATAGGACGATCGTATATAGAAAGCATGTCATGACAGATTTATCAACAAACTCAATTAAACTAAAAGCTAGAATGCCTGGACTAGCAAAATTGCACAAGAGAAATTGCTTCATGAAGTTAATGATAATGCATTATAGCCAGTGATGATCCAGCCTTCCTTCTGATTCAGGCTAAGATTTAAAAGGGAGAAAATACACCAAAACCAAATCAGAATCCTTTGCACTGTATAAACACAAAAGAATATGACCCTTTTAATCTTAACATGAACTGAAGGCTCATAAAGCTCTTAATAAAAACCAGATCCTGGGTATTTATTGCTGGTAGGGGATAATGGATGGGCACGGTCAGGAAATGAAGTTCCCTCAGTGAGAGGGGTCTTTTCTTCAGCCACATTGGCAGAACTCATTGAGGGGTTCATCCTTTGTCTTTTCCAAGTAGAAAACCCTGCTGAAGTACTATAAATTCCCTTTTCCCTGGTAGAGGATGAAGTAAGGTTATGAAACATTTTTTATTAAGCTGGTATTACTAATAGGATCCAGTCTTTCTGATTAATTACAGATATCTATACATCCATGCACTCCCCCAAACAGCTCCCTCCAGCCAGCTGGAGAGCCACAGTGACACCAGCAGCTTCTAGGTCAGTGTGCAAGAGGCTCAGAGGTGTGTGTGGTACTGGGCTCTGTGTTTGAATAAAGCAGCCATCACCTCCTTGGATGTGTTCCATTTTAATGCTACTGGGCACTGGTGGCTTTGGACAAATTCAGCAGATGTGGAGCTTTACCCATTTTTTCAGGTTCATCCAGGCAGTCCCCAGAACTCATCAGACCTTGGAAGGCTTTCACAGGATCATAGAATCAATTAGGTTGGAAAAGACCTCTGAGTTCATCAAGCCCAACCTTTGACCCAACACCACCGTGTCACCTGGGCCATGGCACTAAATGCCACATCCAGGCTTTCCTTAAGCACCTCCAGGGGTGAGGACTTCACCACCTGCCCAGGCAGCTTTTTCCAGTGCTTGACTGTCCTTTCTGTGAAGAAATTCCCCCTAAAGTCCAGCCTGAACCTCCCCTGGCTCAGGCTGAGGCTAAGTCCTCTCATCTTGTCAACTTGTTGCCTGGAATCAGAGCGTGACCCCCCTGTCAGGGAGCTGTGGAGAGGGATAAGGTCAGCCCTGAGCCTCCTCCGCTCCAGGCTGAAAAATGCTCTCTCTCCACATATCCCCACCCTCCCTTCTGGGATCCCCTGCCCATCCCCACCCATCAGCAGCTCTAGGCTCAGTTCACACAGAGGGTCTGGCACCCCTGAGCTCCCTGAGGGGCACACACAGAGCTCAGTGTGACAGATAAAATGCCATCTGCACTCCTGCCAGGGTGGGCACAGAGAGGGATGCACATTCCTGACTCCACTCTCCGGACTGAAGGGACAATGTTCATTTATAATCAAGATTAATTTTCCACCCCCTTCTGGATTAACATATTTGCAGCCAATTTTGGGACAGGTACCTGAATTCAAGTAATTAATGCATGCTGAAAAACCTAAAGAGCTTCCATTTGAGTTTATTTCTTAATTTTTAGAAACCCTCTCCCTCCCCCTATTGATGATATCATTGCTACTCGAGAAATAAAGGCCTCTGCTTTTCTATTGGGGTACAGCTGGATCTTGGCTTGCTCACAGTATTCATTACGAGACAAATAAAAATGTTGATTTTGCTATTTGAGCACTGCCTGCTTGTTATTTTTTTCCATGTTGAGTACAGGTTGCTGTCTGTTTGTTAAAAGACAAAAGAAAATCAATACAAGTGTTGAAAAGGAACCTTCAGTATTCAACTTTGCAAACAAAGTTCTTAAATAAGCTCCAAGAAAAGTAGTAATAGAAAAAAATTTGAATGCTTGACTTAATCACCAGTGCTCACAAGAGGAATATTGCTTTTTCAAGTATGAAGGACCAAGTGGAAAAAGCAAAAAAAGTATTTCCAAGGAAACTAAATATGGAATGATCCCATATATTTGCATTTCAACTATGGTTGTATTTATTACCAATACATCTTAAATTATTTATTGATACAGAGGAAAATTAAGAGAGAAA
The DNA here is from genome assembly GCA_013397115.1 of Edolisoma coerulescens. Lineage (NCBI taxonomy): Eukaryota > Metazoa > Chordata > Aves > Passeriformes > Campephagidae > Edolisoma > Edolisoma coerulescens. The sequence continues at coordinate 1,416,546 of VWZW01004955.1, read as the reverse complement.
AATTAGTCCCTCATACTTAAAATACAAAAAATAAAGCATGATTTTTATTTTAGTTGTTACCAAGAATTATTGAATCACCTGCACAATCTTTCAGCTTCTAGCCTTTGAATATCTCAGAGCATTCATCTGGGCATTCTGAAGAAACTTTAAATAATTTATGATCCTCTCAGGAAAAAAAATGGCAAGTCTGCAATCCTATGTCTTGGTGGTTTTCTTCTTTTCCTTTAAGCTAATTCTACAAAAGAAGTAAAACATATGGATATATTCCCTGCCTGCTCCTGAATTAAGACGCTGATATAAAAATAAACAGAGGAAACAAGTTGGGTACTGAGTCACTGGATTGAGCATAAATTAATTGTTTGGTTCCTCTGTATTAATGTCTATAAATTTCACATGGATTTTCTCACTGATTTCTAATTAGTTGTAAGAATATATTTTATGGACCTTAATTGATATCACAGTGCAGAAGGCTTAAAAAAAAAAAAATACAGAGTCTTTTTAGGTAAGGAGCAAAGCACATCATCCACAGGAGAAAAACTTACCTACAAAAGTAGAATTAATGATGTCTAGTTCCATTTCATGTATAATTTCAGAGTTGCTTGCCAGGACAGAGCTGCCCAGCACAATTAGGCTTTCATGTACTAACGAGAGCAGGAAGAGCTGCCAGCAAAAAAAAAAGACAAGCCAACCAATCCTGAAATACAAAACATTTTTCTGTGAGGATGAGAAAAGGTACATGCAAGGAGGGGTTGGGGAAATGAGAAGTCGGTGATGGGGTCTTTTGTTCATTGACAGCATTTCAAAGGAAATATGCATTAGGGGAGAACGGGGAGAAGGACAGCAGCTATTAGATATTGATATTTACCCGTTCTCTGGCTTGCAATTACAGCCTCGTAAACATTTGGATCCTTAAGAGAAGCAAGAGTGCAAATAAAGAGTCACGAGAGCTACAGTGATGTCCTACAAGGAGCTTTCAGCTTCAGCTCTCTTTCCCATTTCTTTGCCAATTTTTTGCCCTCCTCCCACTTCCCCAACCTACTTTCTTATAGTATTAAGTCATTTAACTGTTACTATTAAATTCTCAGATGAGAAATGAGTAGGAGAGAAGTGTGTTCGTATTTCCTATGGATATTTGAATAGGGAGCACCAGAATTTAGAAACCAGACAGAGAATTGTCCTGTGTAGATTGATGTGGAGTCATATACAGAGGAGTGTTTGGTGTGTTTGAAGAGTTTTGTTAACCTCTGTCTTTAAAAAGCTGACACAAAGGAGCCACACATCAGTTTACCTTTTGGTGCAAATTAACAAAATTTTCTGTTAGACTCACGGGACACAAAATGGTATCTCAAGACAAAGTTATTCCTTTACTTCACAATAAGAAGAAAAGCTATTTACCTACAGCTGATTTTGCACAGAATAGCCATTACTTTGGTACTGTAAAGCAATGGTTTTGTTCGTCGTTTTGAACACTCTACAATGCACACAAAAATAATTTTTCCACACCACTTTCAGCCCCAGCCAGACTTAGCAGTTTCTGAGGTGCCTTGGTAACATGCCACCAATGTGTACCAAAAAATGAGAGAAACTGCTGATCCAGAAATCCTTTTAATTCAAGCAATTAAAGAGGTACAGTTCTGAGCAAAGCACTTTGTGTTTATACTCTACATGCTATGCAATTAAAAAAAAAGAAATCAAAAGCTCTTCGGGACTGTGCTTATTTTTTAATGAAATCAATGTCAGCATCTAGGTACTAATAAGAAACTCTCAATAACAGATCCTTGCAAGAAAGAAAGTTGTTTCAGCTCCAGGCTGATAAAAGGATTATTAGAAAACAGCTCTCTGTGTGTGTGCATGGCTGAATGTTTAAACAATCATGAAAAATATACTTTGAAATCATTCACCTCAGGCGCATATAAAGAAGACAGCTTGGTCCCACTAAAATCTGAATGTGATGGATTCAGGAGAGAATCTTGAACTGGTGATAATGGCTGTAACAAGGACACTCACTCAAATCATCCTTTTGGAACTCTGGTCATGCTAAGATTTTGGGAGAAGTTTCCAGAATAGTTTTTTTTCATACTTACCCACTGTCAACTCGCTTGGATTTTCTGCAGTAGGACCCCGCACTCCGTGCTCACTTACTATGCAAAATACCAGCAGAAAGGGTTGACATAATGAGTCATTACAATTTAAATCTTATTACACAAAGCTTCATTCCAGTCAATATGCACCGTGCAGAGCTGCAGGGGTGCATGTCAGCCTGGGGAGAGAGGAATGAGGCACAAAATTCTCATGATGGGGAAGGGAAGGGACACAGCCCCTGCCTCCTGCGATCCCCTGGAAGAGCCCTGGTGCCTCATGTTCAAATCACACCGGGCCGTGGCTGCCCCAGGAAACACCCACAGGAAAACAGCTGCATTCCAAACTTTGGGGTTCATCTGAGTCAGAAGTTTTTGGAAATGACATTGCATTCACTTAGTGCAAAAATATAATTGGCAGTGATGATGACTCCTAATTGCCACAGGAATAAACGGAGGCTTTCAGGGACTGGGAAGGGGAGGGACATGAACCGCATTAACATGGATCATGTATTTCCTCTCCTCTCATTATCTTTCCAGGCAGACTGCTAAATTTTCTCTTCCTAGACTCTTCTCATTGTTGTCCACACAGAAAGAGCTGTTACTGAACCTGGTCACACCTTTCTTGAATTTTAGCATATATTTTTAATTATTGCTTTTTAATGAACTGTGCTAGCCTACATGCTTCTGGTTTTAGTTGCTTGTTTTACTAATGGCTCGTTGCAGCTAATTAAAGGAAATCTCCAGGAAATCTCTTTCTTCTGATAAGTAGGTTGCACAAACAGCTTCAAGGAGAATGCATCCTTCCAGACATAAATCTGTACTTACAACTGCCAAGTCTGTTTGCACAGGCTGGAGTGCTGTGCTTGTAACTTCAGCTTTATTTCATTATTGTAGATTCATGTGCTGTTGAAAAGAGATATTTATTATTAATTAATGGGGATTTTTGAAAGAATATCTTGTAAAGTATTTTTAATTATGGACACTGCTGCTGTAGATTAGAATCAGGCATAGATTTACTGGGAATATGTACATCAAAAAGGATTGAATTCCCAAAAAAGTGCATCCTAACTTTCAAGGTAACAAAAGTGATTCTTCTTTTAGTACTTCAGTGCAATTAAGGGATTTGATTTATGAATGTGAGCCATCTGATCTTTCCAACTTTTTAATTTTTCCTAGTTTTTTTCAGACAAATTCAGTTTTAATTCAGATAGCATGCACTGCTTACAGAACTTTACACTTAGTGAAAATATCTAATTATCAGAGCGATATTTTGAAAAACAACTTTGCATCTGTTGTGAAAGCAGTCTAAATAAAAAAAAAAAACCCAGACTTTATTAAAGATGAAAGCTATATAGCTCGTGAGTTTGAATTCCTTTTCAAATGAACTCAAAAAGCTCTTGCTAAGCCCTCCAAGAGCAGAAAGGTGCAGGTTAGCAGTGCAGTGCTGCCTCTGCAGAATGGCAGCATCATCAGGAATTCAGCCTCACTGCTGAGATTTAGCAGAAAAGCAGAAAAGCACTCCTTATCCAAGGGGCTTGCAAAGGCACTTTGGAAAAGAGCAGGATTTCCATTGTGTCTGCTCTGGGCTTGGCAGAGGTATTCATCAGCCATTATTGATTTGGAAGGAGGCATGGCTGGAGTGAGGAGGATTGATCTGAAGTCTCCCTTGGCTGAGTTAACTATTGAGGGATCTATTCACACCAGGATGAAGCACTGAGGGGTGACCTGCAAGGATGGGAAAGGTGCATCTCTGTCCCCTTGCTTTACAGTGAGTGTGAAAAACTCTGCCTTGCTCTTGGGATTGTTTTTTTCCTCCCTCCATTAGCTTTCAGAAACATTATCCTTGCTAAGTTTAGCATTCCTTGATTTTCCTGGGCGATTCTTTTGGGAATTACAGAGCAGCACTTTGCTCTGAGATGATCTGGTGAAGGGATAAGGCAGAAAGAGCTATTGACTTTCTCTTCAAGCTGCAGCCTTTCTCGTGAGAAACTGGAGGTAGCAAAAGGCATCCATCAGCAGTCTGGCTTGGCTGGGAGCTCTTAGCCAGCCCCTCTTGTCCCCAGATGTCCCAGCATCTCCCCAAGGCTTTTCTGTGGTCACTTTTGCCATCCCTTCCTTCCCCCTGTGTGGGTCACTTATGAGCTGGATGTGGTGATCCCTGTGGGTCCCTTCCAACTCAGAATTTCTGTGTCCCTGTGATTCTGCTCCTCTTCCAGAGGAACCTGCAATTTTTCATTCCCAGAGACAGGACCATGAGCTCCGTGGCCCCAGGACTGTCCTCGCTGAGGTCTCTCACCTGGAAAGCAGAGGGCTGGGACCTCCCAGCTCTGTATTCACCAGGGCCACACCTCACCCACCCAGCTTTGCCCTTCAGCTCACATCTGCAACATCCTTCTGCAGATTTTACAAGTCCAGATCTGGCTCAGTGACAGCCACCTGAAATGTTTCTGCAAGGAACATTTCTCTGTTCCTCTCTTTGTATCTTTTCCTTTTTTTCCTCCTTCTTTTTACTTTTCCCCCGTTTCTGTCACTTCCCAGATAACCTGGCACGTGCCTTCATGGCCTTTCCTCCAACTCGTCATCTCACATGAGCTACTGATCCATCAAGGGCCACCATGGATTAGCTTCTGCTCTCAGCTTGTTCAGCTTTTTACTGCACTTAGGGACAAACAGATTCATTCTTTGTCTCGTGCTGCTCTTCACAGTCTAAAGGTCCTTTCCACAGGCAAGGCCATTTCAGGGTTTTCCCTGCAGTCTTTTTCAGGGAGAAATAAACACCTTTGCTTATCTGCTGCTCACTCCCTCTTTGAGGCAAAGAAATGAAAGACATTCAAAGGCAAGACCAAGAAGCTACAGTTTTGTAAGTATGTTTTGTGATAGTTTAAAATGAATATAAATTTGCTATTATAATTTAGAATCTTACCTTTAAAAGCAGATTATTCAGACCTGTCGGCTTCACAAAGGAATAAACAGCAGATAACCTGAAATAAAGAATAAGCACAAAATTCAATGAATCTGAGTACCTTAAAATCTCAAGATCTTTATTTCACTACTTGGATTACCTTGTCTCAAGATCTTTATTATTTTAAGTACTTCAGTCTTAAGAAATTTACATACAGGAACTTATTGTGCTTTACTTCACATGATGGGACTCCAGCTGTAAATGGGAATTTAGTCCCAGGGACCAGACTGAAGTAAATCTGAAGTAAAAGTCCCTCAATGTGCATAGTGTTGATGTTGAGTTTGCATTTTGGGGTAAAAAATTAAATAATCAGACAGACCATGCCTTTGAAATTGTTAATCATGAGAAGGAAGGTTGCAACCTACATTTGCATGCATTCCTGTGAAGGGAACAAAAGGAATCACAGACATCCTTTTAATGATCAATCAAACAAAGAAGGCTCTATTAACAGTCTGGTTCTTCCACACAGGAAGAAATCCAGAACAGTGAAGGATCTGATACATGGCTGAGAGTTTTTGTTTCCAAAAGAATTTGTGTTGTGATCCAACAGAAAGCTCTGACTTCTGAGAGTTTTACTGCATTTTATAAACTTCCCATCTTGGCTACTGAAACCACTAGACTACTTACTGTGGCAAAAATAAAGTGATCATTGTAGTGAGTTCACCTTCAAATCATCTCATATTTCCTCTCTACTGCCTTTACATTTATGAGCTACAGCATATTGATTTCACCCTTCCCTCGCACTGAGCTTGACTCTCCCTTAATAGACAAAATGACTATTTGCTTTCTATAAATCCTACTCTTTGTATTTCTTTTCTTCTCCGAGCTGTAATCTGTGACTCACAATAGGCCAGTGCTCAGTGAAATGATGAGGTGCTAGTTCAGCCTAATATTGTTCAAATAACAAGAAAAGTCCAAGTGCCAGACTGTTGTTACCAGAGCTTTTCTCACGGGTGTTCTTTAAATTATCCCACTTCCCAAGCAGCAGAACAGTGCATTCTATTCACCCAAAAACTGCTCAGGTAATTATCTCACGGCACATTTGATCCCCTCACAATGCTCAGAGCTGGCTCCTGTTCCTTGCTCCTGCAGCTCCAATTTCTCATTCCCCTGCTGCAGTGTTGTCTCTTCCTCTGAGTTCCTCAGGACGCTGCATTCGTTCCTGCGCTGCCTGGACCTAACTCCCAGCTCTGGGTTGCCATTGCAACACCCTCCATCAAATTCTCTTTTCCTCCCAGGATCTTTCTTGGTTCTCTGAGGTGGTTGCAGGTTTCTGAGCTGCGACCTGAGCTGGCAGTGCAAGCTCTGTTTCTTGCAGGTGACAAGAGAGCACGGTCCCTCACATTTCCTACAAATGCACACATGTGTCACCAGAGCCCCAGCAGCTCCTGCCTCTCCCCTGGGCCTGCCTGCTCCCTGTCAAGAGCTTCTGTCATATTTCCCACGGCAGAGGTGGAACTTTGACCATATCCATTTTTCATTAGGGGATCAGGTGAGATGTTGGACCTCAGTCACTTCTGCCTTTTCTACTCTTGTGTGGAAAGAAAAAAGAATTTCAGGCAGGGTAGAAAGCACCTCACACCACCGAGAAATACGGGTCTAGAGTAATAATTTGAGACAGAACTAGATTTAGTTAGCTCGTAGCTTATTGTTTAAAACTGAGCTGTCTGCATGCTCACCTTAAAAATTAGCCCACAATCCCAGTGAACCAAAGTTAGGACTTTTTTAAAGTAAAATGAAGTACGTAAAGGTCAGTCCAAAGAGAATTGGAAGGATTTGGCTCCTTTAATAAGGCTGAAAAGAGGAAGGAAAAGCCTGTTAACAGAGCATATTTTTGTTTGCTTCTTTCCAAGTGTGCCATCCATAAACAGGTCCATTCAGAAAACAAAACAAAACAAAACAAAAAATACTTACTTAATGCAATTAATGCTCGTTATTCAGTGTCAAACTGTTCTGAGCAGGTCCAGCATCTTGGTTTGCCTGTGTTTCTCTTTTCTTCAGCAGAAATGCCATTTTTCACCACTTACTGTCCTCGACCTTTGGTCAGCTTCACTCTCCTTACAGCTTTTACAGGCTTTTTTCGGAGAAATTTCTTCACCAAGAGTGAAAACAAGATCAGCACCTGTTTTGGAGAAAAGCTTTTCTAACCCACTGAATAATGAAGGCAAAGGGGAAGAACACTGAACTTACGAAAAACTTGTAGATCCCATTGGTTTTAATTTTTTTTCTCATTACAATGAAACTGAATTAGTATATGTGACATTCCTTTTTCAAACTTGTTTTCAAAAACAGGTGTTTTGATGAAATGACAAATGCATCTGGAATCTGCATAAATATAATAAGGAAAAGATGATTATCAGCTCTCACATCAGTAAGATGCATTAGCACTTTCACTAAAGTGGAAAGACTTGACCTAACTCCTTAATAATTAGTAAGATTTCTGTAAGTTAGTAAAAATTGCATTTAATAATAGTAAAATTTCCATTTCCTTGGATTAAAATAGAGTTTAGAAACACAGCCTCATGCCTCATACATCAAACTCCAGAGGAGCAATCATCACAATGGCTGGAGGTACAAAAAACCTGGTTTATAAAAATTTATTATCCGAAACAGTACTGGAAAATCATACTCTAACGACTTTAATCAGGGGCTAACATTCTAACAGGCCAAGAAGTCTGTAAGTCCACCAAGGAACAGAGGAACTGAATGGAAGGTGCAGTTCCTGCGTGTAGAACAGATGCTCATTGCCTCGTTCTTAAACAATTTAAAGCTGTGGCTGCTGTGGACCCCTCCACTAAATGTTGTTCCTTCTAGTGCAGCTTCCAAGGTGGTTTCCAGGTGGTCTCCAAACAGGACAATGCTCATTGTTGCAGAAGATGCGGGTTTTTACCACAGGAAAAGCTGCAGAATTGCATTTCTTTTGCTGCACTGAGAATCCCCCCCGTTCCTGGGGCTCCTTCCTTCCCTGGCAGTGGATGTGGAGCAGAGCTTCACCCACCAGCACAGCAGCCCTGGCATGCCATGGAAATCCTCCACCTATTGTTAACACCTCTTTCCTTTAACCTCCAGCCCAAACCCACTTGCTGACAGATAAATTCAATTAGCTCCTAGGCGTGGAGGAATGGAAACGTGGATGTGGGGAAGCATCACAAGGGAAAGGAGCTGGTTTGGGTGAAGGTACCCTCCACCTCTGCCAGCGGGCGGGAGGGCGGCCTGGTAGCATTGTTACCCAGCACACAGATGCTGCATGGCTGAGCAGAGCTCTCGGGCCCTTGAATCTGGTCTTTGATCATCTCTGAAATAGATCAAGTCAAAACCATTCCTTTCCTCTCTGACAAAAAGATCTTTGTGACTTCTCTGTATTAAACATCCCCTCCTGCTCTGGAAATTGGGCTCAGGAATGTCACCTACTTACTCCATTCCCCTGTGCTCGGTGAAAAGGCCTGACCTGGCAGAGCTGTGGGGCCAGTCCTCATTGAAGAGCTGGAATAACTGGGGCACATCCTTCCTGGGCAGGGCAGATGGGATTGATCAAAGAATCCACAAAGGATCCTGAAAGGAACCGCTGGGAAAGACCTGAATTGTTTGTGTACCAGCTCAGAGGGCCTTTAAAGCTAACCAGAGGAATTCTAACAAATGATGCCAGTGGTGAAAGTTGATATTATAAGAATCAATAGGTAGCTGGTATGAAAAAACAGCGGTGGCTGGAGTACATTCATCAAAGTCCTTGCACACCAGAGAACAGATAGTGCCGTGGTGTGTATTAAAGATGGACTCAGGCATAAAAATAGAGTAGGACAAGAAAAGAATCGATTTGGATCAAAATCACTCTCGAAAAGAATGATAAATAGTCATTGAGAGACTACAGGGATTCTTTCTGTGTAGTCCAAAAGGTTACCTTAACCGATGATTGATATCTTGATAGTATTTATTACACACAGGCACAAAACCCACCTGCAATTGTTTAATTCTCTCTCATTGGAGAGAAATGCTACGGGCAGCAGACAGGCCCATATGTGCTGTGCTGTGAAAATTCACAGGGTTCTTCAACAAAAAGTCCCCAAACCCACCCAGCGGGATGTTACTGGAGCCAGAGACTTGGTAACCAGTGAGGGTATTAAATTAGGGATAGAAAAATAACCTCAGTCATGATGGCATCCTATTTGATCATTTTAAATGTGATGAAGAGCAGAGAAAAGAGGGTCCATGATAACAGCTCCAGTTCCAAAAGGGCAGCAAAAAAAGGTAAGGAAATGTTCTTTCAGTTGATTGCAGGTCTCTTTCTTCCTGCATTCACAGATTTAATCCCTAAACTGCTTGAAACAAAGCTTTTGGAGAATGCGAAGCACAACGTGACCTACAATGAGGGAGCAGACCTGTTATCCTGATGCTTTCTCTGGTTCTTCCCTCCATTTTATGATACCTGGCAGTTTTGAACACCTCTGTCATATGCATGGACAGGTATTCACTTTAGTACCTGAAAATAATTCTTAGTGTACCTTTTGACTTACGGATGCTAAACCCAAAACCTGAAATAGCTTAAAATTCATCAGGTTAAGAGTAGTAGCATGGATACAGGGCATAAATCCATATTTTGACATCCTGAAGACACTGTTAAGCTTTTTGTTATCTTATTAAATTGTATCAGGCTTGCCTTGCAAAGAGTACAGCCAGGATTGATAAATGCTTGGCTTCAGCTACACTCTCCTATTTATTTTCACTCTGTCAGACTTAATCCATAACTGCTGTTCAAAGGCAACGGGCAGGAGATGAAGCTGCATCTTGACTCAGCTGGTAGCTGGCTACTGGCAGCCAAAAGCTTCAATAATTTATTATTATTATTATTCAGACTGCATCTTGACAGTATTTATTTTCACTTTTTTATAATCTATTCCCTGAGGATAAACAATTTATAATCACATTATTTAATTGGTCTTCATTCAGTGTCAATTTGCTTAATCTCATTGACCAGAAAGCATGGATTTCTATGGAAAGAGAAAAATACCAACTCTCGAACCTAATCCCAACCACAGCATCTGAAAAGCACATGGAAGACATAAATGGAAAACTTGGATTGCTGGAGTTAATATAAAAGTCATCTTTTACTCAGGCTGAGCACTGTACAGATATCACTACCCCATGGCCACTGACAAGCTTGATTTATCCTGAATATTTTAGGTGATGGAGGGGGTGTCTCACACTGGGTTTCACCTCAGATCAGTCTTTGACTGGAACCTTTATTCTCTATCTGCTATTTAATGCTAGGGACAGGAACAAGTAAAGAGAGCTCCTTTTCCCAGGACAGAGGCTACATATGTTCATCCCCCCCAAAAAGTGCATTTTCCTTTGTCTGTGGCTGAAAAATTACATCCAAAACCACTTCCATCCAAAACCACTTCCATCCAAAACCTGAGCTGCCAGACAGATGTAAACAAAACAACCAAATATGGATTTTGAGCGTCAGTTCTTCCCAGCCAGCAGCGACATAAACTCCCTCTCACTGGAGAGCTTTTAGATTAGATTAGACCAGTCTCTTGATAAGCCACTCAGAATCACTGGCAGCCACAGAGAACCCCCTTTGCAAGCACAGCTGCAGAGGAGAGAGGAGGAGAGTTGTGTGAGCCAAGAGTCTCCACTTTTTCATCAAAATCACACCAAATGGTGCCAAGTCATCTGAGCAGGAGGCAGAAAGAGAACTTGCCTGTCTGAGAGAAAGAAAGGTGTGTTCTGAGAATATTCAGTCAGTTCCTGAATGATTCATGGGCAGGAAAACAAAAGAAATCAAACCAGACAGAATTTGTCAGTTTACTTCCAAATTATTTCTGCCAGTGGATTGCTCTACTTCTGACTCTGACTGTCAACACTGAATGTGGCACAAGTGCTGTATTCAAGCTTCAGACTAAACATTTTAAAACCTTATTCAAAACAGAAAGATCACTGGTTCTGAGAATTGCCACTGATCTGGTGGTGAGGGATGAGTTGGACTGAGTTGCTGTGCCTCTGCAGGAAAACACTCGTGGTGGAAAGCACTTCACACTACAGGGGACAGGAAGAAGAGGGAAAACAAAGGGTAAAGGGGAAAAGCAATGATTGACACAGACTGCAGAAGGAAAGAATCAATTATTATTATTATTATTATTATTATTGTTATCATTGAGTAGCATAGAAACAAAATGTCCCTGCAGATCATGCTTAGAGTTTGTGTCACCCAGACTGGGATGAGCAGCAGTGTTTGGAGTCCCCACAGATAATTGTGTGTGAACACTTCTGTTCCAGAACCTCTGTATTAGGACTTTCAAACCAGGGAGTAAAACTCCATGATGTTACCTGGCAGGGACACTTGATGCTAGAAAGCAATTTTTTAAAAAAAAAATTTAAATGAAATTCCTGTTTTCATAGAGAATGCACTCACAGCTGTCATCCAAGCTTTGCTTTTTTAGGAAACCTGACAGCTTTTATGGTCCTGTTGGTTCCAAAAGTCACCTGCTGCCCCTCGCCCCCCGTAATTTGGGAAAAGGTCTGATAAGTCTGTTTTCCACTGTTCTGTACTGAGCTTTGCATGGGCTGGGATGGCTTAGCACTCTGTCAGCTCTGACCCTGTATTCACTCCTTTTAGGGAACACAAGACCAATGGCCCTATAACAACATTTTATCTTATTCTTACTTTTAACATGTCTTGCTGCTCCATGGGGAGGAACTGTGTCACTGTGGTTGTACCATAATTTTCCACCTACTGAACTGCAAGGGGAGGAACACTCCCAATGCCACAGAGCCTGTTTCACTGTTTTATCAGGTATGTTTATTCAGAGGGCTTGTTTATTATCAAGACGTGTTAAAAGTGAAAATAAAACAAAATAAGTGTTTCTGGATGTTCCTATTCATCATTAGAATCCATCTGATTTGAAAAGATGCCACTGCATCAAGCAGCTATTTCCTTTATCCCCTGAGTTTTTGAGAAAATCTTATTAACAGAATCTCAATTGGTCCCTTGATTTGGGATGTAAAAAAAAAAAAAAAAAATGCTGATTCCTTAGCAACTTAAATTAATCTAATATACATTTGATTGTGCACATGCACAGATAGCTTCTTTCTCACCTGCAGGCTGCCAAAAGGCTGTCTCATAGTTTTTCACACAAGTGCTGCTAATCTGCTCTAAACTGTCAGTGCTGTGGTTTACAGCAGTTCTCACAGGTTACCAAGTGTGCAAACCAAACTGAACTGACCAGTGCACCCCCTTGTCACCTCCTCACCCCCTGGGAGGGGGCTGCTGGTGGCTGTCACCCCCTCACCACAAAGCCCCAGGGAGCAAAAAGCCTTCCACAGGAACAAGCTCCAGCTGAGGAAGATATTTGCACTTTTATTCACAATCTTTGTTAAAATGTTCTTGTGAGGGTTCCAGCACTAACAGGGCCAACAAAGCCCATGCCTGGTTCAGACTTCAGCCAAAATCTTGTGCATTCCTTACCTTCACTTGAATAAGGCATTCAACCACGATGATTTACCAGCGGTTTTGACCTGCTTGAATTACCCTCTCTCTAACCAGTTGATAGTTAAGCTACCAATTACCCCGGGGGTGCAAGAGGCTGAATGACCCACTTATGCAAACAGAAAAAACTGGGAGAAAATTGCAGGAATTCTGTTGTACATCAGGTATATCGACTGCCATGAAACACAAGCTCCTTTCCCACCCCGCGCTTACCTTTTCATCAGCATAGTTACAGAACTGTTCTGAGGACTGCACCAATTGATAGCCACTGTTGCAATCCCACTTAAAAGCTGGTGACACACCAGAGAAATGGAGCAGAGGATAAAGGAGTGGCAGCTCTGAGCTGGGAGCAGAGTAGAAATGTGAAGATTTATCCCCTGCCTACGCTCATTTGCTGAGACAGAATGGTGAAAGGAGTCCAAAACGAAGTATTCACATTCATTACCAGGGAAAAGAAGGGGAAAAGGAATTTTCCCTTTACCTCTTTTGATTTCAGGAGTGATTAGGTTGACTTGCATCTCCTAAATTGCTTGGTAAGTGTTCTATCTCCCTCCTTACAATAAAAAGGATAATATATTTCATTGCAGCATTTGCACTCAAAAGAGATTGGAATCAGAAAGAACCAGGAAGAGGGGGGCAAGGTGGTATTCTGAGGGCATCAGGATGTTTCAAGAGTTGTTTCACTTTCTGTCTAAAAGCTTTCTATCACCCCTCTTCACATCCTGTAAATAAGAGATCTGCTTCTCCTGGAAAACAGCATTAGTGGTCATTTTAGGGTTGTTTTATTTTTCAGGATCTATTATTCTCTGCTGAACTACTGCACACAATTCATCAGAACATCCTTCAGTGGCATCAGCCTGAGTTAAATCTCACTGCAGACCGCAGTGCTCTGTCACAGATGGCAGCAGCTTTGTGGACAGCCCCACGCAGCCTCCAGCAGCAGCAAAGTTTCCTGAGCCTGGAAATCACTTGGCCTCAGCGTGGCAGCATCAGAAACACCCAAAGCTGCCGGAGAATTGTTCTGCAAAGCTCACTGCTGGCCTCTGGAACGCTCTGCATCCCCAGGCTGGGGCTTGGGTTACACCTCACCCCTGCAGCCTGCCCTCACTGCTCCATGGGAACACGGAAAAGCACGGAATTACTCAACTTTTCACTGTGATGGCACCAACAAGCTTGGAAAAATAAACTGCAGGAAGAAAAGGTGGAAACTCATTGAGGAGATTGCTAATATTAGAAATAGATAAAGGTCTGGATTTTTGCTTGCTCGGAAGGCAGATCTGCAGGATCTTAGCATCAGTGGAGGCTGCTCTCATCCCAGAGCTGGAATGAAAGAAAAATTGGAGTATAGAACTCTATGCCCTGATTAAATATTCTTCTCTCTGTGACACCTGTCCCAGCTTATTTTCAGAAGAACGTAAAAAATAGGGAAAACAAATTTAAATATGTTGTTTTGGAACAGAACTTTTTTGTAGGAGAGCATTTGCAGCAAATTCCCAGTGCAAGCTGAGAAGGAGACAACACACATTAAAATTGTTTTCTCTTATTCATGCATGACAATTTCAACTACTCCTTAATGTGCTCTGACCTCCCAGCAGAAATATGAACAGGCCAAACATGAAATAATTATTCCCAGAGCCACCAGTACTTTGCAAGTCAAACTTCCAGAGACAGAGGAGATGTCTTGGTATTTAATAATCTTTAGTTGGTTTCCCCCTCACTCTCTGTTGTCTCTTCCCAACTTCTTCATTATATTACAAAGTTGGGGTTTTTTTATTTTTCTGAAAGCAGGAGGAGAGAACAATAACATTGTGACTCCAATATCTGCACTAAATATTTTTAGATATATCTTGGGACAATTGACACATTGTCTACTGTACCTGTTAGGCAAAATAGAAACATACCTGGCACTATTTTATAGAAAAATAAAATGAATTATCATGGCAACAATGATTTGGAAGATTCAAAGTATAAATTTTACTTCCAAGGAGCCATTTAATGCTGCCATCAATTCATCACACATTTATTTCCCTGACTCAGGTGCCAAGCTTAGGAAAGCACATGGGGTGTGTAATTTGGAATAGATCAATACCCATTGTCCTGGTTACTCATTTCAGAAATTAGTGGGCATAAGGGCAATCTCTGAGCCACAAGGATGCCTCCACTCAGCTGTCAGCGTTGTCAGTCAAGGGCTGCATCCAGAGTTCCAAACCACATTGGATTTAAATGAAACCAGAATCAGGCCCCCACATTCCAGCACCATTGTTTTTAAAGTTATGCAACAGCACCAATTTTGCAGTGTGTGGTAAAGGTCAACAGATAAAATATTTGGAACTTTTACTCATGAATATATTTAATTTGCTCCTGCGAGTGATTTCGATTACATTTCACAAAATACATAGCTGCTCCTCGTTTTGCAATTAAAGATTTCTAATAATACAGTCAAACCTTCTTAATCATTGTTCATTCTAGCATAAAGCAAAGCTTGCTGTGTTTAAAGAGAACCAAGTCATCTTAACAGCATCCCTTTTTGTTCCTTTTTATTTTATGAGATTAGAATACTTAACAACCTTTGCCATATCTGGCTGCAGTGCAAGTGTGAAGAAGAGTAAAACTCGCAGAGTGGATTAAATGGCTGGGACAAAACTCAGGTCTGTAATTAGGTTTGGTTCTGTTGCTTAGGTTTGCAGAAAAAGTCAAAATTAATGGTTCTTTGCCTAAGATTCCCCTGCAGAGTCACATATGATAATTAAGCATGCTTAGAGACAGGCATATCGTATGAATATTTGCCAAAACCATTGATTTATTTTTTCCTTGCTAAAACCCCATCATTTTTGAGGAAAATAAATAGAAATACTCAGTGCCCAAGCAGTCATCATTTTAATTGCCAATAATTAAGACCCTAAAATAGTCTTGGAACACTCACAGACCCTTACACTCATTCTTATAAAAAAAACTTAACTTGGGCTTTAAGGTCTCAGATCCTTAAAGTCCAGAGCTGGTGTTGCAGCACCTTCAGAGCTGTGCTGCAGAACAGCCTTGGGACTGATGAGTGAGACTTTGCAGATTCCCCTCTAACCCCTCAAAACTGAGCATGGAGTTCTTTTTAACAGAAGCTTCATTTTCACTAAAAAGTAAAATGTGTTCAGGCAAGTTGATGGAGAAATGAACCAATTTGAATGTATTGAAGTTCTTCGCCGTGCTACAGTGCTTTTTAAATGGTGTCTAAACAGTTGGTCACAGATTTATTTATGTTTCCATGTAAAGAAAGAAAATATTGTCATTTTCTATATGGGAAACAGTTTCCCTAATTATTTGGCTCCTTCTTCTACTACATAAACAGCAATTTGTACCCCTCTCCTTCAACTGGCTGCAATTAACAGCTACATTGCAATAAGCAGATTATGTTAATTAAAAACTCAAAACTATGTAAACAATGGGAAAGCTGACTAGCCATTTTCTATTTTTGCCAACTGGGAGGAACACAAGAGAAATTAGTACCAAGCTTAATTTTGCTGTTTATAATTCAACTTATTTGTAACAAATTGCAGCATTTTAAAAGTATTTTTAAACAATTAACTGTATTTCTCCACACTATTTGAACCACATCCCACTTGACAAGTTTACCTCTGTAAGAACTGGGGGAAAAAAAAGAATTAAAAAAAAAAATCTAAAAAGGTGTTAGGGGAACAGATTTGCACACATCATCACCAAAGTGGAATATTAAACACAAGTTCCCTCCCATGCCTGAGTCACACTCTCAAAAAGACATAGCTAAGGACAAAAGTGTAACTTAGTTCTGCTTGTTTGGCAAAAATGTGAGCAAACTGCAGTAACAAACATTACCCAGCTGAGGCCAATAAATTGTGAAGTTTTCCCACTTTGTCACAGTTTCGCAGAGTTTTGGGTTTGTCCTTCCCTTTCCAGACCAGGATTGTTTAAGGAGGGTGGGAGGCAAAGGTGGAACTGTTAAATATTTGTGTTTCCAGTGCTCCTTTCTGGCCATGGAATTGTATTCAATGGACAACTCTTGGACTTTCTGTCCAGGAGTTGGGTTTTGATGAACTTTGTAGATCCCTTCCAACTCAGGATGTTCTAGGATACCTCTCCTTCCCACACACTGAGAGGATGCCACCACCAGGGGAAATAGAAGCACAGAGAGGCTGTGTATAGAGAGATTTATTGACTGGGAACTTGCTCTTCACCAGACTTTGGTGAAAAAGAAGTGGAATAGAGGAGTGTAGCCCTGCTTCAATTTTATCCAGGAAATACTCCAAGCGCTTGAAGGAAACAGCACATTTCCTTCCCCAGGTTTGCATGGCTAGAGATTGCTGATTGACCACAAAGAGGAGAACACCAGAGAGGGGAATGGTCATGGCTCCAGCTGAGGTGTTGGACTGTTTCTAGGGGGCACTTCAAAGACTGTAGAAAAAGAAGATGACACAACACACGGAAGAGCTCCTTCAGTCTGGGAGCAGACTTTCAGAGCGGCCAATATAAAAACACCAGTTCAGTACACGATTTCAACTGCAGTCCTAACTGCTTTAGGAAATGGGAATGGTCTCAGAAGCTGTGAGAGCTGCTGATGGATGCGTTATCCACAGCCCCTCAGGAGGCCACGTAACGCTGAGCGCACAACAACAAACAGGAGCAGGGGAAGCTTGAGCAGGGCAGGCATTCAGAAGCACTCTCCACGTCGTTAGAACCCGCATCTCCTCTCTTTGAGTCGTTCACGGAGCAGGAGAGTGCCGGGGAGCTTCACGTATACTGCGTTAGAAAAGACGTTTCCTCTGTTTTAAGGGCAGCACTGATTTCCCATCTCCCGCTCCCCGCAGAGCTCGCGGCCGGTGAGAGGGCGGCTCCAAATAAAAGTACCGTTGATCATCTCGCTTTTTGTACTTCCACTGTTTCCCTTTCAGAGACACAAACTTTAAATGAGCTGCTGTAAAAGCTTCTTGGGGTCAAAGTAGAGGAAATCACATCCACCACAGAGACAGGCTCTGCAAAAAACCCTAATATGACCATTATGTTCAACTCAGCAGTCTTTTTCCTGTTGGTAGGGTTTCAATACAAGCTTAGCATCAAGCCAGGCTGTCAACACCAATGAAATCTGTTTCTGTGACATTGAAAGATCTCTTGATGAAAGTCAATCCGTTTAGGGAATGTGTTTTGTTGTTTTTTGGGGGTTTTCTTTTAATAGCACCTGGAAACAAGACAGGGGAAGAGTTGGGTTTTAACAGAATTGCTGCTTTTTCTTAGTTCCAATGAGGTGAGGAATATGTACTAAGTAAACCCATTTATTCTACAAGCAGCACATGTAGTGTTTGATGGGAACAGCTACATTTCAGTCTGACCATTTCCTCAGAGCCTTGTTTCTTAACAGAGTTAACCCTTTAGCCAGGTCTTTTATTCTGAAATTATTGCAAGGGTTGAGATCTCGTTGTGACTCTGTTTCTGGGTCAACACAGAGCAGCCCTCGGGCTCCTGGGTTAAACAACTTTAGTTTTCATACTATAGAAGGAAGTGTAATCCAGATCCTGCCACTGAGTCCAGGACTCGAGGCCACAGCTCTTTTCAAGCTCAGTAAGAATTCACTTTCTGAAGTCTCTTCACCTCAGAACAGGATGATAATGATGATGATATTATTATTATTATTAAGAATAATTGTATAGAGCCAAATGGTGGACCATGGGAATATTGTAGTTTCAGATAATGGCTGTGATGGGGATTTTTTGTTTTCTTATGAAAACACAGCATAGGGGATGATATCGAAGCAACTTAAAAGGTGATGTCAGAGTGAGGCAGGTAAAAGTTAGTGATAAAATAACACCATCCATATTTCATTGCCTCTATCATGGGAGTTATTGCTGTGTTAAATCATCATCCATTGTTTTTCCTTTCGGTCTCCTGACTCAGTGCCCGGAGTGAGAAGCCTGCTCAGTACAGCTGAAACCCAGGCAGCTGCTCCTGCTGCCCAGCCCGCTGGGACACCCTCAGAGCACTGGCATGCCAGAAGTTCCTCAGGGAGTGCAACATTTTCCCCTTTGTGAGAAAGATTTTGCTGGTTTTGAGGTTTGGGATAAAGGAGGCTTGGCAGGGAACCACAAGCATCGCTGTGTTCCTCCCACTCCCATTCCCTGCCCCACCAGGGGCGGTGAAGAAATCCAGGGAGATGTGCAAAGCTCACCTTCAGTGTGACAGCCCTGAGTGACCAGAATTTTGAGCTGACAAGGACATAAACTCTTGTAAGTGAAGTGTGTTATTGATTTGTATGCAGCTACAGTGCAGAGATCAGGGGAAGTTCAAGGCTATACGCTGTCATTAAATTCCTCTCAGATTAGGGGAAAAAAAAAAATCTAATTACTTTCATTGAGGTACACAAAATCAAAAATCTATTTTAGCATTTTGAATTTAAAATTGATTAATTCCTTTGTGCCATTTACCTCTTGAACTGATGGAGGCTTTGATATATTGTGTAAAGAACAATTATATTTTAGAATAAATTAAAAGCAAATGTACTGTTTGTAAAACTGAACCACAGAGGTTCTCTTCTTGTGGGTATTTTAAAATAAATAAAATCGAGATCATGACTCAAAAAGATGCACAAGAAAAAAAATGATTATTTAAAGTGCTCTCATTACCGTTAATACAGATGACCCAGGAGTGATTCACCCTCAGAGGAATCATCCCTCATTTTATTTTTAGTAATTTTCAGGCTGAGTCCAAGGTTCTTTGCAGCCCCAGGAAGGTCTGAATGGTCTGATGGTTCATTTTTTGCTCTGCTCACTGGTATTAGTATTTTATCCGCCACTTGCCATATAATCAATGCTTTAAAAAATACACATTCTAAGCATGCAGAAATGAATTAATTCCACTTGATTTTCAGAGTCTTGGGCCTATTTAAAATAATCTCATCTGCTTGATACAAATAAGTCTTGTTTAGCCCTTCCTTTCCCCCAGCTTGATTCAGCTTTTCCCCATTGTTGTGGCAGACCTTTCAAAATGTGTTTGATCAGACATCCTTTCTGCCTGATGTCCCGTGCCAGTGACTGACAGGAGTCCTTTGTGAGCAAGCATTTAAGTAATGATGTAGGGACTTGTTAGGGAGCTGCAGTGTCAAGAAGAGAAATGAACAATAAATTAGAATAAAATGGAATCGCATTTGAAACTTGGCTGGAGGATTTTGCATTTGTGAGGACAAAGGACATTTGACAATCTGAGTCATCTCGCAGCTTTGCCTGTAGCAACTGTCAAATTAGTTCTTAATGCTACAGGGAAAGGGATTGAGTCACAGCATTGCTTAAAGTTAAGAGGCTCATCAGTAAATCACTGGCAATATTAACAATTATGAGCTGCACATTAATATGGCAAAAACACTCTGAATATTATTCTTACAACGGAAAGCCAAGAGGTGAACATAATTTTGCTTCCAGATCCCTGTGCTTTCTCCCAGTAACCACAGCTTTAAATTGGAGGAGGCAGAGCAAAAAGAAGTGAATCGATTCAAGATTTTCTAAACCACGTGTCCTCACAACGATGTAATAAGTAGAAAATCAAGTGCTAAATCTGGATTTAGCAAAGTATAAAAGTGAGGTGAGGAAGAGAAGTGCTTACCTGCATACAAATTCAAGATTCACACGCTTGTCTGTCATCCCTAAACTTACACTTAGCAGGATCCCTCCCTCCTCCCAGGCACCTCTGGCTCCATCCCTCCCCGGCAGCTGCTGGAAGCTGTGCCCAGATGCCACAGTGGCTGCATTCCCACCATCCCATGGCTCAGGTAACTCGGGGAGATCCTGTGTCCATGCTGGGGGCGGGGAAGGCCTGGGTCATGTACTCCAATTCCAGTCCACTCTGAGAGAAAAATATCAGTTTTCCATTATTTATATTAGAGAACGATATTGTCTTTCCAATTTCCTCGCACACACAAGAAATTCTTAGAGTGTTGCACTATTTTGGTGCCAGAGACCTTTAAGTTGTTTCACAAAGCACAGTCCCTCTGGAGGATTTGGGTCAGAGGGTGCCCTGGCGTTAGAAAGGTTCACAGAGAAATCATTGGATTTGAGCCGTCTTGAAAAACACAGTCTATTTCCAGGCCAGCACTTCCACAATCATTTCATGCATCATTTTATAGAGTGGCTTTCAAGGAAAAAAAGAGAACGCCCATGTTTTATTTGTAAGATTGAAGAGAAAACTGCCACGAATGATGATCAGCGTAATTTCAGCCCTTTCAAAGCCCCCGTGGGTCTGGCTCAATGTGCTCCCTGACATTAGGAGGAATCCATTGTGCCAGGCTCTCCACCACATTTCAAAGACAGGACTGCACAATTCTGCCGCTTTCTGGCATGAAAGGGGTCAGAGGGGAACAGAATTAGATATGTTGTGGGAATGGCCTGAGGTACAATTGCATTGACAGCTCATAATGACGCCCCAGGACCCCTTCCCTCGCAAGCTGCACGGGTCTCTCGCTCAGCAGGCTCTGCCCTTTCAAGTGCTTGCACACCGTAATGAAGTCCCGTTGCACTGACAAAAGCAGGATGATGAGTACATTCACCACCTGAAGAGTCTCTTAAAAGTAGAACCAGAGAAAGAGATTTCCTCAGCTCTGCAAACACTGCACTAATGAAACTTCGAGTGGGATTGGTTGGTCAAAATTTGTCAAAAAAAAACCCCCCAAAAAAACCCCAAAAGCCAAACCCGTGAAACCTTACAAGCAAGCAAAGAAATTAACTGTTATGTGGAACTCCATTGATGCATATTTTTAAAGGAGTCTTAATTTTAAAGGACTATTTATTTTTTTTACATTTTTTTCATGTACCCCAGCTCCTACATTGAGCAGTGATGTCTTTCTACTCACCAAATTCTTTGTCTGGCACACAAAAATATGATGAGAGGGGTTTTTGATAAGGTTTTTTTTGTTTGGTTAGGTTTTGTTTTTCTTGGTTTTTTGGGTTTTTTTCAGTGAGAATATTTGTGTACTTCTAGGCAAAATCTCTAGCAAGGTCTGAGAAAATAGTTCATCGCATAGAAAATAATTTCCTTTTCTTCAGAAAAAGTCAAATAGGTCTAAGATACTGATTTCTGAATACCAACATCCATGCTCGAAAACACCTGCCACCTACCTCCTATGTTGGCAAAGACCTCAAATTCAATCCACAGCCAGGAATTTAAGATTTCTGGTTGTCTTTTCCAAAAGAATCCCAAAGAGCTCAGGTGGTGCTGGTAACTCAACCTGCAAGAGCTAACAAGGATCTAAAACCCAGACTCTAGACTTGAGTAAACTAAGGAAGATCAGCAACAACGTGGAGACAAATCCCTAGAGGAGGGGAAGCATGGATCTCATTTTCTCAACATCTTCCTTTTTATGTGTTTGCAAGTGGAATATTCCCTTTTTCTTGGACTTTTTTATGTGGATTAATAAGCCAGGGCTCTTCTGCATCTAGAAACAGGTTAAGCACCCGAGAGGAACCCAGAAGAAAAACCAACTGAGCAAACAAATAATAAAAGAAATCAAAACAGAAAAAGAGTAATTAAAATAATTTGTTTCTCTTGTACTGAGAGCCCTCAGGAAAGGAATCAAGCTTCATACACTAGCTTGATGTAGGGCCTTTCCTCTTTCCAGGGAAAATATCAATGAAAAACATCCTGAGGGACAAAAAAAATGGATGATCTGAGTTTAATGAAGGCTGACAATGACTATTATTGATGTCCTTATCCCAAATGACAAGATGTTTAGGAGACTTTTATAGCATATTGACACTGTACTGGTTCAAATGCTCTTTTTTTTTTCTTCCTTTTTTTTTTTTTTTCCTTTTAAAGTTAATGTACTGCCTGCTTCAGGGGTAGTGTTGGAATACTTGATGAGCAGAATGACATTTGCCACCCTTTGCTGCCCAGCTCAGAGCACTTTATTCCCGTCAGATATCTCTCAAACTGAGTAACAGCTGCATTAATACGGATTATCCTCTGCTCATCAATTTGAATTTCAAGATGAAAAACAAAGGCAGATCTCAAGCAGAGGAAAAATGTTTCAAAATTAAGTTCTGCCCTACCCTCCTCCTACCTGCTTAATTTTGCGAGAATGTGAATTCAGATGTTAGGATTCAAGAAAAATGGGAAGTAGGGTATTTCCACACCAACATGATGCAGCATGTAAAATTCTATAAAATATTCTTCAAAACACATCATCAATTTAGATTGTACAAATTCACTAAAAACCTACAAGGAAGATAAGAAATTTGGGAAAAACAAACATTTTCTTCTGCAGGCATTGAGTGTGCCCTCAAGAGGTCGTCTCACAAAAAGTCATCTCACAAAAAGTTGGCTCAGATGAAATCCCCCCACGCTGCCCCTGCAATCCTCTCCAAAAAATATTCAAGTGTCTGATCCTTCTGAACAACACTTGCCATATGTAAAAAGTAGATTACAACTACAGTCACTCACTCCAAAACTTTGTCAGTCTTCTGACATCAGATTTATTAAAAACCATTTTGAAATATTTTTAACTTCTCCCGATGTCAAGCCTTTAAAACAAATGCTCAAAACACAATGTCAAGCTTTTTATCTACCACTAGACACATTGCAACTGTTTTCTTAAAAGGGGAATGATCACACAATTCCTGAAGCTTAAATAAAAGCAAGGCAAACCTGAAGTGTAATTGTACAGCCAGGTAACACTGTACTTGTGTGCAGAGTAACATATTCATAACTCATTAGGAGTACCTGAAAGTAGAAGCTCTCCAGCTCATTAGTATTAAGGCCTGGAAAATGAGATTTTATTAAACAAATTTATCTTTGCATAAACCAAATTCTGCCTCTGCACTGCCTATGACAGGCAGCTTCAATCATCTTAAAGATACAAAGTTCTCCCTCATCTTATTTTTCATTTTAATAACAAAACTGTTGCTACAAAAGAAACAAACTCCAATCAAGAAAAGAAATAAAAGAGTGCAGGCAAATGAGTATAACGAAAATTTTTGGCTTTACTTTGTATTTTTGGTCAATACCAAGACCTGCACCTGCATATATAGAAGACAAGAATATTACTGTTTATTTTAAAGGGAAGGCTCACTAAGGTTAAAATGTGCAGACCAGGAACAGTCTGCATCATAAAACGTTGCCCAAGTTAAACATACGTACACCTCAGGTTGGATACCTTGCAAAAATAATTCCTTTCCACTTGAAAAATTCTTTAGATCTTTTCTCTGAAATAGGACAGGACTCAAAAGTTGTATCTCGTGGCAGAGATACAACTTGGGAAACAGCTGTAAAAATCTCCACTCTATTTATCCAAGCTGAAAACCACTTTAAAAGAGAAACCCCCAATCATTTTTTCATATTGAGGAGTTCCTTGTCCTGAGGTTCCAGAGCCTGTTTGTCCTAAAATGAGTTTTCCTAGCAATGCCCTCTCCTGCTCCTGCTGCCTGGGCTGGCTACAGAGATTCCTTCAAAAAACTGAAGAGCAGGAAAAATGTGTGAAATGACGGCAGGGAGTAAAGATCTCTCTAGAACCTTTAGATAATCCAAATAAATTCCACTAATTCAAAAACCATCACCTGTAAAACGAGTTTTCTTCACTCTCACAGACCATCATGACTAAACTTTCAAGAAAAGAAGAGTCCCTCAAATGAGGGAGAGAAGAGGGGTGGAGCAAGGAAACGAAATTGGCCAGGCAATAAATCTGTCTACTAATTTAGTACTCAATGTATCCCATCTTGTCTTCAGGTTGTAAAAAGGTTTTCATTGATCTTTGTCTATTACACCTCACCGATATTTTAAAGAGTGGTGCTATACCCATTTACCAGCAAATTTGTGCCCTGTTATAGAGTGACTGTCCAGTTCAGCACCTTGACACCAAGTTTACAGCATGCTTAGGCAGGTAATCCAAAAAAACAATTGCCTGATGCAGTTCCTCATTTCCACTAAAGCTGTACAGAAATTGCAGGCAGCGTGGAAGTAGCCAAGAGTTATGAACTGTCAACATGCTGATGGGAAAGTAAACAATGCAAAAGGGAAGGCAGCATTTGAGTCTCACAGCGTGGTGCAGCGCTGTAATGGCTTGAATCATAAGCCAAATGATTGTTATTACAGAGATAGTGAATGCCATGCTTACAGAAGAATTGTGCATGTTAAAAATGACTGCCGTTAAAAAGATAAGTCTCACAGGGGGAAGGGACCTCAAGCCAGTAAAAAGAAAAAATGCATTGCAGGAAAAAAAAAAAAAAAAAGAAAAAAGAAAAAAAGCAGGACAGAAAAGGGAAGTCTTGTCTAATTACCAGATTAAGCTATCATTTATAGTACTCTTTATTACCAGGAAAAGGCTGGAAGAGACACATACACGGGCAGTAGACTCAATTATTTATTTATTTTAGGGCAACAGAACCCTGGTTAGATTTAAAAGCATGGCACCTAAAATATGCATCTCTGAAAAGAGAGCCTGGGTCCTTGTAGGCAAGTCTGTGGCCTTGGTAAGAATTCTGCAGGTAAACAACATTATTATATAAATGTCAAAATGAATAAAAAAGAAAGCTAAGGCTGACCCAGAGAAACCTGAAGAATCATTTTCCCCCACCATTAGCACAGAGGTGTGTTCCTCATCACAAAAGAAGAGGAAAAGTGCACAACCATCCTGCCTGTTACACCCAGAGTAAGTCACCAGGAAAGGAACCTCTCTCAATCCATCAGTTTCCAAGGAACCATTTCAGTTTACTCTCCAGAAGGCCACAAATAGGAGACTCCCTCCATGTGACAAAATCCAGGCTTACTTTTCAGGGTTCCCAGCACATTTTAAAAAACCCAAACATCTGTTTTGGTTTTTTTTCTCAGTTATTGCTGACAAAGAATCTACAAAATTTTTTAGAAAATTTTTCCTGTAGTGGCTTATTCAGCATGTACCTTGAGAGAAAGATGTTGTGAAGGATCTGCTTTGTGCAATGCATGGAATGTCTCACTGATCTTGTGATCACCATCTCCTTACAGCCACAAGTATGAATTTAGACACACTCAAGGCCATAAGTTCTGATCTGGTTTTTGAGCACACATTTATTTCTGTGCTCTGCCATCAAATGTTCTTGAGGACACTCTACCCAGTGTTGTAATCTCGCTCAGAATGGAAATCTCAGGTTGCACATTTCCTGATGAGAGCCAGCTTTGTTTCCAGCAGAGCTGATGCTCAGACTGAATTTGTTGTCCCTACAGCCACACAGTGGCTTTTCTGAGATTCCAGAGAGTCCCTCTAGCAATGAGTTGCACTGAAATAGGCAAACACTGCTGGAACAGAAACCCTTGTGCCAGGATAACCCCTCCTTCCCTGCACCTCCCCTCTGCCACTCTCAGTAGCTGTTTGCACAGCCATCACTGCTCCCATTCCCAGGATCTCCTCAGGAAACATTCAGACCTGCTCCTCCTGAGCTCTGACACCACCCCAAGCTCCTCTGCCTTCCCAGACCGAGGAGAGCAGCAGAAAACACCCCCGAGTGTGCTGCACAAATTTCTGTCACTGTGCCTGTGCACCCGAACAATACCCAGCCAGCAGAACCAGACACTCCACTTCTGTTATTACCACAGCTATAGAAAATGAAAAACTGGAATTTTTCTATTTGATTCTCTCTTCTCCATCTAACGAAGGAGCTCATCCTCCCCCTTGGGCATTCAGGCAGGCTCACGACTGATTGCCCATTCAAATTCGAGTGGGTTATCCACTGGAGCTGCAGCTTGCTCCCAGAATAAGGCTGCAGGGTGGAGGGGATTGTGTAAAAAATTGTTCTTTAGTCCTGGGAGAAGAAGTTTCTTGACTTCCAGCCATTTCAAAGACTCATTATTTACTGGCACCAAAATCCACTTGGACACTAGTATGTGAGAGAAATGCTCAGTATAGGGCACGAGTTGAAGGGCAAAAATCATCTTTGTAAATTATTCTCAAGGCACTTAGTTGGTATCTCATTTCATTACGCAGCATATTTTTCAGGTATTCATTTTGAGTGTATTTTTGAAAAGGAAACATCGAGCTCACTATATTTTAAGACTCCTAAAATACTGTTATGCATTTGAAGGATTTTATGCTCAAGGCCAGCAGTTCCTCATCTCTGTTACATGTGAAACTAGATGAGGAAATGAGATTATCACTCTCAAAGCCCTTTAGGAGAAAACTGAATTAACGTGACAATTCAAGTTCATGGAAGAAGATACTTGTGCAAAGTGTGCATGACTTATAAATTCATTTAACATTGACTTTGCAATTAAGTTTGCTTCCTTCCTTACAGATACTGCAGCAAGCCTGGGAATGTCGTAGGTAAATGAAGTAGCAATGCAGGAGGCTGAACTCATGCACTACCTCTTAACTACCACTTGGATAACTGTGTTTTCCAAAAGTGTCCATATATTCCAGAAGTCCTCATCACAAAGTTATGCCAAACATAAAAGAAAAGAAAAAATACAGCTGGGATTTTAATGTTCAGAGGGAAAATGGGAACAGTGGAAGGAGAGGAGAAGCAAAACTGCTACAGGTCACAGTCTGGGCAGGGAGAGGTAAATATCCAGCTCAGTTTGTTGTTATTATGTTTTGGAGGGCAATTTCTGTAGCACTGGTGGTATCTCAGGGCTGGTATATAATGCATTTAACAGTGCTAATGTTAACGCAATTTAATTTGCTCATTGCTTAAATGCCCTCTGAAAGACTCGTGACAGAAGTACGAAGATGGATGTGGATGAAGTGTGAATAGAAATGTGGATCTGGAAGCACCAGAGAGCAGCAGAACAGAAAAGAAAATAATGTCCTATACTGGTAACAGAGGAAACTACAGCCAGCAATAAAGTGAGGAATGTGCTTCTTTTGTCAGAACCAGAAATCCTGCGCTGTGACACAACCACAGATGAGAAGAAGAAGACCTCAGAGACATGATGGGATGGGAAACAGGATTCAATAGGTGATGTCTTTTGTCCTGAGCAAAATCAGCTTCCTTACAGACTTTGTGAACAAATACCAGCTTCACCCGGTGCAACTCATCCCACAATTAGAAAAAGCAGAGCCTTGAACTTTTAGTGGAAAAGAAATGGTTGCTGAAGAGGAGAAGTGATTTATGTGTCATTACTTCTCCAGCAAACACCCAGAGCTTTTGCTGAGAAGAATTGGCCTTCTCAAAAGTTGTCATGGAGCTACTTATGCAGGATAAATAGATAAAATGAAGACAAAGTGATAATTTTCATGCAGTATTAAGCTTAATTTCTCCTTCATGTGGTGCCCTTATGTTTATACCCCTAGATTATAAATCATATTTAAGTGAGAAGAGACAGACACCTTTGTGCAAGCCCCGGCCACTTTTAGCTGAGGTGCAATCTCCACACTTTAAAAGAGCTTCCAGAAATAAGTAGCAACAGAAAAGCAGGAGAAAGAAAAAGAGTAATAAACTCTTGAAATCCAGCAGCAAAAATAGTGCTGGAAGTTTGGAGATCCTTGAGAGAAGAAGGTGTTTAGATGACTTCAGAGTCCAACACCACAGGGCCAAAAGAGCTGAGACAGAGTAGGGACAGCACAGCTGGCAGATTCACACCCCAGCCTGCTGCCCTCACATCCCCACACACAGGAGGTGAGCAGTGGGAGCAGAGAGCATGGCCAGGGCTTGCCACACTCCATTCCATGGCTCACTGAGCCACTGACATGGCACTGAAAACCTGCTGTATTCTGATAATCTCCTGATGACAACAAAAGTCAGCGCAGATGAACTTTACGTATGTGACTAGCTTATTAACTGAGCCGTGGTTTAATTTGGGCATGGTTTCAGGGTGGAGCAAACAGTAAGGAGGAAATATTTTTGATCATCACTTTGTTTACCCAATTCACTGATGAAGTCTTTTCCTCTAATTTTTTTACTATCACTGATCAAGGTATGATGCAAGTGATAAGAATGATTGATGATGTAAAGATCCTGCAGTTCAATTGAAAAAGGGCAATGAATAATTAGAAAGAAGCAGAAGGAACATTCTGATGATCATGAGACGCAGGCCTTCTCCAGAGTCACAGCTGGCAGATCCCAAAGACAGTAAATTCTGCAATGACCACACTGAGGGACAAGTGCTAACTGCAGCTAAAGAAACCCTTTTTACCACACTACAAATGTCTCAAAGTAAAGATGTGTTGCAATACTGAGACTGGAAGGGCTCATCATAACCCTCTGGAGCTTCAGCATTTAAGCTCATTTTTCCTTCAAGTTTGGAAGCTTCCTACTCTTCATAATGTAACTGTAGCTTAATTTCATGCAGCATCTCAGTTAAAGAGTGTGCAAAGTGTAAAGCTTTGCAGTGCCATCTGGCCTCTACAACACAGCTGCAGACAGAGAATATCACCACGAGGCACCAAAGGTTTTGCCAGAATTCAGATGAATGGAAGCTCAATAACTTTCCTTTGCAGCAGTCACTTTGTATCAAAATACTAAATTTCTATTCTGTACTTATAATGTGCCTTTGAGTCAGAGGAATACAAAAAAAATGCAGTTATATAAAGAGATAATTTCCTTCATTACGGAAATAAATCCTTCTTTGGGTAACGAGGGATTGAAGAGTGTACACCAAATCAAGAACATTATTATGTTCAAACATAAATCTCTGTAAGTCTAGCAAGATGCAGAGAGTTTGACTTCCAGAGAGACCCAAGTCAGGCCACTCAGCAGGAGAGAGCATGGTTGGGATTTTGGATATCTAACCACGAACAGCACAGAGCTTCCAGCAAGTTCTCTCCAAAGCCCTGATGGTGCAGCTGCAGCCAGAGCACTCCACAGGGACACGGATCAGCATTCCCAGGGAGGCATTCTCTGAGGATGCAGCAGCTCTCAAGTCCTGCCTGTTGCACTCTTAGCACCTTTTCTAGCTCTGGGGTTAACTTAGTCCTAACACAGCACAGATTATTTTAAGTGCTCTGCACTAATGGGATCATAACGCTGGGAACTCTGACCTTGCCCTCCCGAACCCTTGAAGCATCCTCAGACTATAACAGTCTTTGAAAGCCTTCAGTGAACAGTACTAATTATAACTCCCTTTTTCTAGGTTTAAAAGCAGTGAAACATTGCTTTTAGCCTGACTGAGGCAATGATGGAAGTCTCAAGAAGAGATGTCTCTTTTCTCAAGCTGCAGAACTTTTGTTAAATGTAGAACCTTGGAATGACACAAGAGAAGTTCCCATTACTAGATTACATATTCAAGTCTCACACAGAAAAGTGTGAACTTCAGGTGTAACTTTGTCTTATTAAAGCATTACAAAAAGCCCAGAAATAACAATTATGGAACATGTTCATCACTGCCTCAATATGCAGTTTCTGAAAACCATGTATACTTAGCCTATCACCTCCACAGATACAATTAAAAAATTCTCACCACAGAAATAATTTTCCAGGCACACCTTACATGTTTATGTGTAGACACACACACACAAAAACATATTTCTACTCAGCATTAAAATCAGAAAAAAATCTCCCCTGCCCCCTGAACTGCACAATTTAATGGTTTTAGCAGCTGTACCAATAGAACTCTACAGGCTATTCAGTCACAAACATAACTGACATTAGGCAGAGAAGCCCTTTTCTATCTGTTGTCACGTCCCAAAACAATAAACCAGCACAGCAACCTCACAGCAAAGGCTGAGGGGCACTCACACAAACTTGTGTTACAGCTTCCTGACCAAACTAAACACTCCAGCCAGACATCTGCCTTGTCACAGGCTAAACTTTCACTTTAGAGGCACCAGGATCACACACATAAATCAGTGCCTCCTGCGTGCCTTGCACTCCTCAGCAACCTTGCTGAAAGGATTTATCTCCAAGTCCAACTGCTCAGGGACACATTTCTGCTCAGTGAAGGGGTCTGACCCTCCCTGCAGGAAAGAAGAGCTATGTGCAACAACAGACCCTCTGAGTCTCCCCAAAATCTCCCAACATTTAATTAAAAGCAAATTTAATTGTCTGGTAGATTGAAGGCTACTTGGGATGGGGAGATATATGTTCCCTCCTTCAATGACTGTGTTGTGTGAAGTGGGGTTGTATTCATAGGAATGAGAATACAAGTCTGAATTTCTCACACATTTTGTTTAAAAGTCACATTGGTGCACTCTCTTTCCCCCTCCACCCCCATCCCCCTGCCTTTCCCTTGCATCTTTTCTCCAGCAAAGATTTAATTATTTAATGCCAAGTGCAATAACATCAGGAGCAACCAAGAGCATTCTTCCATAGAACACTCCATAGCACACTAATTAGGGCTCTTCTGAGAGATTTAACAATCCCTGTAGGCAGAGGAGGGAGCTGGGTCTGATCTCTTCTAATCCCAATGACTGCCCTCATTTTTGTGCTGTTGCAAAGGGGAGCAGAGGGTTTCCAGGGGCCTCTTTTTGTGAGAATAGTGCTGCCTGTGCCTCACTCCAGCTGTGGCTGGGTGACTTCTTCAGCTCCAAGGAACTGGTGAGGACTGAGTGGAACCTCTGTGCCTCTTGCTCTTGCTTGTGTAGGTTCCAGGGCCTTTGATCCTAACGTGTTACCAGCCCTTCCTCCCTGGAAAAAGAAACTTGTGTCCCTGGTTCAGAACAGCGAATTCCTCCCAATGCACTCTGGTGTGTGAGGCTCTCTGGCACTGTCCTTGGCTCCCTCCAGCTCCATGGAGAAGATAAAATTTGCAGTCAAAGGAGGGAGCCACGTGGGGAGCACATTTTTATTATAGCAGAGCACACAACCAGCCAATGGCCTGGGCTGGAAGTGACCTGAAAGATCATCTCATTCCAACCCCCTGCGTGGGCAGGGACACCCTCCGCTATCCCAGGTTGTTACAAGCGCTGTCCAGCCTGGCCTCGGTCACTTCCAGGGATCCAGGAGCAGCCACAGCTTCTCTGGGCACCCTGTGCCAGGGCCTCCCCACCCTCACTGGGAAGGATTTCTTCCCAATATCCCGTCTAACCCTGCCCACTGCCAGCTCAAAGCCATTCCCCCTTCTCCTGTCCCTCCATCCCTTTGTTCAAAGTCCCTCTCCAGCTCTCTTGGAGCCCCTTGAGGCTCCGGAGGATGCTCTAAGGTCTCCCTGGAGCCCTCTCTTCTCCAGCTGACAGCATGATGTCAGCAGGGAGGTTCACAGGCTGGAAGCAGCAGCACACGGACCAACAAACTTTACTGACAATTTTGAGCTTCTGACCTCCTCGTGATGCCATCATCACACTTCAGCCAGTCTGAAAGGGATTTTGCTGTGCTTGAGAGAAGTATCAGCAAGCTAAAAGACCAGGTCTGGTCTGAACTTTGCATCTGCTTACAATGAAATGGGCTGTTTGAGCCATCAGCTTTAAGTGACAGAAACCAAAGGCATTAAAACATTTCTGAATTGTTAATAATGCTCAGTTACCTCTCACCTTATTTCAGATCACTGAAGTTTGTAAAATTTCTGCTCTTCCTTACATTCTTCAGCTTTGCCATTGAAAATTCAACAGTAATTAGCTACCATGAAAACTAAGAGCAGTAAAAAGGGACTGTTTATTATTAAAGCATGAAAGAGTTTCAAATTGCAATGCTCATTATTGAAATAAACATAAATCTTCCCCCCCAATTAAACTAATCTAAGAAGATCTTTTCATTAAAAAAGAAAGTTGCAATATGAGTATTAGCTGTGTCACCCTATATGGTTGATCTTTAAACCAGAGCAAATGTGAAATTTTAAACATATTTTAAAGTTGTTGCTCTTTATTTTTACCAATTAGTGACTTGTTTGAACTTCACCTCATGGTACTTGTGAGCCTTCTTAAATATACTGGAGGTGATACATCCTTCATTTATGTCATTCATTAATCACTGTTCAATAGGTGCTGTCAGGAAGCTGCTGCCTTTGATGTCTCATTGTTCAGCACTCTCTTTCTTGTTGGTAGTTAATCAAACGCTTCCCTGCTGTGGTCAAAGCACAGCTTGATAGCAGTTCCAGAGGTGATCCAGCATTAAAACATGGAGCTTGTTGGAAAGGTCCAGGTTTTTTTTCTATACCAGGCCAAAGCGAAACTTTCATTCTGCAGTCCTTGGCAAATGAGAAATTGTTGTCCTGCCCTTGTGACTGGGAAGCTCAGAAAAGAGCACTAAGTTCTGCCATCTAACTGAAGCACACTAATGACTGACTAATTAGCTGCAGTTATGAAATGAACTGCAAAGTTTCTGCTGTCAATCACAGTGAAAGAATGTTTGGTGGTTTTTTTTCTTTTTTTTCCTTTTTTTTTAAAGAGTGGAATTAAAATAGTTGTCAAAACGCATTAAAACTTCAGCGGCTGGTAAGTCAAATAAAAGCATCCAACAGAGAAAAATGTCTGTCCTGGGATAAAATGAACATTTTCATTTCTAGTGTTTGTTCAAGCCAGGGTTATACTGAAAATATTCAGAAAGAAATTCTGCAAAAGCAAGAGTGGGCAAACTGAAACAAGGGACGTAGCAACTTAGAGGAGAATGAAACACAAGAATGAAATGGGACCGGGAACAGTCACTGAAAAAATAAAAAACACAAAAATTAAAAACTGACTGTTAGAAAATACTGCATGCGTTTATAGTAGTTTGGCACTGCCATGCTTATTTGTTTTAAAAGAAATCTTCAGTGTGTGGAACTTTTGCAAAGATGCTAAATTCCTCCTGTTTGTCTTTTCAGAGACCTTATCTCTGATAACAGGACATGCCAAACAATTGCTGCTGTGCAGCTGAAGACAGTAAGAGATCTATCAAATTAATTTATATTATCATCATCTCCCACTTGTGAGTAAATTTGTGAATTTGTAAATTTTTAAGTTTATGTAAGATTAGTAGCATCGTAAATGTAAAGAAAATAAGGGTGATGCACTTTGGGAAAGAAGGCAATTGTACTGCCTAATCATTTTATAAATATAACCACTGTATTTAGCAAGTGGTACCTAAGAAGTTAAGGCATTTTTAGCCAGTTAAGTCTTCTCTCCTGCTGTTCCCCGACTTCCTCTCCTGCATAAAATCTGGTGGAAATCACTGATTGTTAAAACACTCAAATTGGTAAGACAAGAACTCAAGCAGGAAAGGGGGTTGAAAGTGAATGATCTTTAAGGTCCCTTCCAAAGCATTCTAAGATTCTATGATGTGTCATTTGAAATAAAACCTTGTAAAAGCATCTTTGTAGCAGGCACCTCACGACTCAGACGTGGCACAGATAGTGACAAACCCCATCTGTACAGCTTTGGGATCCCCGTGCAGTCTCATTTTGTTCGTGAGAACATAGACCTGTAATTAAAATAAGAACTTGGTGGACTGTTTAGAGTCTAACTTTCACTTTGTTACCTGCTATTTCCCATTTTTCTCTCGTTTGAAACTGAACAGAAAAGATTATGCTGTAGCCTGCAGGCATTTTCTTCAGTTTTTTTTTCAAATGACTGAGGGAACAAAATATTTCCCTTTCTCCAGACTTTGGCATTCCACCCAACTCAAATCCCTGTGACCTCCAGCACCACTTTTTCCTCTGTTCAAGACTGGAAATAAAAGCACTGAGTTAATACATAGTCTGTTCATTCTGGTTACAATGCACCTCTCGGTGTGCCTTGTGATCTTCAGAAGAGCAGCATAAAAACTTTGAGAAAATCTGAAGGCTGTAAATCCCTGATGCACTAATGGCAGGCACTGACCTGCTCAGAATGCAGAGGCCAATTTGCCGGGGTCAGGAGGCAGTAACACACCTCCCCTGGAACTGCAACGCTCCAAACATTCCCTGCCCAGCAGTGCCTGGGGTTCACCGACCTGTTCAGCCTCGCTCGGGGCTCACATTGCTCAGTTTCTGTGTGACGTCACCGCTCAGCGTCTGTGTGACGTCACCGCTCAGCGTCTGTGTGACGTCACTGCTTGCTATCTGTGTGACGCCACTGCTCGCTATCTGTGTGACGTCACCGCTCGCTATCTGTGTGACGTCACCGCTCGCGGTCTGTGTGACGTCATTGCTCAGCGTCTGTGTGACGTCACCGCTCTCTGTCTGTGTGACGTCATTGCTCAGCGTCTGTGTGACGTCACCGCTCGCTATCTGTGTGACGTCACCGCTCGCTATCTGTGTGACGTCACCGCTCAGTGTCTGTGTGACGTCACCGCTCAGCGTCTGTGTGACGTCACCGCTTCCAGCTCACCCTGCTCCCACACAGACAAAACTGGATCGAATTCCAGAAGAAATCAGGGACATCGTGATCCTGACTCTGTGTGTTGAACATCTGAGGCGTGTTTCAGTGGGCATTTGGAAAGAGGAGGGCCAAAGCCAAGATTTTTAGTGAGATTTAAGTTCAAGGAGCTGATTTCTCTTTCTCTCCCAGGCACCAAATTTTTGGTGCTTGATCATCGCCTCCAGTGAAGTTCCCAAAAGTTTTGCAGGAATATCATAACAAATGACTGGGGCTGAATCTCTGCTGTTGTTTAATGCATCAACCCTCAGTGAAGTGCAAGCCAATGAAATGGCAGCAGGATGAATTTGGACTCTTATACTTTAGGGAGTGTGAGGGACTGTGCTCCAGATGCAAGATGACAGACTGCTGATGGCTTTTTACATGTATTTTGCAGACTGAGTTACTCATAAATAATTATGTCAAATAAAGTAAACTCCCCATAGACTTTCCAAGCAGGAAACTCTGAGAATATTTTAAAAACCACCAGACAACTAGGAGAGAGAGAAAGAAACTAACTGAAAGGTGCTTGTTTCTTTTTTTTAAATTGAGTTACTTTGAGAGAAAAAAAAAATAATAAAGGCACAGCAACTTTCCAATAGGTTTTCACCAAGGTGTTTAAATTTTAGGATTTTTGGATTCTGAGCCAAATGCAAGGGAAAAATAAAAAGCCCTTCTCAATGCCCAAAGTATGGAATCAAGAGAGTTCCTTTAATTTAATCTAGTACAGCACTGAGTCTATTCATATTAGGAATAATTTATTTTCTATCTGTTTTCAGGAAATGTAATCCAACTGGGAGAAAGAATTTGACTCAGATTGCATTATTTTTCACCTGACATATCCAGTAAAGTTCTCTACTCTCTCATAACTCCTATTCTAATGTATAATTATATAAAGATTGAAAACCCTTTTGTTTTCTCAGTTTCAAACTGTAGGTGACAGCTGCTTTTCAGAACACAGGCTGACTCAGGATCTTGTCACAGTCTGTAAGATGTCTTCAGTATCTCCATTGTCCTCTTTTCTTAAGCTCTTTGTCTTATTCCTTATTCTCTTTTTCATTGTTCATTATTTTGCCATATTTCCCCATGGGCTTCCAGCTGGCTCCCTCCTTGGATTCCATTCTCCTCTCTTCTTTGTCTGCAACCATTTTCATTTTTAAATGTAACTCTCCCTATTAGCTGCTTTCCCTGCTCTAGACTGATTTTCCTGTGCTTTACCTGTTTGACAATCTAATCACACACCCAGGGCTGAGCTGCAGCTCTGCCTGTTTCAAACTGAGCCCTTCATCCCCCACCAGAACCTCCCTCTGATCCCCACACAGAGCAGCAGCTTCCTGCCTGGCACGTGCAGCTCCAACACGGGCAGCAAATTTGACACAAACCCCACTTATTCAGTATTTTACCAATTCTTCCTGCATGCCAGCACCTCCTTTCCCTTCTACAGGGAGCAGTCACTTTTCATTTCTGGAATATTACCTGAACTACATCCATCCTGACAAGGATCCAGTTCAGTTCTGTCCTGCCCCACTCCCAGGCATGGAGAATGTCTCTCATCCCTTACTCAGTATTGAAAAATCAATACCTCTAAATATCAAAAGTCACAATATTTTACTAGTTTGGTCTATCTGACTAGTCCCACTCCTTCTCCTCATCGTTATCTTGTTACATTTTATGTTTTTCCCCTGTTTGTCAGTACTTACAGGTGCTTCTTATTGACAGGAAGAGAGGAAAACTTCCCTCTGAGCTGGACATTCTTACTGTCTCCATAACTTCAAAATTTTCCTTACACAGCCTCAAAATCCCCCTTTGCAGCAAATATTTGCTGCTTGTTCCAAACAGGAAACTACAGAAATGATCACATCATCAAGAAGAAATGAAATTAAATGGAAGAGGCACTCTTAGCCTTAATGGAACCTGGAAAATATCTGACTTAGAAATACAGGCTCCTGAAATTCTCTGTGGAGGGTGAATGCTTCCAGAGGGGAACCTGGATCAGCTACACCACAAGGAATCTGGCTTCTCCTAAGTAGGCAAGTTGGATCATGCTCATTGTGGGAATTTTTGTGGTTCTGAGGGCGGGTTTAGTGTCTGTGTTTTAGGGGTTTTTTTATATAAACATCTTCCCAGTGACTGTGCAGGAAGTTTTGGAAGTTGGCCTAAATCTGGGCAGTTTAAATATGGTCCAACTACAGTCGGACTCAACAATCTTGGAGGTCTCTCCCAACCTTAATGATTCCAGGATTCTCTACTGGGGTACCCCAATTAAGTGATTTGTTCTGTTTCTTGAGTGAAGGCTCTGGCAAAGCCAAGTACTGATGGTTACTTGTTAAAGAGCTTCCCCTCAGTATTTCCTTCACTATAGAAGTGGGAAGAAAGTGTTTAGACTGACTACAAAACTGACCTCAATGTGATCATGTAACAAGGTGTAGTTTCATCGAGGCACATATAAAACATTAGACTCAAAAATGGTATAAATACATAACCTGCATAAGTAAAAATACAATTTATAAAAATAAACATCACGTGTGCCTCTCTTCATATAAATCCAACAGCAGGTACCTGTACACGTACATTAAGTAAAACTAATTGACAAGTACAAAATCTGACTCTAGCAGCAGACCAATGTGCTGCAAAAAGTCAGTATTTCAGCAGCATGAGATATTTTTACCCATTCTTCTTTATCAGCCACATTTCTAACTTGAACAAAAAGTGTTATCCATCATCTTGACTCAGAACCCAAAAGCAGAGTTTTCACAATACTTCCAATGAGAGGAGACATACCCAATTTTATCCTGCAACTGACACACAGTTACTGACCTAAACCTGTACTAGAAGTTGTGAGCTGAACTGAAAATGGAGGTGAATAATCCAGGTATTACTGCTCTGCTTTTTCCATGAGGTGATTGCTCTTATCACGGCAGCAGCACCAGTAACGTGAGCAAGATTAGGGATTATTTCAACCAAGGATGATGGTACATTCTGTCCCAAAGAAAAAATACTTCTAGCAGGAAAGTTTTTAACAAGTTCCACTTAAACAGAGCTAGCTATAGAAAAAGCCTTGTATTTCTGTGCAAAACAGCATCATTGATCATTTGAAAATTCCTTACTCTTTAAACATGACCAGACTTAGATCAGGCTTGAAATTCCTTGCAAGAAGAAAAATGTTTATTGAGTGAACAAGACCATTTCTGAAGCATTCTGCATAATTGAATCGTTAGACTTTGGGGTTTAATTAATGGCAAAACTCATCTAGATGAGAAAAAAAAAATCAAGATAAGTTATAAAAGACTCCTTTATCGTTATATTTTTCCTATTTTTCCTCAACTAACTATCACATTAGGATGTGATATATAATGTTTAAGTTACCACAGCTGTACAGTTTAGATCTCAGCCACTGCTTATCTAGTTACTTTATGCGAGGAAAAAAGATGAATTTAATGCAACAAAGAGACAGCTCTTCATTCCTTCCATGCTAATCTAACACTTGTTTTGGGACTTCCTCTCTGAGTGATTTTCAGGTAAAGAGGAGATGCTTTTAGTTATCCTTTGATGAGAAACACCATCCTTTTCCTTCATCCTCTGTGCCATGCACGGCCTTCCCCGTGGGTGTGCAGTAAGATACCTAAAGCCCTGCGGTAAGATACCTAAAGCCCTGCAAGGGCACAAATCCAGATTGCTGAACTGCATTCTGGATTTGTGGGTTTTGAAATGCAAATTGGCAGCAACAGTTGTCCAAGACTGCCACACAATCAAGAGCTCCCAGCTCCTCTGTTTGTGAAACACAGCGAGATGCAAGCAAGGACTAGCCAACCCTAATCAAGAAGAATGTTTCTGTAATTAGATGGGATTGTTTGTTAGCCCAAGAAATTAGAGGCAGCTCTCACAGCACAAGCAATAACAGAGTTTATTGCCTCTGTAGTAATTTTTTCTCTTCACAGTCTCATGATTTGCAATAACGTTCTGATTTTCATTTTAAGTTGTTTGGATTTTGCTGTTCCCACTGCCTTACTTTTGGGATATAATGAATGAAGATAATGAAATTATCGGAATAATTTACTGCCACAATTATGCTGTGGTAGTGAGGGGGGGGTTCTGTTCCTTTGTTTGTTTCATAAGAAAGTCAAGAGAATCTGCTCTTTTTGGATGTCACCTTCCCCTTTTTATGTCTGTTCCCTGTTCATCAAGTACAGCCATTTCACCATATGAAGACAGTGAGTTGAAGAAGGAACTACAGTAAAAAAAAATATTTTAAAAATTGATATTTCCAGGTATTTGAGTATTTCATCTTGCTAAAAGACTGGAACAAAGCAAGTGGGGCTGCAGAGCAGGATGGCAGGTGCAATGCCATTAGCAGCTGCACTGCTACCACACAATCAGGATGAATGAGGGTCAATACACAGCTTTCATTGCTAATAAGCACAGGAAGGAGTAAATCAGGATCCCACTCCTTTTTGCTTGACACAAGGCAGTCACAGATCACTTCCAAGCCTTCCCTCGATGGATGATGTGCCAGGCTAGATGAGGCAGAGCTCATTTTGTCATTACAAATGCATAAAGCAAGGCCCCTTGGGCTGTCAGGGGGTGCTTTTATCCTCCCTCTGTGTGAGATCTGAACAGGTTTGCATCCCATACTCTGAAAAAATATCCATGACAACTTCAGTGCTGCTTCATGAGCACTGCCCAAAGATCAGAGGGGCCACACATGGTCACCAGTCTGAAATAAAGGGATGGATCCATCCTCCTCGTGGCCACACACAGGTCTCAGCTCTGCCCAGCAGGGTCTACAAGTGGCTGGAATTGTGTGGCAGTCATTTAAATGGATGCCACGGAGATTCACACATTTACACACAGCTTGATTTTGTGTGGGGTAGGAACTGTGGTGTTGAGTCACCTGAACAGGTGAGACCAGAGGCTCACCACCACCAGCATATCAAGTTGTTCAAAGAACTGAACTACAATGAAATGTTGTAGATAAGAAAAGTAAAACCCCCAAATTACTCTTAAATTGAAAGTTATATGCAACAAAATTTATGTGGTCAGGACAATTCACAGAATGGTTTGAGTTGGAAGGGACCTTAATGTTCATCTCATTCCAATCCCTCTGCCAGGGGAGGGACCTCTTCCACTGTCCCACGTTTCTCCAAGCCCTGTCCAGCCTGGCCTTGGACACTTCTGGGGATCCAGGGGCAGCCACAGCTTCCCTGGGCACCCTGTGCTAAGGCCTCCCCACCCTCACAGGGAAGAATTTCTTCTTAACATGCAATTGAAATCTACTCTTAGACAATTAAAAACCATTTTCCCTTTTCCTGTCACTCCAGGCCCTTGTACAAAGTCCCCTCCAGCTCCACTGAAGCCCTTTTAGGCACTGAGAGGTGATGTAAGATCTCTGCAGAGCCTTCTCTTCCCTGGCTGAACACCCCCACTGCCCCGACCCACCTGCAGCACCTCGCACTTGGCCTTGTTGGGCTCCATGAGTTCAGATGACAGAACTATGAATGTTTTTATACTGGAATCCCTCCCCTCCCTGCACACGGCTGGCTGTCCCTGTGGTGCTGTCCCTGTAACCCGTGCAGTGTCATCAGCTACAGAAAAGGATTCCCCGTGTTCGCATTCTGGGTTTGCACTGCCCCGAGCAGCAGCCAGGATTTCTCACTCACAATCAGCAGCACTCCATCCTTGGAGCTCAGGAGCACTCTGCACCTTTATCCAAGGTCAGTGCACAACCTTTACGCTCTCTTCAAAGAGGTACAGAGGGGTGTTCAATAAACCTGAAACACAGAGGAGAGGTGGAAACCCTCTGAGTGTGGTCAAACCACGTCACCAAGTTCCCTTGCAGCAACATACTCGGGACAGAATGCAGGAAGGAGTCAGCTTCTCTGGGAAGTTAATCATATGCAAACTTCATAGTTCCATCTCAGATATGTGGTTCTGAAAAAACAGCTGATTTTCTTTTTTCAGTTTGCCTTTTACAACTGAACTTGGAAAAAAAAAAAAGCAAATGCCCACTGTATTTATTTTATTTTTAGTTTCACTATGTATTTAATGAAATAAGGAATTTTATCAGCTGGTGTTTGAGGGATCTGTGCATCATTCGTGTGTGATGTTTTTACTGCTGGATACAAAGAAAGGTGAAGAGAAGAAAATCTGCATTTCTCCCAAGTGCACTGAATACGAAAATGAATACGAAGCTGCACCTTCTGGATAATTCTGCTAACTCCTATTTTCCAGAAGTTTCTATCATCAGCTACAAAGGGGCACATCTTAGAAAAAATTCTGTCATTGTGTAACAGTGGCTGTGACAATCCCAGGCCTCTCTGTATCATCTGGTCACCGACTGCTTCAAAGCCCCAGAGCTGCTGGACCACAAAGAACCACAGGAAACAACCCAATTTTCTACGTGCTGATGGCAATTTAGGATCAATGATGTCAAAAATCCATTGATCACCTCTACCCTTCTTTTGCCTCCCTGCAGGAGGCAAACCCAACTCTTGAGCCAAAATGGATCTGCATGCTTTAGGAAATGTTTTCTTTCACTGTAAGAATTCTGATTACTTGTGCTACAGTGCTGATGGAATGAAAGATAAATATATATATAAAGAAAGGGAGATACAAGAAAGGAATTATGTAATTAATTTTTTTTTCTGTGGAAATCTAAGATTCTCAAAGTTTGGGACACCGTACTACGCAATTAACTTTTCATAATGAAGGAATTTGTTGAAAACCACAACAGGAAAGAGAGTTATTTTGGAACACACAAAGAGTCCTCATTCAGTTCTCTCTTATCAAGTAGTTGGCCCTAGATTAGAGCTGGGGGAGACCTGCCAAAAGGAAACCCCCTCATTCACAATATTCTGAGCAAGCATTTTGCCTATCTGCTGCTTGCACCTTTGTCACACTCGGTCTGTGGCCAGGAATGCAGAGTGCTGAGCTTTCTAAATAAGTTTTAAAACAATTATGTTTCTTCCAACACAGGAAATACTAAAGGTAGGAATAAAAAAAGGTAATAGGCACCAAGACAGAAGAAGAAAAAGGCCTAAGAATCTGGAAGAAAATAACATAAACCATTTCACCACTGTAACTAATCACATATGTAAGTCTAGTCATTCTGAGTTTCATTTGGAAAGCGCCATTTTCTTCTGAAGGGATCAGATGGAAGCTTCAGAGCCTTTGGAGGCCCTGTTCTGTAGCAGAAAACAGAAGTCCATCAAGATCCCAATCAAAGACAACGAAGAAATCAACAACTGAGAACTAGAGAATGAAAAGAGCACGTAAAAATAAAGAAGAACAAAAGTCATGATGGTCACTGTTGTTGGGGTTTTAATTGCCTTTTGTATTTTCTGTGTGCTGAGTCACCCAACCCACAATTTGAGCACCCCAGAAATGTGTGTACCTCGTAAATATCATACCTCAGGCAACTCTGGGTTCACGTTTCCCCATCAGAACCTGAGAGTAGATGTTACAGAAAACAATTCAGCTGAATTCCTGCAGGACTGCCCTCAGAGCCAATTTGAGGGACATCCCAAAGAATCCTTTAGGGGACTTCCTCTGTGAGCCAGTTCAGTGCCTTTTGCAGGATCCAGCTCTGTGGCAGCTGTCACAGTGTTCTTGTAACACCAAAACAGGCAACTGACTCCTTTCCTGCAGTGGTTTCAGCATCCTTCCCAAAAGGACACCGAGATGTCACCTCTCGTGGAGGAGAAAGGATTTGTGGACTGCCTGAACACCCGCTCTGCACTGGGGGGCAGCCCGGGCTCCACACAGGGACAGATCATCCTGGAAACTGGGACACCTGCAGCAAAACTTGTCAGGAACGGGCAACTCAAAGATAGCTCAGGTTTGTCTCGCACTCAGTGTGTTTTAATGTTCTCCTGGAGGGATAATCTCGCAAAGATTAACTGGCTTTGGGACAACAGTGGGTGTGAAAGCTGGACCTCTGTGGAAAAAATCAGTTCTGATGACAACTCTGAAATGATTCACCTCAATAACGAGGAATGGCAGCGTGACATGAGGTCATACAGGTGACCAGGACTTGGTAAGTTATTTCCTCTCCTTCTGTGTCTGCTGGAAGTTTGATGGTGCTGAATGTGAGACTCCATAAAGATGTCTAGAGGGGTTTTAGAAAAAATGGCTCCTTGCAGCTGTCTCGTTCTTTCCTAGCTGGAATTTGTTTCGAGTACCTTATGTTCTGAATTTTTTCTCAAAAAAAAATGCTTTAATGGCATTTGCCCTTTAAATATCAGCAAAATTTTTCAGTAAAAACTAATTATAA
Source organism: Edolisoma coerulescens (assembly GCA_013397115.1). NCBI lineage: Eukaryota > Metazoa > Chordata > Aves > Passeriformes > Campephagidae > Edolisoma > Edolisoma coerulescens. Next base: position 1,373,601 of record VWZW01004955.1, on the reverse strand, counting down.
CCACCTCACACGATTTTAGTGCTCACATACATTGTAAAAGACTTACTATGAAATTGGAACCTCTCCAGATACAGGCATTTACACCCTGCAAAATGACACAATCCAATCGTACCCTCTGACAAGAAGAACAATTTCTTTTCAGTCACCCTTGCATAAATACAAAACCAAAAAAAATTAGCCAAAAGGGAAGCTGAAACAGAAGTCAAAACTGTGTCTAGAAGTTCTCTAAGGAGCCTTGGTGTGATATAAATGTGTGTGTGGGACTAGAGCCCCACTCTGACCCCTCTAGCCCTGGAAGCTTGGTGGGCCCATCCACTTCTGGTTCCCTGCATTGGACAGGCTGTGGGTGATTCCCATCTGAGAGCTGTGTGTATGAAACTGGATTTCTGGAAACAACACAAGGCTGGCATTAATAATGAAAATAACACAGCAGTGATGAATGGGTGAACTTCAGAGCAAAAAATATCCCCTGCCAGTCTAGACCTTGGTCTTTGTGGCCTCAGTGACAAGTTTAGCTGTTGAATTTCTGCTGTGGGAACAATTTGTAGGGGGATTCTGAAATATGTTATTGAATAACAACTGTTCTTTGTGTTGCTTGGGTTTTGTGGGCATATTCCAGCAGCTCCAGAGCAGTCAGCTATGCCATAAAAGTGGAAATATGATCAGCACATAAGTGGCCAGCTAAGGATAAAACAGAGTCATACCTGTTCTAAACTAAAACCCAAAGCTAAATCTTCAAGGTAGCACTATCTACAGGAGAGTCTGAGAGCAGGGAATTTCAGCAGTACCCCAGAGACAGGCTGGGCATCAAAGTGATCAATAAAATACCTATTTGGGTATTACTTCTCCATAACTCATGTATGGCACCTTAAAGAAAATCTGCCCTGATAGGTGGCCCCTGGTCTCGTCTCTCATAAAGATGGTAGGGCCATATCTCAATTTTAAGTGTGAGAAGCACTACCTTATTCTTTTCTACCACTTCATATAAAACAAAGAATTAAAAATCTCCTTCTCTTACATCTCAGTGTATAGTAAGTATAGCTACAATAAAGAAAAAGAAGCCCACATAAATTATGGCAATTTTCTTTTCAGTAAGAGGTCAAAAAAAAATGAAAAAGAACAGCTTCATTACAGGATCTTGTGAAATTACACATTTCAAACCAAACTTTTCTAATAGTATGGGAAACTCGGAGTTCTCTGCAAATAAAACTAAAATTGCTCCTCAACTAATTTAAAATTATCCAGCACTCAATTAACAATTTATCTGTTTCTAAAAGTGACAGAAATGTATGTTATTGTCTCTCTGCAAGGTGACAGAAAATCTTCAAGGTCTTGGAAGAACTTCACCAAATGGAGAAGAAACCAAATAAATAGAACCTGAATATACATTAAGCAGAGCTTGATTTAAATTCAGACATAATCTCTATCTCAAGCATGAGAGGACTACAGGTGATAGCAGTGGAAATAACCTCACAGAGCAAACCAAGCCCTGGCTCTGCCTGAGGTACTCAAGCATTCTGGTAGGAACAAATTTCCTTGCACCACTCAGAACATTACACAAGAAAAAAGTGACAGCAGCTCTTTGCATATCTTCTAGAAACACACCATTTATTTACAGGCTTAAAGAGAGCCTGGAACATTCAGCTAGGCAGCTTGTTATGCAATTTATATGGTACAATTTGCTTCTAAAATAAAAGAAGAGTACAGACTGCCTTTTATGTCTTTATATAATATGCCATGTACGAACTATAGGCATTGCACAGATTTGGGGCTGGAATCTATACTTATTTCCAATATAGTTAAGTGTAGTTATTAAATTCCCAGCCTGTGTGTCCTTTCCTAATGTTCTTTCATCTAGAAACACCCTCCAAAGAAAATAGATAGCACAGCCATTTAAAGTTGTTGGGTTTTTTGCTAAATTTTACCCTCCTGCAGCTTAGTATTACAGGCACAAAGAATACACGAAAGGGAGTAATAAACTCTAAAAGGCAGAGTCAATGCAGATGCAAATTTTCCCTCTTCTCAGGCAGAGCAAATGTGATTGTTCCTCTCCATGAATTACAAGAGGAACACAGATTAGGTTGGCTATAAATCTCAGCGAAATCATTTATATGGTTATATTATTGCATATCAGAGTGATAATTCATGTGACAGTTGTAGGAATCACATGAACATCCAGCATCAAACCGATTTTTGCCAAACTTTCTTTATTTAGCTATAACATCCATTTGCATATTTCCATTTAGTCAGCATAACTCTGAAACTCTTAAGCTAATGATAAATGAGGCTGTTTATTGCCAAATGAGGAGATTATTGCACAACTGTTGATCCAGTGGCCATCCTTGCAATAACAAAGACAATTATTTATGGGTTAGGACTGCTCCCCGTGTTAGCTTTGCAGTGTCTCACTGCTTGAGAACAAAGACGACACAAAGGGCCTTGCAAAGCAGACAGATTTTCCTCCTGTGCACTTCCAGCATGGGGGGTTTGGTTTTACAAACTGATCTGAACATTATCGCCCACTTTTCAATTTAAAATGCTCAAATAAGCAAAAAAGATTATCAATAGCAATGCATCTTTTCACACAAACAATGCCCTGAAGTTAAGTGACTCAGACACAGTGATAAATATTTTGTCATTTCATTCTGAACCATTTCTGGAGGAGCTTCCACTTTTTAACCAATATATCCCTTGTTGCCCTGTGCAATTTGTTCAGTGTATTTACTGACTGAAAGAAAAGCACTAGGCCACCAGGCACTGTCATTGAAATATAAAGTTACTGCAGTCATGGACATCATCAGAAGGGAAGAAAAGCAGCCTATCACCCCAGCCATCACAGTGACTGCAATAAAAACCAGCCCTTGGCATCTGTTCATCCTGGTGAGATATTGTTATTGAGGAGGTTCACAGGTTATATTTCATGCAAAATACTCTGTGCAGCAACAGCACACAGCGTGGCTGGACTGGGGCTAGTGAGAAAGCCAGGAAATATCACCTAGATGCTGGAATTGGAAAAGATTGGGGATGCTAAGAAGTTGCTGTGCTACTCTAAACTGTTCTGAATAGTACAGAAAGCAAATCCCATCCTGGGCTGCATCTCCAGGAGCATTGCCAGCAGCTTGAGGGAGAGGTTCTTTAAGACAGATAAAATATTATTAACTGAAAAATATTTCTGAATTATATTCCCCCCCCTTTAGAATACTGATTCATGGATCTTACTGAGGAAAGGGAAAACAAGCCTTGGATCTGTGACATGTGCAGTGGAACTGGGCCTGGGAAATTCTGTGAATTCAGTGCAGAAAGGGGGTCAGATAACAAATATTCATTACAGAAGGTGATAATTTCTTTTGCTGCTGAGTCTTTGTGAGTATTAATCCAAGTTCCTAGAAGGCCAATATACAATAGAGAGTATGAAATTGTGGTTATGATGTTTCAGAGGCATTCTGATGATTCTGGAAGAGTGTCATACGATGTAAAAGCCATGGTCTATTTGTCACCTGCACAGATTAAGGGTAAAAAATGTAATGCCATTAAGTCCATGGAAAAGTTCCACTGGCCTCAGTAGAAATAGGATTTACTGGGAAAAATTCATGTACTATTTCAGACACAAGATGAAATTCAGAGCCTCTCTGGCATTTTAGGCTTGCATTAAAAAGCACAACCAATAACAGCTCTTCAAAGGAGACCACAAGAGAAGTAGCAGCAGCATTGGATTAAGTCATTACACAAACAAAAAGAGAAACTTCAGAAAGCTTGAATTCATAGAATACCTACTTGCATAAACATTATTGCAGGTAACCCTTTTGCCTGCTCAGTTCTCATAAGTGTCATATGATCCTATTGGCATTTCCTGAATGGTGACCACATCTGATTCTGTAAACAGTAAATGATTTAATTTAAATTCCAGCCAGAACTCTGGCAGAGGAATCAGACTGAGCTGCTGTGCAGAATCACCACTCTGGATCCCATGCTGGTTTCTGTATTTTCAAAGATTTGGGATTCAACCACCTAAACAACATTCACCTTTTTAATCACCTCTCTCTCTGTGTTCTCCATTTCCCCAGCCCTTCCCTTTGCTAAGTATTCTTTGGCAAATAAATGCTATTTGTGTTCAACACACAATGGTGTTTCTTGAACAGTACCCGAGGAGTTGTCTTTGCACATGTCACCTTCCCAGACCTGTGGTGACATCACTGGCAATTTTAAAGTGCAAAGACACAGCAGCAGAGAAGCTGTATTCACAGCTGTGATAAAGAAAAATAGGGACCTGCCACAGATAAATCGTTTGGAAAAGGAAAAAAATTAAAAGATCAAGGAATTAAATAAGAAACAAAATTTACGAACTTCTTTATACCACGACAAGAAACTTAGTACAAAGACACCTTGCCTAACTCACAGCCCATAATATAGACTAGGAAAATTCCAAGCAAGATGACTTTTAAAGAGTCTGCCTTGAAGCAAATCCAATGCATGAAAATTCAAACAAACCAGTAAAATTATGCCAACAGCCCTCTCATCAAAAGCAATCCAATCAGAGAGAGAGAGAGGTAAGCTCATGCATATTAACCAGAAAACACCAAGCATTCAGGATCCCATTCAGGATCCCTGCTCTGGACATTGGCTCCTGGACCTGTTCCCCAGTTAGCCCACACAGCAGAGCTCCTCCTCTGGAGGGGAGCAGCTTCCAGCAGCAGCAGGGATGCAGTGCTGTAGGAAACCACCTCAGACACAGAGGAATTGAGAGGAGAGCCATTGGGACACAGCTCTCAAAGCACACATTTATGCACAAAGGCTGCACATTTTACCCAGTTGCAGCAGATGAAAAGAAACCAAGGGGCTGGAAAAATAACAATAAATAAATATATTCTGTCACTGATGCACTTTCTGCTTCTCGCTTAGACAGAACTGCACAGAGCTCACAACTGTCACTTCAGAACAACCTTCAGGCAGAAACACTTGGTTTCATGACATTGCAGTTCTACGGTACCTGGAGAGGTTTCCTTGGATCCTGGGGCCAGAGGGGACGACAAAGATCACTGGAGACAAACTCATCCCACACCAACAATCTCCAGGCCCTCCTTCCTTAAAGACCTGGAATACCTGGAATCAGTTGCAGCTGTGGCTGGGTTGAGTAGCAGCAATTTCCTGGGAGTGATTCAGTGATTCCCACATTGAGTGTTTCTTCAAATCCAACAGCTCCTTGGTTATGGTAAAAAGCTGTCAACTTTTTCCTAAAATTAAAAAAAAAGAAACAAACCAAAACTAACCAAAAAACCAAACCTCCAAATCCAAAGGAAAAGCAAATCCATGTTCAAACACAGAAAGAAGAGAGGTATAAATCATCCTGCTGTTCTATACTGTATATATGCACTCATGCTGCAAACTGAGTTTAAAATACTGCAGCATTAAATAGTTAAATATGTAGGATCTGACCACAGGGTTAAAGTGCTTTTATCTGTCAAGAACAGATACATGATTCCTTGATATACAGGTCACAGTGTCCATGTACCAGATAATGTAAAATTCTTTTCCACAAAACCATATTTCTACCTTTTTTATCCATCCTTTCCATTTCTGCAATATTTCAGTTGAAGACCTGCGGCACTACTGAGAGTTTTCTTCTCCAAAGTACCAGCTAGTGAAGTCCATGCCTTTCTCCAGGCAGCTTTGGGAGCCTGACCTCCTTCTGCCTTCACCTTTGTGAGAAGGTCTGCAGATAAAGGAGGAAGCAGCAGAGCCATGGCCTCCCAATTCATTTTTACCTCTCTGTCCATCAGAATAACTTTTATTGGAAGAAAGTTTCGTGAGTTCATACCTTCCCTCACAGTTTGTTCCAAGCAAAAGAGAAGAGAAAAAATTCCAGGGTTTATGTAAGTGTCTATTACTATTGATCTGTAAAGAAGATAAAAATTTTAATGAGATTTTAATTGTAGCTCTACCTCATTTAAAATCTCTTCTTTCTGGCTTAGATGGCAACAACAACGTAAGATCTAACATATGCTGGATCTGCCCAGCTCCTACCAGGCGTATCTTTTAATCTAGATATAAGTAAGCCTGGATAAAAATAGGGTTTAAATTCTAGTCAGCCTCTGCCTCAGGTTTTGTATAACCTAGAAATCCATCTCCATCCATTTATTTGGTGCCAGTTGAAACCAGACTGGGACAAACTTCTTTTAGCATGGAACAGATTGGGTGGATGGAGTTTAGTTCAGGTACCAGCAGAACACCAAAGTTATTGTAACTCTGGGAAAATAATCTGAATAGATATTTAATAGTAAAAAAGGCACTAAATTCTCAAAAAAAAAAAAAAGTATTATTTTCATATTGATTTTAGTTTCAAATTTAGCTGATTTCAAGGTTCCAGTTCAGCAGGACTTTTAGATACAGTTATCAACACATTTGAAAAATTACTGTATAATTTTTCACTGCTTTAACTAAAAATGCTTTAACAGAATTAACAGGTGTGACAGGAAATACTGCATGATCTACCTTCATTTTGCTAGGTTACTTATTTAGTATAAATGGGAACAGAGCTGTTTTTAAAATAAATTAGAGAGTATTTTTTAGCTCTCAGCAGTAGTATTTATATTTCTCAACCTATTAAAGAGACTTGGAACAGATATATACTTCCACCTTCATGAAGAAGAAACAAATGATTATTTAATGTAATTACAGAGAGAACAACTGAGAACCATAAGACTGTCTTGGGCAACGATTTTTAAAAAAATCCTTTTGTTCCATCCTTTGCAAATAGTTTTCCATGATTCATCACATAACTTGTTATTCAAGCCTCTTCCAGAGGAACTATCAGACTTATAAATTATTTAATGGTAACTCTGTGTTGAACATGTTTCTCCCCACTTCATACTACAGTATAATCCCATTTTTGTCTAGAAATAATAACTCAAACCTTCCTTGACAATCAGAGTGAATCACACTGAGTTTTTTTAATCAACTGAAAGATGAGTAAAGCTAGAAAGAGAACTAAAACTACATCCAGAGCCTATAAAAATGGGGAATCACAGGAGTATTTCTGTTCTTTGTGTTTCCCTTTGTACACATCAACCATGTGCTCAAAATAAAAAGGAGGAGAATTTGAAAAAACAAGGTCAACAGGTAAGTTCAAGCAACCGCACCATTCTTTTATCTATTTACCAGATTTGTCTCGAATTGGGCTACATTTACAGCTCAGATGTGAAGGGAAAAATGCTATTCCTAGGGGGCACAGGGAACCCAATAACTTTCTTCTTCATGCTTAATAATCTTGTATGTGAGGGACCAATCTAATTTGTGGAAACGAATTGTACCTTAGGGATATGTTATTTCAACCCAAACTGAATATATTATTCATTCTAAAAAGTAGCAATAAAAATTATATAAGATGTAATTCATTATTTTTCTAAATGTTCCACGATTCCACGGGGAGATGAGACTTAAATAGCTTACAGGAAGCCTACCTTAATTAGGTTGCTTTTCAAATCAAATATAACATAATTTTAACATAAAAAATGTCACTCAAGGGAAGCATTCCATTTGCAAGGATGATTAATGAAATTTAAAGGGGAGAAAACCCACATAGATCCACGGGTAATAAAACGTGTGGAGTAATCTGGGAGAGGGAAGGATGCACAGGGAGATGGACGTGTACAAATACACAACTTGCTATGAGCTATGTACAGATATCCCTCTCATATTCATGCATTCCTGCACACACTCACAGAGAAAGGCAATTTGTTACCAGAGCAACCACGGTCAGTTGGCTTTTTTGTCCTCCATCAGAGCTGGTTTGCATTTCTGTTAACTCACTTTAACCACAGAGGCTCAGAAAAATGGATCACATGAACAGATTTATTTAAGATTTGTGTTCACCTTTACATTGGTAAGAATGGCTTTTCCATTTCCATGGAAAAAAAAAAAAAAAAGAAGACAATTTAAATATTTTTTTCAGAGATTTACAAACAGTTCACTGTAAGACAGTGAAGGTATAATTGAGGTACTTTGCCTCAGTGGGGCTATTAAAACATTGATGTGTATGCCATAGAAAGAGTCACTGCTTTTCTGTGCACAGGGTAATGCTTCAGTTTCTCAGATCCCAGAATGCATTAATTTCCATAAATATTGACTTTTAATGAAGGTCGTGGTCAATGATTTAATTTGGGGACTCCAATTCCACTGCTATTCAAGTAGCAACAGTAAAAGCTGAAATTCAGGTTCTTTAATTCCCAGTGTATCCCTTTCCAAAGACACTTAGTGCTAAGTTTTATAAACCTTCAAACAGCCTTTAAATGAAGGACTTGAGTTAGGCAGCAAAACCTGAAACTTCTGGCCTTGCCCTTTTGGCATCCCAGTTAACACTGTAGGAAACACTCCAGGAAAATATGGGCATCAAGGATTTACACATCATAGGAACCCATGGTTCTGGGCTGGAAGATGATGGGTATAACCCACTTCCAATTCTTTTTTTTTCCTATCAGGCAAGAAACTCATTGAAATGAAGACTATTTTGATTAAACAGTGAGTGAGGAAAGACAAGCCATGAATTTATTGATTTGTTTTCCAGTCTCTTTGTCTGATTTTTGTTTTGCTTTCGTTTTTCTGGGGGTTTTTTGTTTGTTTTCTTGTGTTTTACAGTAGTCTGGGCAAGGACCACTCACATCTTCTCTATTAGAAACAGATCCATCCTGTAAGTCTGGTCTATACTTTAAACAAAACAGACTAATGTATTTAATTAATTACAGTCTGTTCACCAGAGACACTTTTCCAGTAAATAAAAATCATATTACCTCCAGAGAAATGACATATATGAAGTGGTTAGGGGCTTCAAACAGTAATTTTCCTCATAAATGGCAATAGGGATTTTGTAATATGATTTCACATAGAGCTCAGATATTTTAGTTTATAATGTTGAGATGTACTTCACTAGATCTGTGAAAAAAATGTTATTAATATTTGGCTCAGTGAGAGACTACAATTTTTAATCATTTCTGGTCAATCAATTTCTAGTTTGCTTAGAACAAACAACAGATGTTGTTTTGAGTCAAATGAACCTTTGTTTTTAGCTATATATTTTAACCTTAAAACCTGCTACTTAGTAATATCCAACTTTCTAGACAAAAGGTTATTTCAAAATATATTTTTTTTTAATAAGCCTCTATACACGTTTATTTTCAAATTCTGAAATTTCTGGAATTTTAGTTGAATTTTGCATGTGGATAATCCAATGTATTTGCCAAATAAAAATAAACTACTCGTAAGTCTGTGTCAATCCAGACAAGAATGAAGTCACAGCCTGGACATTTCACCCCAGTGCAGACACCTCTGTTTCATCCTCCCCAGCTCAGCATTTCTATACTCTCAAAAAGATGAGGCTGTAGTAATGAGCAATTGTCAAACCTTGAGAAACCTAGAAATAACCAGGACTCTGTTGTTAATGAACAAAAAGTAATTAATCAGTTCCAGGCAGCAATTTGCAAGGCAAACAGGCAGAGAGGCAGATTGCCATGCACAAATACCACAGACCCAAGCAGTGATTCCACCCTTTGGAGTATGATATCCTCTGCCTGCATTACTGGGCAAGATTTAAAACAAATCACAGCCTTTGCTGGCACTAACATTTGATGGGCTCAGTGGTGTTTGACAGATGCCAGTCTTCGCCAGATGTTTTCTCATCCATCACATCTTCTCCCAGTCTGTTCTTCAGCCTTCCCTGAACTATTTGCTAAGCGGTCCTTTTCCATATGGAAACACCAAAATTAAGGGCTGTGGCGTTTTGGCCACATCCCACTCATCCCACAGAAAGAGTCCCTGACCTGCTGCCACAGCAGGGCTGTCCCACATGGGAATGATCCTTTCCTACAGCTCCAGGGAGCTGGGACACAGAACAGCCTCCTGCAGCCCACCAGGGGCACCTTCAGAGTTTGGAACCAGGAGAGGCATCAGCCAGCTCCTCCCCTCGGGCACTGAGTGACTTTGTGACCCTTTAGGAGGAGAAAAGGGTTTTTGACACCAACACAGAGAGTTCTACAGCAACCACCTGACCTCTTGTGTTGATAGCAGGAACAAATCAGCTGCTGGCTGAAGGTGCTGCTCCTTCACACACCAGTGGTGATGTGCTCTGTGGACACATCTCAAATGCCATCATGACTTCACTGCCCCTTCAGCTCCAGGCCTTCTCTGTCCCTCCTGAAGTCCTGGAGCTGGCTTCTCCTCAACCTGGAACATTCTCAGAGGTCTGTGGCCACTTTTCCAGCTCCCAGCCTGATGTCAGGGTCACAGCACGTCCACTGTGCTCCGTGCAGGCACAAGGTTACAGCTCAATAACAGCACAAAGACTTGAAATTAAATAGGGAGGTTTCTATTTCCCACATTCAGATGAATTATTTGGGATTCAGCTATGGTCACTGCAGTTTAGGTAAGTGGAGGTCACCAAGGAATAAGGAGAGGAAAATAAAAGAGAAGTTCTGGAAGAAATATTTTTCAAAGGAAAGGAAAGATTTCAGTTGTCGGGTTTTATTTCCTATGATTTTACAGCCTGCTCTTTGATTTTCTGTGCAAGAAACAGTCTGCCTGTCTTATCTGTGAAAGAAGATAAGGGCACATCACATCATAGTATTTTGAACCAACTCTTAGCCTTAGACTCTGCTCTAAGGTCTCATTATTCCCAGAGGGTATAGATAGAAATGTCTGTCTCAGGTACAATTTTTTTTCCCCTTCAAATTATATGACAAGTCTTTAAGAGAAGTTATTTGTCCATTATGCTACAATATGTCTAGGAACGGTATCCATCATGACTGAGGAAAAATCATTCATTTTCAGACCTGTCAGTCTGAGCAGACAAAATAGGGAGGCATCTCAGCATGGAAAAATAGAGGCAGCTCATCCTCCAGTAAAGGTTAGCACCGTCAAGGCACCTCTGACATCCAGAGTTCGTTCTTCCTTCCCAGCAGTTCCTTTTACTTTTTTAACAGGAAGTTCACTCTTCCAGCTGGAGTGCAGCTGTTTTAACTCTGATAGCAGCAGAGTGCTGACAAGGGATGGGGAAGCTCAAGTGCACACTCAACCTGCACTTCTGCTGGGCAGGAAAACAAGCAGAGAGCTGCACACTCCCAGTTCATCCCAGTTTGTGACATCCCAGTGAAGAGGAGGCAGTGAGGGGTCAGTACAAAAATTCAGAACAGAGGTTAATGAACAGTGTCAGACAGGTGCAGCAAAATCCTTGTGTTTTGGAAAGCACAGAGACTTGCCCTGTCGTGTGATGATGGTGTTAAATGCTTCTCACTGGGGTCTTATGTCAGACTCCGAGAGCTCAGAGAAATAACAGCACTGGCAGGAAGCCAGCTATGATCATAAAAGCTCCATTAATCCCTCTGTAACAGAGATTTCTGCATGCATCCTCAGATCAGATTATGTAACAAAAAGAAACCACAAAAAAACCTACAAACAAACCAAAAAACCCTAGAAAATTCTCCAGGTTTTAACGAGAAATGCGTTTACACAGGTTGGTTAGAAACAGAAATTGTGTTAACATCAGTTAATGGGCAATCATGGGATTTTAAGTGTTTATTTGCAGATTGTTCCATACATAATGACCAGGCAGGAAACAATTATCCAAGTCCTTAATCTGAACCCTTCATAAATTAGGATTCTCCCTCTGGCACAATTTCTCACCCACTACCACAAGACCACAGTTCTGGCAGGAAAATTTCCTATCAATGATGGGTTGATTCCACAGTATGAATATCTTAAAATAAGACACCAAAAAAAGAAAAGAATTAGCCAAACCTGAGAGTTAGAACTTCCAAACGATAGCAGCAGAAACATCAGCCTTCATGCTTCACTTATTATGGGAATGGAATAATTCCCACTAAAAGGTGGACAGCAACTCATAAATACAACTTAATTTAAAGTAGTGGACATTAAAAGAAATCAACAAAACAAAACAAAAAAAGAAGGAAAGCTTGAATTAAAGCATTTTTGTCACACAAAACCATGTACAACAAAACAAATTGCATGTGTAATTGTATTTTGACCATGTTCTTATTATCTATTATAAATCTTGTGTCTGAGTATAGATATTGTACAATTACTTTCAGCTTTTGGCATAATTGTTTTGATCTTAACTGTTATTCATTCTAAGAGAAAAATACAGTGGATAATAGCAGATAACAAAGGGAGCATTTATGAGTAATGATGCTGCTCAACAAACCCATTGTCATTCTCCCATTTAATAACTGCAGAGCTGCAGTAATGGTTGTGTTCTGCGTGTGGCCCAAATTATGTGGCAGTTCCTAATACAATGATACAGCTGAGGTAACTCTGCAATCCCTGAAAAGCAAAGCTAAATAAAAAAAAGCTGTGTGTAACCTTTCTGTATCCAAATGTTGCACTAGTAATAATTCAAATAGGAAAAAATACACTATTAAGCTTTTATATCACAGCATGGGACATCCAATTCACCTAATTTCAGCCACCAGAAAGTGGAGTTTAATTCTAAAATATCAATTTATTGCACCATCAATTACCAGAAGATAATTAATTCCTTCTTAAAATGTAGAGGCTGGATTGTTCTCTGAGGAACACCTTCACTGACTGCAGATCACTTCCAGACAAGTTTTGCAGGCTTGGCACCAAACAGAAAAACAGGAATATTACTGTGATTCTCTCTGTCATTTGACTTCCTTCTAACAAACAACAATTTCAATTACTCAAAAAATTTGAATTCTCAGAAGAGCCTCTAGCTTGATCCAACAGGACAGAAAAAAAGCCCAGGGGACCACTGATGTCCAACACAGCATTGATTACAGGACGTTTTTCTTTTTCAGACTGTTCATTCTTGGGGTCTATTTCTCCTGTTAACTCTGAAGTGAATTTAAAACGTTGATATATATTCATAATAAGCATTAAAACCCTTCTTAACTTACTGCATTGCTCCACGAGAGCTCTGGCTTCCTGAGCACAGTGTGTGGCCTTCGTTTGGAAGTGAACATCGCTGTGCATATCAGTATTCAATTGTGACCATTTAATTAAGTGCCCCGGGTCATTCTCGAGAGCAGATGCAGTGGAAGAAAGGAGGAAGATTAATGGAGTTGTAACTTCTCCCCCGAGGAAGGATGGGCTGCCACAGGAACAGGCTCCCCTTGCATTTCTGCTCTTGGGCAGCCTCGTCACTCAGGTCATGGGCTGAACCCAGCCCTGCTCTGTGTTAGCATCTCATCACTCCCATCATTCCTTACACAGAGATACTGTGCCACTTGCAAACTTTGCATATTCCCTGTCTCCAGAAAATATTAACTGCTAACAGCCCAGGACTTTCTTCTCTACCCATCAGCAACTTAAAATTGTTTTCTATGAGGGAGTCACTTCTAAACTTAATCTGCAAAACACCCTGATATGCCCTCTAATGACAGTTTGCAATCACAAAGAAGCTGGAGAAATCCAGACATCGAAACTCTGTCTGTCTGTCCTGACCAGATGTGCAAGTTTGTCAGAATGGAACAACACACAAAGTTTGAAAAGACAAATTCCACAAAACCAGACATGCAATATAAGAATGAGCACTATAATAATTAGATGTCCTAAAGTCCCAACTCAATTGTTCCTTTATTTTGCTTAGAATCAACATCAATCCAGTTGATCTACAACTCTCAAATCTTGATTTTTACCTTATACAGTGCTGGGGCAATTTTATAACCTCAATTTTTTGTGCAACCCTTCTTTTCTTTTTCATGTTGATGTTAAGTGTGGTTCAGGACGCCGCAGTCAGTTCTTCTGTGCCTCCAGAACTCGTGTTCCCTAGGCTAAAGGGTTACATACTACACTTTTACTAAATGTAACTTTCTCACCCTCCCCAGTTAGAGCTGACAACCTTTTTATTTCTCCAGGGCTGGAAAGAGCTGCTTGATTTCAAATCCTGGCATAACTATTATTTCTTACACCACTTTTACAAAGCTATTTTTAACCCAAACACTCTTTATTTTGGAAAACCTTCCTTTTTACTTACTCTGTTCACTATTGATATGGCTATTATATTTTTTCTTCCCCTTAGCAATTGCGTGAACCTTTTAAATAGTAACTTGTGTTTACTACCTCTTTCCTGGTTTTATATCCCTTACCCTGTTTTATTGCTGCTCTCCTGTGTCCTTTTTCACGCAGGTGACTGCCTTGAACACTGGAGCTTTATTTAGAGAACAACATAGGGGATAAAGCAAGTGTTAAATTTAATTATTTCCAACCTATATAATTTACAATATAGTGAGTATTAAATATCTTTATATCCATTGGAGCAAGTATTCCAGCTGCTTTAAAAAATCAGAATTCCTGCTTCTTTTATTGATTAAGATACAGCAGCCCTCAGTGGCTTGGAAGGCACAAAATCAATACAACTTTGCCCAGTTTGGGGGCAGACTGAGCCTCTTCCATCTGGGTGAAGTGATGGGATACCACACGTGGCTCCATAGCTGCAGGACTTGCTTTGTAGTATCCACGGATTTGCTCAATCCTGCTGCAGCTACTTGCTTAAGTGTGGGTCTGCAAATAATTCTTGACTTTAGTTTTTAATTTAATTCTTTAAAAATAGCTTACTTAATAAAGTAGCAGAGATTAAACACATTGGAAAGAGTGATTTTTATGGGAAAAATAAATGCCTCTCATATAAGTGACAAGCCTGTAGGCTGCAAAAATAAATAAGACTAAAGATAAAAATACTAAGAGGGAAAAAAACGATATTTTGCCAGTGGTGAACCAGTCTCTTAAAAAAGAAAAATCACTGGGAGAGGATCTGTACATTAATCTGCTTTCCATTCCCATCTGTGTAGGATCAAGTGGAAGGGAGGGCTGCGAGAGCATCCCAGCGCTCTGAGCACCTGAACTCCCTCCCCTCTTTTTTTAAAAACACTTCTTTTCCAGCTACAATTTCCAGCAAAGGTTGGTGTTCTCAGCACATGCTGCTTCCTGGTCCACGCTCACCTGGGTTTAAGTGGTGCTGGAGAGAATAAATGAATGGCAGAGCAGCAGCTGGGGCAGGGCTGGCGTGAGCAGGCGAGATCCTGGAGGGGAGAGAAGCTTCACAACTGGTAAATTGTTTTTCTCCGTACAACAGCAGCGATAAGGCCTGGTTTTATCTGAATGCTCTCCGGACCAATTGTTTTTCCTCTCACTGTCCTCACAATACCTCTACACAACTCTGAAGTCAGGTACTTAAAGTCTTAGCAACTTTCTGCAGTTTAAGACACGAATGGCTTTGGGGAGGCTATGAAATAAAGTTAAGGGCAGGATTTAACCCTCGTTGTTTTGCTGTGTGGTTACCATGAGCTTCACGGTGCGTTGACCTTTCTATAAATCCAAGATTTAATTGTATACAATTACAAGCCACTTACTAACCAGGTTTACATGTCCTGCATGGCACAGACAAACCCCTCCACTGAGCTGAAAAAACTCTCCAAGCAGCATGTACATATAATTAGACTGGAATTTCTTTAATGCAGGCATCATAGTTTAGTTGATATTTCACTGCAGAACTTTGTGCCAGACATGGAGACATCTTCATCCATAATGATCAACCCCCAAATAAAGGGAGATAAATTGTGTTTGACAATATTAAGCTTGCACACATCTCTCTCCTCCTTCGCTCAGTTTAAAAGAGATTCTTTGCACAAGCCTTGCAATTTATTTTTCTTGGGAAGAGAGTAGAAAAGATACAGTAAGGAAGTCATTATATGGAATATCTAGTGTGGAATTCCCATACGTAAAAGCACTCTGAAATTCAGCTCTTTATGAATGAGAGTACCAGTCATTTCTAATTCTTGTTTGGATTTTACCTGAATACATTTTCTGTCCTTCCAACACTTAATGTGGTATAAGCTTTATTAAAGTCACTTTTGGAAGCATTTGAATTTGAACACAAAGTCTCTTAATAATAATTATCTGATACAACACATGAATATTGAATATGAATATGATGCCACTCGATACTTTGGTTGCCTCGTTACTTTAGAAGCCATTTAAGTATGATGTAAGTCTTGAAATGAGTTAATCATACAGCCATGCTTAGGTAACAGCATCTTATATATAAGAAGGCAAGAGAAATCTGCTCTACAAAGATTAGAGGGCTGAGAGTTAATTGTGCTCCAGTGACTGCTGTGCAACACAGCAATACCCAAACTCGTTTTAACCCTTCTCCTTGCTGGTAAAACTGTGTAGAGCAGCTTAAACTCAGAAAAGGCTCTGAAAAATGAGAAATGTTATAACCCTGATCTAATATTTCTGAGTTTTGGTTGGTTTTGGGGGGTTTGTGTGTGTGTACAGATTTACAGATCATAGAAATACCCTGAATAACTTTATTTTTAACCTTTAACAGGAGCACTGGGGGAGTGAATAACTCTCTCCAGTTAGAGCTTAGCTTAGAGGCTGCAGGGTTTGAGGGCGCTTTCTTTCCTAGGCCTTTAAAACACACGAAAAAATGGAAGCAAAAACTGGGTTTTAGGGCATCTTTTTGCTGTCAGCTGGAGGACAGACTGGATAAGAATATCTGTTGAGTATTTGTCATTTTCTCCTGAATATAAAGTCCCACAAGTCCACGAGAACCTTGTGTACTCACATAAGTTTATTTTACAGACTCAAAGGATGGTTCTGGTTGGAAGGGACCTTAAAAATCATCTAAATCCAATTTTTTTTTTTTTTCATATTTCTCCTCTCTTTGCTTGTGCAGTCAGCACATGAAAGGCCTGAAAGCTGCCTTGTTTCTCCAGAGTCTTTGACAGAGCTGCTCTCAGTAAAGCTTTTCAGAGATGGATGGAGGCTTGAGTAAAAGCCAAAAGGCATTTAGAAGGAAATGTCCTACGGAAAGAGAGTGCCCAGGCCTGGGATAATGGAAAGAATAAGATGGTTTTGACAACCACAAGGGAAGCAAAGGGGAGAAAAATCAAAAAGAGGTGAAGTGAGTCTTTAGGCAGCAGCTTTTTGTTGTTGTTTTCCATTTGTCCTGAAAACCTGGTCTGGCAGACAGCAGTCAGAGGACTCTGGCAGGCTGAAAGTCAAGAAATGAACCTCTGATTCTTACTCAGAGTTTCTTTCCTTCCCAGTACAATGATTGTTCCAACTACTCAAAACCTCAACCAAACTCATTTGAACCTTCTGTCAAGGTCTTTCCCTGTCTGCTCTGCATCTGCCAGCTCCCCTGTTTCAGTGTATCTCAAGACAAATGATATTTAACATTAAATGCACATCAGCCAAACCAAATGGCTTGCAGGGTTATATTAAACTACCTAATGGCATGAAGACTCACAAAAATTAAATAATACATGGTATGCAATTCAGCAGCTCTGTATCTGAACAAACCTATATCACTCAGGGCATCTCGCAAAACTGTTTCAAATATTTGCTAAAACAGGGTGACAAAAGCACTTAATGAAACAAAATTATGTCTCTGTTTATCATTGCTGCATTTCTTTCTTGCAAATATTTAACCTTTGCACATTCATAGACTATTCAATCCATATTTTCTACAAGTATAGTGGAAATGAAATAAGATATACCAATTATAAAAAGCATAACCACCACTCACCAGCAAATTGTACTTCCCTACACTGCAGAATTACATTTTTTTCTAACATTACCAATACTCACAAACTATTTCAACACAGGAAAATTGTATTTTACAGAGAAATCGTTATTTAGCAAGAAAATGTTTGTCTCTATTGAGGCACAGGATTTCATTCCCTTGACTAAAGTGCCCAAGTTAGAAAGCTGCTCACCCACTTTACACCTAAAAGGAGAAGCTGGGTTTTCTCTGGAGGGTCCAATGTTAGTTAAATTCTTACTCTAATCTAAAACTCTTAAACTAATCTAAAACTCTTACACCTAAGTTAAATTCTTACTCTGAATCACTCTCTGGAGAAATCTCTCTCTCTCTTGTCGTGAATTTCATTGGAGGCTTAAGAAGATTAGTTTCTGGTTTAGGCACCAAAAGCTCTTGGAGTCAGGTGGTGCAACTCTCTCTTTATGTACCAAACAGGCTGAATTAAACACGTTGAACCACACTTCCTTTTCATCTACAAGTGTGGACTTAATGAGCTGTAATGCATTTCCAGTATTCAAATTAAATTAAGTTACTATTATTTTTATTTTTTTCATAAAGTGACATTCCGTGTTTGGATTAAAAAGAAAAGAAAAGAAAAGCGAAAGTGGCATTTCCCATCTTTTTAAACTGTTATCTTCATTGCCAAGGCTGGTAAGAGTGTGGAAAGCATTTGGGCTGTTGAAATCCTTGCTATTTTTCCATCTGGATTGCCAGCAGCAGCTATAGCACTCCCGATTCCATTTTACCAAACTGAGTTGTTAAACAGAATAAGAGCACTTACCCTCTGGAGGGAATGTGAAAACGAGTAAGCAAACACTTGCATAAATAAAGAATAAATGGAGGAAGCAGATCGCCCTGCACTTTGCACTGGTGACAGAGCAAATATTGAGCTGCACAGGGGCTGAGTGATTTTTGGTGAGAGCAGTATCAACACCACGCAGCTCTGCTTTCCTCACCCCGTGCCTGTCAGCCCCTCGTGAAATTCACTGTATTTCAGGTGCTGTCTCTGGCTGCCTTGACAGAAGTCAATGATTTGTGTCCCATTCAATTTAGCTCATGTGAAAATACTCAGAGCTGCTCGCCATGTGTCAGGGGCTGATAATTGCATTGATCCCCTCGCCGTGGGCTCAGCGAGGGCACTCTGCTGAGGACAGGGTAACCAGAGGATGTGGCTCGTTAGAATGAGCAAATTTGACTCTTTGGCTGGTGTGATTCCAATCAGCCTTGGCAGAGTGATGCATAAAATAGGGAGTGCTAAATGTGCCAATAAGTGAATTACTTTTCAGATTATGTTGCTGGTAGAGATATTGATGAGTGGAATTTGTGAGCTGAATATAGCAGTTTGTTACATTCTATTTCCTATTGAGCAGGTGAATGTATCCTGATAAAATGAAGAAAAAAACCTGTTCATCTGTAGACTCTTTAGAAAACAAGTTTGTTTTTAAAGAGCACCATAGTTATTTCTAAAAACAATTTTCACTCTTCTCTTTTAATATTCTCATCAGGAAAGGGCTGTGAGGGAGAAGATCTTTCCTCATGACAATGGACATTCGAGATCAAAGATTATAAAATATAATAAAGACAAAGCTGCTGGAAATACAGCCAGACTCCCATCATTTTGGGGTACAAGTTCACTGCTAGCTGATCCTGCATCAGAGCCCAGTAACTAATTTTTTTAAAAAAAATCAGTTTCTGAGATATTCTCGCTATCAACTTCCTTGGCTAATCCCCTGGAAATCTTTATTAAAAATCCCCAAATATCCAAACATAAAGATGCCAGCGGGTGATTAAACTGCCAGCGTTCAGTCCCTCATTTATCATACAAGGATACTCACACCTAAGGCTCCTAATTTGATCAGTGACAACGACAACTTTTCATGATTCTCGTGTGTCTCTCTTGTTTCTTCTCTAATATTCCTCCTAAGCAGAGTGCTTCTAAGTCTGGGAAAATATAGGTGCAAACTGAGAGGTTCACAGCTCCATTTTACAGCTGTCTCTGAGCACCCACAGCTCCCAAGAACTTTCTAAAAGGTGCAGATGTTCAGCACCTGTTGAGGAGCGCTGCCAGGAGGATGCTGTTTGCAGCATGCCAAGCAGCCAGGAGCATTCACAGGACTTATGGAGGTGTTTAAGTCCCTCGTGCTTTACTTCCTCAAGTTTTGGACAAAACCTGGTGTTCTGCATACTAAATTATGCAAGAATCAAGTTTCAGCATTAATCTCAGTGCTGTTTAGCCAAATTTTGCCAGTCTGTTTGCTTTGCTGAGTGCAGATACAAGAAAATTGCATCAATAGCTTTAATGAGGTGGCTTTGAAAGAAAAATGTTATTTAAAGTCAGCAGAAGGAGAGGTTTGAAAGGGAGGCTATCCATAATCACCTAAACTTGTAAATCATAATTGAAAACCAAACACATGAGACTATTCCCCACCCACTTGTAAGTGCATTTTAAAAGAAAGAATGTTTAATATCTAATTTTTTACTGCAAAAAAAAAACCTCACATAATTACTCTGTAGGCAGAAAAGGAAATGAAAAACATATTCTAAATCACTTATGGACATTTTAACTGCTTCAGTAAAGTTTTTGTTTGACACAATTATTTTATTTTTAAAGCTCAGTCAAGGTGACTGGGGGGAAAAAAACGTGTTTTCTTCTATTCTGCTGTTCAGTGGTAAATGTGCCATACACTCTCATGTTGTCTACACTCAGATAAGTGAGATTCCAGGACTGCAAGAGTATCAAAGTATTCATTCGTTGAATCTGCCATTGGACAGGTATTTTCAATAAAAATTGCATCTATGAAAGCAATAAAGAACTAGATGCAGATCCTGACTGGTGAAAAACATGGTCATTAATTAGTACATTAAGAGCTGTTATCCCTTTCTTTGGAAAAAACCAGTGGGTGTATCAGCATGGATTCATTGGCAGGAAATTAAATTTCGAAGAGGAGAAAATTAGGATAACCATAAATCCTATGGTTTGTTAATTCATCAGCACAGCAGGATTAGCTTAAATAGCAACCAGTGAGCACATGTGGAATCAATGAAACTGGGTAAAGAGCTCCAGTGTTTGCTCACCTCCAGGTGATGTGGAAGGTTCAGCTAAAAACCAAGGCAAGTTTTCAGGTGGAGTCCCATGGAACACTTACTGAAATTAGAAGAAAAAATTCAGTTTAAAGTTCCTCCAATACACAGCCATGAATTACAAATCTCACACAATTAAGTGTGGTGAATCAGATGCCTACTTTACCCACAGATTTTAGATTATATGTGGAAATATGGGCAATTCTCATGGTAAAGCACAAGATAATGATTTATTCGCTTCTTTGGTTCACTTTTTAAGTGTTAGGCACACATGCTTTATTGCAGGATTGATTACTGGGCTGAATTCAGTAATTAAAAAAACACACAAAGGTTGCATTGAAATTAAGGTACTTAAGATTCATTGAATTCAGCACTTTGCTCCTCTCACAAAGTTGTTGCTGGACAATGAGCAAACCTCAGGAAATTATACCCAGGCTGTGCTCGGGGTAAGCTTTTGACTATTTGCCCTGTTGGGTGATTTCAGCCATGCCATACATTTCATTATTCCATGCTGAGGAGGGATATTTGGGTTCCCAATCGACTCCTAAGCCTCTGTGTTATTCGAGTGCTCGAGGAATCGTGCACAGGCATCCAGTGAGGGCTCGCTCTGCTTGTTGAGTGACTGCTTGGCACAAAGCACCGTCCTGCCCAAATGGTTTCTGGAGAGCTGCATCCGATATAGAGCAGTCAGTCAACAGCTTTGGAACACAGATCCCAAAATAGCCAGCATAATCAGATCCACAGCACAAAAGGCAGCCTTCTCTTGCATCAGATGGATGGGACAAAGAGATCCTCAATCTATTAGACAAAGAGGAGGAATAGGATGAAGAAATCCGTATGTTCCATCTACACTGATTTTTCTTTGTATCGTTAGCCACAATGTTTGACCTTGGTGCATTAATTTTCCCAAATATATTCCATCCATTACTGGTCTATTCACCAGGCACAATTTATGGATTCAGCTGCTCCCAATTGGAAAAAAAAAAAACAAACCAATTTTTGACTGCTTAAACTTCTAACCTGAGAGGAAAGCGGAAAAATGCGAAGTGGGATGCATAAGCTGACCAGCTGATACAATTTCTGCCTGTGACATGCAGGACCTCGCAGATCTTGTCCTACAACAACCACTTCTGCTTCCAGACAGCAAATCATTCCCAGGAGGCAAGCACACATGAACAGCAGCTTGGCTCCATTAGGTTGTCTGTCTAAATAAAAATAGTTTCTGCCTTTAAAGGCTTAAAGAGAGCTTTGGTAGTGTATGTAAGCAGAAAACCTGTGATCTTTACACAGAAATGATGGCAGCTACTGTTGTATAATGTTATTTATATATGGAATTTGGAATATTGCAGTTTTAGAGTCTAAAATATACATATAAAATATGTCTATTTTCTCCAAGGAAGAGAGTTATCCATGGGTAATCTCAAGCACTAAGACTCTTTCTGTTCTAGTATCAAAGCTGGTTTAAAATTTTTGTCTGACCACTAAGAATATGCATCAATGTCAGTCTTGAATCTTAAATACCTCCTATTTATTGCATATAACTAAATGTCTCCATTATTAGTTCATAAGAAAGTTCTGCACATTGATACACAGAGCAGCTTCCAGGCACTGAGCTCAATACATCCACGTGCAGAAATTTATGAAGGAAAGCACTATCTATAATGAAAAAAGTTTACACAAAAAAAACCCCAAAAATGGTCCCAGAAGCTCAAAAAGAGTACTTATCCAAAGATAACAAGAAATTCAAAAATCCATAAATTTAGAAAGTTATCTGATACTATCAGTCAAATGTCCTACCCAGCAAACCACGATGAAACACCGCAGACTACAAAGCTGTGAAGGCCGTGCCCTCATGTTGGGTCTGCACCATCTTCTCTGATGTTCTTGATTGCCAATAAAGGAAATATTTCCACTCTCGCAGTTCCCATGCCCAGATCTTTCTCCCTTGCAAATGCCGCCTTCCCTCAGTCTGGTTGCCCTCTCTAAATAATGTTAAAATGTCAGTTTTAAGTGTCTGAGTGCAAAATTCAGATCTTTCACTGTGCTGCAGCCGGGGCAGCACACAGGAAATTGTGGTATTCCGTGGAAATGCACCATATATAACAAATACCACAGATATCACCAGGAACTTCTCTCTTCGTGCTGCTCTCAGCCCTCACTGCTTTGGTGGAAAGGGTGGCTGAGAACAGTGGGAATTGCTCATGCAGTCATCACTTCACTGGACCAAGAATGATACCAAGAAGTTGGGTTTTTTTCTGTGAACACTCTTGAGTTTTGGCTGTGTTCTTACAACTGTATTTACTTTCTGTTACTCTTTTTTTTTTAGGTAATAACAAAAAACTGCTGCTTTTAAAAGTCTTCATTCCTACTGAGAAACTGCTCTTATAAGAATTCAAGCTGAACTTCTACCAGTCTTTGTTCCTGCTTTACTCAGAGAGTAATTTGGATTCCGAGTTACAGGAAGACATGAATTACCATGACCCTGTGTTCATATTATTTTTTGAGGATCGAGCTGCGATGAGCTGGGGAGCTTGTACATAATTTATGAGCTCCAGCTTCAATATGAGCTCCAGATTTAATAACCATCTCCAGCCTGATGTGTCTCCTGCACCGTTGCTGTGCTGCTGCTTACACCCCTGGCTGTGGGATGGACAGGGATGCAGCAGCCTCTCCACTTATTAAACTCAGTCAGCCAGAGCGCAATTGTTCCTACCAGGGAACTGAAATAATTTTCAAGTATAGAACCCTTGCTGAGACTTCTCTTGTGAGTTCTGGTTCTTTGGGTTTCTTTTCACCCTGTTTGATACTCTCCGAATCTTCCATCCCTCTCTGAAGGGGAAAGAATGGGAATGATCCCATACACCACACTCTGTTGTCAGGAAGAGTTTCAGAGTGGGGCAGACATTGAATCCACTGTGCTTAAGTTCCCAAGGGCAAGATTTAAGAGTACAGCCTTGGGATAAGGCAGCTCCCTGTTTTCTAGGTAGAAATTCCTCCTCTGAGTTTGGAAATCTTCCCCTGTATTGACAGAAGCTCAGCTGGGTTTGGATTCCACTCTGGAAACCAAGAAACAAAAATGAGGACCTACAAGTCCAGCAGGACTCCTATCCATCTCAATAAACCTGAAGAATAAAAATCTGGACATATTTCCATCCAGAGCCAAGGGATAACAAAGATAGCAGAGAGCAAAGAATTTTTAGTGCGTTGGGATTTTGTTTGTTTGGTTTAGACCACTTCATTTTTCATGCAATCTAAAATGATTACTTTATTATGCTAAATAGTAACTTTTTACATATCCACACTTTTTTAACCATCAGCTTTTGCTGAAGAAGTGAATTACAAATAGGACAGGAAAAGGGAGTGTTTAGCATTTGGTAGGCTGAAATGCTGACATTAGTCACTGAATAGTGGCAACTTCTCTTTAGAGAGGTTGGCCCCAAAAACAACTGCCCAAAATATGCTTAAAAATGAGAGTCAGAATCTGGAGAGCCCCATTTACATTAAAGCACCAAAGGAATACATAAGGCACCAAAGAAATCAGATGAAAGTCCAGTAGGGGAAACATAACCAGCAGTCTGGGAAAATAATTGGACAACAATAAGTAAACGTGGTTTTATTCTTTGTGTTTATGTCTCTTCGAGCTTTCTTTCACTCATCTAAGCATTCATTGATTCTTGAACCACAATTAAGTTATAACTAAATCTTATTTCTTTAAGATAGTTTCTAAAGCTGCAGGAGAAGCTCTTCTGTTTTAGTTAGTTTCCATTGAATCCAGATTACTTGGGGCTCTTTTCAATGGAAAAAACCTCAATATTTTAAACTGGTTCATTGATGATTCCACTGAGATTAGAACACGGGAAATTCCGAAATGAAAAATAGAAAGCTAATCAGAAAAATTGTAAGAGAAGGGAAACCAGATTGTCCTTTATCTTACACCAATTTACGCTGTTGAAGTCAAAGAAATCTGAGCAGTGAAATGAAATGATGAATCAGACCTAGTGCCTTTCTCCATTGCAAATTTAATGTTACAGAAAATGATATTAAAGTATAATACCCCTACTTTAGGGCTTACCAGAAAATGGCTCATGATAAACAGAGTGCGTTTTCAGAAATGGCATTAAAAAATAAATTTAGCTTCTCTCTCAGGCTCATTCAATATTTCAGGGTATAATTTAAGTACACATCCTTCATTGTGTTCAATAATTCTTCCTTGGGAGTGGGAATTGAGAACTTTAATGGTAACTTTCACATTCATGCATGAAGTTATCAGCGAAACTTGAAGTTAAACTGAACATTTCTGAATACAGAAGTAAGGTAACACAAGGAAAGGCATGTTTCTCTTTCCCAAACTGCCTTTGAGAAAGGCAATTCAAGTGACATGAAAGATAGTTTAGCTTTTAAAAACTGCATTTAAGTGCCCATTCACCTTGACATCGAAAGCATTTTTATTGACTTGAACCTGTGCGAGTTCTCTCAGATAAATTACCAAATAAAATAAATAAATAAACATTAGACTTGCAAAGAATATAACAGGTAGGACTCACCGTCAGACAGAAGCTTGCCTTGAACAAACCAAGTGGCAATGAGGAGAAACCTGTTTTTCTCAAGAAAACACCTAAACTCTCCCAAAAACAAGACAAAATAAACCCCCAAACCCTTTTTGGCTGAAGGCTGCAAGGTTAAGTTGGTCCTCCTGAGTGTTTGAGGATGACATGTCCTGTTTTACGGTGAGATTACTCTTTTATGGAACTCAGCTAAATGAAGTAATAAAAACTTCTCTGCTTTCCCAAACTATCATATCAAGGCTATTACTTTGTACTTGCAGCTCTAAGAATGTGTATCTCCAAGATTTAGAGAGTTCAGTGCTTTTGTTAAGCCTCTGTCATGATCTCAAAGGAAAAGACCTAGGTAAAACTACTTGGGATACCTCAACAGAAAAAATACACTGAAATCAATACACATTTAATTAATGTCAGCCAAATAGTAGGAACTATTTTCTTTCTGCCATCACTAATGTCTGTTTCAGAAATATTTTAAGCTTTTTTTTTAATATTTTTTTTTTTCTTTTAAAGGCCAAGTTTATTAACTTGGAGAACAAAATGCTCTTCAGCACTGCACAGTCACAGATCAACTGATACATTCAGGTAAGGTGCTGGAACAGTGGGAACGAAAATCAATCCGTGCAAAAAGCTGCACAGGTCACTCCATCACTCCACTTTCCAAAGCCACTCTCCCATGCAGCGAGCTGAAGAAGCACCTGCAGCTGAAGGGAATCCCTCTGGAGGTCACAGCCCATCCCAGAGCAGCGCCCTGGGGCTCTCCCCACACTGAGATCACAGGCCACGAGAGATGGGGCTGGCAGAAGATTCACTGCAGGTTTCCTCTTGTGTTTGTCCTTCCCTCACCACAACCCCAGGTAGCCCCAGGAACAGTCTGAACGGTGCTTTCAGCCTTGCTGTTGGAACTCTTTCCCCTCATAAACTGCACAGATTGTATAAAACAAGCCCACAGCAGGACATTTCCATGACAACACGCTGCAGCAGCTAAACTCGTGCTTAGAACCAGTTCTCGTTTTAGTTCTTTAAATCTAAAAGTGTCTCTAGACTGTGCTGGTCTAACCATAGTCATCAGTGGTCCAAGATGCATTGTTAGAAATGTTTGAATTGAACAGAGGGAGCTACCCCCAAGTGCAACAGCTCCAGTATTTAGCAGTTATTCTTAACTTTGATGTTAATTTTGATCCCTTTAGCTGGAGACCCAGCGCTGACTGATCCAGCAAGCAATACCACCTGCAGCTGAGCTCTGAGCTGTAGCACTGGTGGGGATCTGTACCAACCGAGCTCTTAGTTCTGCTTTTCCTCAATCTAAACCCAATTCTTTTCATTTCTGTAATTCCACATGTCGTCTGCAAGGAGACAACCGATAGTCCAGGAGTCAGGTGTGAGGTAATAAAGCACAACTCACCCTTTGCAGTGTTACATGGATTCCTTTTGTGCTTCTCTCTCTTGCCAATACCGTGCTGGCTCAGTGCCACAGAAAGAGAGACACAAGGAGCAAGTGTTGTCACAGACCTCAGAGCAAGAGCGGGGTGATTGCAGCCATTCTGTAGGCTGGGAATGTAACAACCACATTTCTGCCACAGGCTCCCAGAGTAAGACCTGTTAAACCTCTGCCTAATTAGAAAAAAGGGCTGAAATAACATTTTTTTAACGTTCAAAACTGCATTTTAGATTTTACAGAAAACCTGTGGTGTTGCTTTATGCAAACTCACCATTCTCTGGGATGGCTTGAATTGCAGAGTGAATTTGACATGGCTGTAAAACTGTATAATGCAGCTTTAGCAATCCATGTCCATGTCAGCACTAGAAATCATAGAATCCTGAGCTGGAAGGGACCCACCAGGGTCATTGAGCCCAGCTCCTGGGCCTGCAGAGACACCCCAACAATCCCACCCTGTGCCTCAGAGTGTTGTTCATGCTCTCCTGGAGCTCTGGCAGCCCTGGGGCCGTGCCCGTTCCCTGAGGAGCCTGGGCAGAGCCCAGCACCCTCTGACTCCATGGCAGCTCCTTCCATTCCTTCAGCAACACAAGAAACGCAACCAGAACAGTTTGCTTTCATTTTGTTCCCTATTTCAGCTTTACTAGCTCTGCAAATCTGTCCACTCATACTTAAAAAGAAGGTGCTGTTTCTTAGTTTCTACCACTGAAATGGTCTGAAACCTGTCCTTACTCCAAATCCTGCCCCAGACACTTCAAAGAATCTGTGGTTTGGGCTTTTTTAAATGACTGTAATTAGCTGGGAAAGACTTTCCTAAGTGGTAAGAACTCCCTAGACAATGGAAGATGTCTCTCAGCACTCATATACTGACTAACATGGTTAATAGATAGATTTATTTGATTGCAGATACCAGTCAGGACACACAAAGCTTTGAATTCTGACTAAATTCTTGGATTGCTGTATGAAAAGTAGACTGTGAGTTTAAGTGCTTAGTACATTTCTTATAAGAACTACCCCTTTTTAGTTAATACATACACTGATCAAACAATTATTTTGTTTCAGTCTGAAAATCACAGAAGCATTAATCAAAAGTATTTAGTTAATAATAAAAGAGAAGACAAAAGCCACTGGAATGATAACTTAAAGAGTTTTGTGCAAATTTGAATATGATTTTAAAGGAAGTCAAATGTTTGATGTATTTTTTAAAAAACACCTTTTTTGATTTGAGTCAATATTAATCTCTAATTGATGACATAAATGCTGCTGCTGTTTCTCTTTGAAATGAATGGACACAAAAATGTTCAAAAGGAATCCTTTATAGACATCACATGTGGCCACATCAGAAACCCTAGGAAGTTAAACTACATCAGAGTAAGAGCATTAACAGTGGCCTGAAATAGAGGCATTGATCTGTTGAAACTGAACGTAGACCAAGTCTCAAAATCAAATCATGCCAAAATGGTTTCCTTTTTGAAAAATACAATCAATTTATGAAATGAGACTATTCTCTCTAAAAAAAAAAAAAAAATCCTTTTTAGTTATAGCTCTCTAAATTTTCAATTCTCTAAATGCTAAAATTCTGCTTTAAGAGTAGTCTCAGTTCTGTTAGAAAATACCAAATAAGTCCTTATTCTAGATGGCAGCAACAACATATATTAACAGAAATTGAGATATAGTCAAAATTTCTGGGTTTTAAAGCAACTGCTTTTTGTGAGCTGCTCAGTGTGAGATGGGTGGTGTAACCTTAGCTTTTCAAAGTTCTGGAAACCAAGATCTCTCTAGTCAAGCATATTCCCTATTCAGTCTCTGAAAATGCATCCTGAGAGCTTTTCTAACATTCAATAACAGACTTGGTCAAGGAGTTGGGAAATCCCATTTCACAGTACAGTCAGGTCTTTCTGAACTCATGCCCAAAAAAGCCTCACTTGAAAACGTTCTGGGCTCCTCTGAGAGCTGCCCACGGAGGCTGCTGCTGGCAGGCAGAAAGGCAGAGTGCAAGAGCACTGCAAGGCTCTGCAAACATGGGTGTCTCCATTTCAATGACATTCTGAGGAGGAAAGTTACAGAAATGCAGTTTGCTGTTGTAACTGTGCAGAAATGAGCCTTTAAGTTGACTGCAGTACTACAGTTTGGAGGTATGAAAGAGTACAAGGTTGAATTTCACCCATTTTTACTCACCACTAACCTGAATCAGCTCATACAAATCAGGTGGTGCTTCAGCAGCAGGAATGAGACCGGATTATTTTCCTGTTACTTAAAAAACAACCACCCAAAACTTAACCTTGATCTCTCAGCTCCTAATTTTTGATTTTACCTCATCCCACACAAAACCCTGGAGCCCACTTGCCATTTATGCCAGAACCTCCATCTGATTACAGAAGGGGATGATGCTCCTAACACTGTGCTCAGGGTAATCCTCCTGTAATGTCCTCCTACTTGTTCTATGCTGGCATTTTTATAATGTTATAAACCATCCAGTATTTTAAACGCTTTTCTTCAATGCTACCCAAAGACATAAAGAGGAACTATCAAATAAAATCATCCCAGTTGCACGGAGAATGCTTTTTTCTTGCTTTTCATTTCACAAAGACGTCAGGAAAAGTGAGGCAAAGCTGGAGAATTCCAAAAAATTCTGAAGGAATTTGACAGTGAATTTTTTTCTGTGCCTATTCTGAGGTTGCCAATTTTATCTGTCAATTTTATCTGTGCAATTGTTCAGCAGCCCCTCCAGCAGCTCAGGCACTTCTCTCACACTGTTGGGGCACAGACTGTTCTCCTCTCCAGCAGGCAAGTCCTTCTGGAACTTTCAGGATCCTCAGATACAGCTTCTCTCCCATTCTCTCAACACCAACACATTTCACACTTCTACAGAGTCTTCATTATACTCTGCAAGTCCTTCCAGACACAGACAGCAAAAGGAGGACAATAATACCAGGCAGTTTTTTAAAAGCCATTTCAGTGTTTCAGAGTGGGAAGCAATTTATGGAAAGCAGTTTTCACTTCCTTTGCTGCCCCATGCACAGAAGAGGAATAAACACCGAGGCTCTGCAGAAATGTGAATTCTTTGGGAGAATCAGACCCTCTAACAACACCCACCCCTAAAACAACAACAACAGAATGAGTTACTGGGGATTGAAGCTGGTTTAGACCCAGAGCAAAAAGGATCAGCCTCGATGGGCCAGAGGACTCTGATCAGAAATCCAGAGTAAACACGAGGGACTATTAGGCTGAACGGTTTTTAACAACAAACACCTTTATGGAAACCTTAGACTTTACGCTTTCCTGAGGATAATGAGTCAGTCCAAAGCCATTTTCTGTTCTGGTGCACAAGTCTATTGAGTGAAATACAGAATGTTCTCCAGTGGAGCAACTGGTTTCCGTGGATACAGCTAAGATTACACTTCAGCATACTTTTTCTTTCAGTTCAAAGTCTAGAGGAGCTCAATTTGCCTTATTAAGCAAAAAAAATTTCTTTGCTAGTCTGTCCAAAATGCAGACAAAGGAAAGCAAATGTAGCATTCTAAAGCAAGAAGTCTTATGAGGACTGCTGCCCTTTTATTTAGAGATCATTAAAAAAGGTTACACACTTACAGTAAGAACTGTAAAAGAAACATATAATTTAAACACTGGGAGGATATGTGCCATTCTAGTAATTATTTTGAAAGTATAATATGCATTTAAATGTTTTCCCTCGAACATTTAAAATATTTTTATGGATATCTTGCCAAAATCCAGAACAATATGCTACGTGGTAGATCTAATTTTTTGTAAGAAATAGAGTGTAACATACCAGAGTAGAAAATCTGTACTTGTGAGACTTTTAATATAATGCAGGATCAAAAAAACCCCAAAATTAGTTGGAGATTAATTATTATTTTTTGTTAATATTCTGAATACTAGAAACCACGTATTTTTCATATTTTCTTTAAACCACTTGGTGACCCAGACAAATTTTTGTCCTTACTGTTGGGTTCACAGACTCCCACATATTTCTGTGTCTCATTATTCCTCTAGAATAGAAATATTTCTTCAGCTACAAATGGAACTGATTTTAAATGACTCAGTTACTGTGGCTTCAATTACTGAGTTGCCTCCTCCATTAAGAGCCTTTCAGCACCCTCTGTTTTTATACAAATTGTTAAACTGCAGGTCTTGGCCCTATACAACAGCCACATGCATTCTGGTGATGTCTCAAGGCAATTTCCTATAGATTCTTGAATCTAAACACCAGGTTCTAGGATGTTACATGGGCCACAAAAAATCCATTGTTTTCAGCTGCCAGGGAGTCAGTGGAAGAAAGACTTCACCACAATGCGAAGAAATTCTTATTCCAAAGATACGGTGAAAGCGTTGAAGAGAAAAACTTATGTCTTCATAAGTTTACATCCTCTTAATATGGCTTTTATTGGGATCAATGATATTGATTTACATCAAACAGTCCCTGCTTTGCTGTTACCTCCCTTGGCTGTTTAAAGAACGCACATTGTATTTCTGCAATGATGAATCCTTTTGTGTTTTTACCCACTGAAGGATATTTCCTGAGTTTGCCTGCTTTTCCCCAGCTGAATCCCCACAAAGACACTCCCAAACTTCCATCCAATTTGCCAGACCTGGCCCAGCTGCTGTGGCACAGTTCCTTTTTGCCTCTTTGCAGGGTATTGTTTGCTGATTAATACAGGAGACAGCTCTGTGAGGCTCTGTGAGCTTCTGAGGAGGCTGTCGGAGTTTTTGATCCACATTTCTTATTCCAGACAATGTCACGATAAAATTCAGTGGTGCTCAAATTTCTGTTCTTTCATTAGGGCTCCCTTATCTATATAAACATTTCATGTTCTTCCTTTCACAATGCCTAGAGGTTTAGAAGAGTTTTATGCATTTTTTGCCACTTCTATCTTTAATCTTGATCCCAGTTAGTTCTTTATAGTTGCCAGAGGGTTGCTTTTTTTGTTTTGATTTTGTTTTGTTTTGTTTTTCTTTGTTTTTAACTTCAAACACAACTTTCTGCTACACTTCCTGCTCTGAATACTGACAAGTTGAAAGGAAGGAATACAGGAAACACAAGGCAAGACTGCATTAATCTGCAAAACCTATTGCAGATAAGTAAGCTGCTGCTTAATTCATATTCTGCCAGGGTGAGGCCAAACTATGAATTCCAATAAATATCTAAAATACAAAAAATAAAAAGAAAAAACATAGGTAATAGGAAGCTTGTAGGGCTTCTTATATATTTTGTTCATATACCTTCAAACTGCATTTTAAAAAAAATTATCTTCCTTGAACACATTTGGGTGAATACTTTGCAGAAGATACTTATATTTTAAGGAAAGTTTTGTTTGTTTCAATGGACTCTGTAACTTTGTGTAATTTTACGTGCCTAACTCATGAATATATATGAATATATATCATCACTATACTTCTCTTTCTGGGAGAAAAAACAGTCAAGAAACATATGGTGTCTATAATTGAATACCAAAGGAGACACGTAAAAGAACAAAATTATACCGTTCTATAATACCTTCCACTTTTTTACCTGAGAGGAATTTTAAAAATCCATTGCTTTTAAATTAGACTTTCTAGAATTAAAATAATTCTTCACTTACCATTCCCTTACTTGTAATCACCCATTCCATACTCAGAGATCTGAGAAAAATTTATTCCACTGCTTCTGGTAAAAATGAAATATATACCTGGATATTAACTTATTCACGTTGATGCATTTAATTTAAATTTCTACATTTGTAACTTATTAATCACACTGCAAGTTAATTTTGTCCCAAATAGCACTCCCATTAGAAATGTTGAGGTTTCTTACAACTATAAAGATTTTGGCGAAATTGTTGGCAATTCCTACAGGGCAGGGGATTCTACTTTAATCGCATATTTAGGCAACAGAATGTTAAAAAAAAAAATCCTATTTCTTAAATTGAAATAAAAAAGTGGAAACTGGTGAAATATCCTATTAAATTCAAACAAATATTTGAACACTTTTTGCCTCCTGTTATTTTTCACCTCAGATATGAAGTTTTATCGTCATTACTGTGGAATTACATCCAATCTGCTACCAAGTCCTGCCTTCCCAAAACAGCAAGTTTTCTATTTTCCTACACCCACCAACTCCAATTTTCTGCAAATTGTTAACAAATCTCAAGTCACTGGGAGAATTAATGTAGTTCATTTTGTAGATTCTATTTTCCCCCTGACCTCACACAACCTAAGTCACTCTCCATGCCCACAGCAAACCAGTTACTGCCCATCTTTTAATTCTTATTTTCTGTGGCCCTTCTGTTTGTGTCCAGCTCTGTCGCTACCCCAGGGACCCCGATTTTATTTGCAGCACCTCCTGCAGTGGTTGTGCACCAGTTTTTCTGCTAGGGGCACCGGGGGGATCAACAGAACCTGGCTGGTGGTGTTCCTCAGCAGAGCATTAATCTGAGCTCTACCCCATCCCCCGGACACCACCTGCCATGAAACTTGTTGTAGGAACTTAATTACCTTTGAGACTTCTGTCCCTTTGTCAAACGGGGTTGAAATTGGCCAAGAAATTCAACATTTCCCAAAGGGAGAAAGGGAGAGCAGGCAGAGGATGCCATCACACCAACACCCTTTCCTTAGGACACAAGGCTAAAATGACAGTACAACAAATGGTTTGAAGGAAAGCAGCTCATGAATTCACCAATTAAATCACAGACAAGTGATTTCTTTTTGCATATATTATCATAAATACTTGCTTTACCCTTTGCAGGATCTCATTTAACAGCATTCATTTAAAAAGAACAATTTCAGTCTGAGTTTTGTTTTTTGTGCAGCACTGAGGGGAAAATGTTCTCTTATCTTCAAATGTTATTAACTGGAAATAAGTGTAACCTACGCTTTGAGGTCCTTATTGCAATTTAGATAGACAATTAGATATCCGACACCAAAAAGAGAGAGAAAACTTTGTGGCAGAGATTTTTCTCGTGGTGCCCCAGGTGACTACAGCAGACTTCCTTCTGTGTTCAAGTGATTAAAAACTACAATATCCTTCAAGCCATTTTTAGAAAGCTATTTGTAATTGCACTATCAAGTAATATAACTTTTTTCAAAATTAGCTTATGAGATTTACGTAGGATTGAGCTTTTAACAGGAAGGTGAGTTGTATCCTCATTTGCAATAGTTCTGCTCTTTCTTCAAGGCTGGAAACTTGTAAGAGAGAAAACCAAATACTTCCTTCTCTTAACTGGATACACAGAGAAAAATCTCAACCTCAGAGACTTTCAGTAGCTTCCACAACAGATACACATCACTTTAACTAATAAAAATACATGTGTCTGCTCTGTGACAAATCTGTCCTTCAGGACAGTGCTGAAAATGAATTGCTTTATGCTGTAAATTTAATTTTTGCTTAAAGAAAGCCTTCCTGGTTAGATCTTTCAAGGGGACAAAATAATAGATCTCTTTACTTGTATCCAGATGTTGTCAGCAGCTACACTCATAAAGACTTTACAAACGAAAGGAGTTTTAACGATTTAATCACAGGGGAACCGTGAGAATGTTTGTGATTTAGCCACTGATGTTTTTGTGGTAGTTGGCATGCTGTAAATGGGAAACAGCACATAGCTTGAACAAATACTTCTTTACAGGATAAATGATCTCCAAAATTAGAGGCATAAAGCTTAGTTCAAAAGAATCTGCAGAATCATTCACTTAGAAGGCTTGATTTAAATGTTGTTTTGTCTTACAGTTAGGAAATGTTGCTGAGAAGAAGCCAGAGCAGAGCAAAGAGTAGAATAAAGAACATTGGCATTCCCTTGGCAAAAAAAAAGACAGGAAAAGGAAAAAACCACAACTGCAAATTGTTTAACTTTCCCCTAATTTGTAACTGTACTGTTCGATCGTGCATTTTATCAACTGAAATGTATACTCTATGAGCTTTACAGGAACCACTCTGAAAATCCCCTAGTTTCTCACTCACATATGTGCATCAGCCTCAGATCTTGGGGATCTGAGCATACAAAGTTGGTAAAATTATATTTTCATAAGCCCTGGAAATCTGCATAATTTCCTTTTGTTAAATGACTACTTCAGCACACAGTGTGCTGTGGGCGACTCATGGCTCACATTTGATAATTAGCTCTTGTTTAACATCACTGTTGTGTGGTTTTGTGGGGGTTGTGTCTGGGCAGAAGACCCTGTGATGTGTGGGGATGACCCTGCAGAATGTCCTTGCTTAACTGGAGCCCCAGAGTCCGGGTGTTAATTGGCTACAGAGGGTAATAGAAATGGATAAATGGGAGCAGTTCCCTCTGCGAACTGAAACATTTTTGTGGCAATTAAACTCAATTAAAAAGAATAAACATCAGTGGTTTTACTAAAATAGCATTGCAAAAATCTAAGCACATTAAGAAATACCTGAAGGTCAGCTTAAGTAAGAGTAGGGTGTTATCTTCACCAGGTCCACTCTGAATATCTTTTCTTCTTCTTTTTTCCTATGTGAAACAATACTTCTGGGATATTTAAAAATCATCTCTTGGAAGGTAAAGATGAAAAACCACCAGACTACAAGAACAGAAGAAAATATACATATTTTCAGAAATCCAAGATTTCTGGAAACAGAGAGAGGATGTGAGATGTTAAAATCAGAAAATTAAAGGTGATCAGGAAAACGGGCTGCCTTACTCTGTGGGAGTACTTGCTTTACTCTGGTGTCCTGTGGTTCATAGCACTGACTTCACTTTTGCCTGTGTAACAATGATTTATCCATCCTCTTAATTTAAAGCTTTCCAGATTCAAACCTAAAGAACTCCTTAAAACGCACAAATATTTTATGTATTATAAAAATGCTGCTCTTATCTCATGGATCTCAGCCATTCAGTGTCACCATTTTGACCCACTGGATTTCAGTTTGTCCACACAATAACGTTATTTTCTTTAATTGCAAATTCATAAAACAGTAAATTGAAGAGAGAAATAAGTAAATACTTTAAAATCTACCTTGTAACTTATGTGACTGATCATTAGAAATCTGAACTCTAGCTATGGATAAACGTTACTATCTTTCCAAAGATTTTTAAGCTATCTAACCTGGCCTGTTAAGTAGATGATGCATTTAAGTATTTGAAAGTGAAAAGTCACTTTTTAACCCTTTTGTTTAAAAAAAAATTATTTGAATCATTGCTGAAAAAGTTATTAATGACACTGTTCAAAATGTGCTAAGAACACAAACATATGGAAAGCTATAAAACAAACCAGAGCTTACTCACTTGACATA
Source organism: Edolisoma coerulescens (assembly GCA_013397115.1). Classification (NCBI taxonomy): domain Eukaryota; kingdom Metazoa; phylum Chordata; class Aves; order Passeriformes; family Campephagidae; genus Edolisoma; species Edolisoma coerulescens. Next base: position 1,337,701 of record VWZW01004955.1, on the reverse strand, counting down.
AGCCAAAGGCCCATCTAAATGTCAGAGGAGCTGCTGGCAGATGTCACACCAACCCTCACATTAACTTCAAAAAGCTTCACAGGAGGATGCTTGACTTTCTTTTTTTGTTTGACCTTTGAAATCATTTGGTCTCCTTATTTTCCTGATTCCTCTCTTCCTCTTCATCTTTCTTTTCTGTTGGAAACAATGGAAGAGTAAATGCCTTCCCTGCGGGCAGGGAGGAGGACTCGAAGCTCCGCGGATTTCACTTGAGTCAGCCCTGGAAGAGGATTAGAGACTTGGGCAAGAGGGAAATGTTCTGGAGGACTATCGAGCATGTCCATGTACACATTAAAGGACTCCTTCCCTCCACTTGACTCCGTTAATCCTTCCAGCCATTGTTGGGTTTGTGGATAATTCTCACACCATGACAGACTCGAAATTGCAACGTTAATGTGAATTTGAGAAATCAATACAACTTTTAATAACAAAATAGTTTCCTACGAAACATCAAAGAGTTTCTGTCAGATATTGTGGCAGCTGCCATTTTCCTACCAGATCATAAGCAAATGTGGCTGACAGTACTTTGATTTTAGGTTGTATCATCCTGTCCTTTAGACAACTTGGAAAACTATTTTCTCACCTAACAACAGTGCACCAGTATCTGAAACTAATCTGAATTTGATTATACAGTTTAATTCTTAATTTGTCCCAATATTTTTCTATGTTTGCAGGAAAAGAAGAAAAAAAAATTACCATGGAACTTGTATTTTTCATTCATTTACTCCAATATTCTTACATCACGATAAATGTAAATTGCAACCTCTTTTTTTTTTTTTTTTATTGCTTAAAAATCTAATAAAAAATGTAGAGGGTAAATGGTTTATAATGGCAGGGTTTATGTATTTTAAAAGCAAAAAAATAAATACTCAGAATACTGATAAGGTAATCAAATAGTGACGAACTTGCATTTAGTAATAATAAATCTTCAAAAAGAAAACCACGAATTTTCAAAATGGAAGCACATAGATGTGAATAAGGACACTTTTTATCATGGTACTTTTTAACTGCAATCCTTATTTTGTGCAGCACTTCAGAGCCACTGAATCTCACCCATTAAAAATCCAAAAATCAGAGAACATGATGTTTCCTAATCCTAACACATTAACTTGCATTTCCAGTTTACTGATAGAATTCCTTTTATTTCCAACTAAAGTAAATGCTGGCAAAATTAAATGTCTCCGAGGAAGACACAGACTATTTGAAACATATATCCTCAGTTTAATGGAGTTGTAAATGCTTTCATGCTACACAGTGGAAGGTCAAGTTCTTTAACATTTCCCTACACACATAATAGAAATAAATTGCATTCTAGTTAAATCTAGCTAGTCTGAGTTCCTAGAAACTCTTGTATCTAATTTTAGGATCTTTTATTGTCTAACACTGAAATTTTATTAACTGCAAAAGCATTACCTTTAATCATTGTGCCAGATACACTTTAGAGGTGTTCCTTGTGAGATTGTAAATCTGTACATTTTTGTTCTTACCTAAGATTTTTCTAGTCCGACTTCTTGCAGCTAAGAACATGTAATTTAACTTTAAAGAGAGACAACAGTGAATACAGAACCATTAAATTGTATATATAATTATATTAGAAAACAACGTTTGATGGAATTTATTATGAGGGTATTTAAAAATCTTATATTTCTAACACCATTAGTTTTGCACTAATAGGTTAAACTATCAAAAAAAACCCCTCAACAAACAAAGATAGATACGGTAAATATTCAACAGCTTAATTTCAATTTAGTTTGCTATAAATGGCAATCATAATATATTTAAAATAGAATATTTTAGACTCCTTTTCTGCTGTTATTATCTGCTACAGTTCTGGAGTAATTCTGAGCAGTCCCACATAACTTCTTCCTACTACCAAAAAAATTCCTGTTGCACAGGAGAAGATGTTTCAAGAAGTGCAGAAATTGACGAATTCTTTCAGATACTTTTGACTTTTTAGGTATTCCATTCATTACTTAGCAAACTATTACATAATTATTAACCAAACTATGGCAGGTATATAGCTACTATCCCTTAAACTGGGTAGATTTGTAAACTAAAAACAAGAAAAAAAGCTGAAAGTCATGCTGAAGGAATACATAGCACTTCACTTAGTAGGGGATATGTGGTTTTGGTTTAATTGAAGAGAATTTTTAAAATGAAAAACAAGGCTGGTGCTGCCAGAAAGCCTCACCCAACCTCTAGGTATTGTTCTGTGTGTGTCCATGACTTGGGGTCAAGCAGATCCAAAAGGAAACAAGCTGCTGCTATTAGAGGTACAAAAGATTGGTTTTTCTCAAGGAAGTTTAACAGAAGAGCAGCATTTCAGGACTATGAGCTTGGGACCACGGTCAGCAGCTGATTCAGAGCTTGGTGTCCATAAAGCAGTCAGCATATTCTCCATAACAGGGTTCAGCACCTTCTCCTGTCACAGGCAAAGTCAGTCTCCCACAAAGGCATTCAAATTACTGAGTTATCCACCTGCTCTCTTCACCTATTTACTATGTGCATTTCAGATACAAAAAATACAGTTCAAAAGGCACAATTTTAGACTCACCAGCCTTGGATGAACAAGGAGGAGTAAGCAATCCAGACCTATGGAAATGTCTTGTGTTAGATGACATAAAAAACTTCCAGGAATTTGAGGGCTTAGTCTATGCTTCTTTTCTCTGCAATTAATATATAATCACAAGTATAGCTGATAATGTAAACAAGTTATAGAAGGGCTTTGTCACGTTCACAGAAGAGAAAAGCTATAACTACTCAGAAACAACTGCAAAGAGAATGTCTGTACATTGGGCCAACATTTCTAATAAATGGCTTAGCCTTATTTAGCAGTTATTTTTAAGGAAAGGCCTAATCCTTAAAGGTGTTTACAACGTTTAAGGACAAGGTGTAAAAGTCAGATAAAACATTAGAGATGCAGTAAGTAGAGCCTTCTATCTACTGATTAAGGAACCTGCATACATGGTGCTGGTCTTCACAGAAAAAACTTAAATTAATGAAGAATGGGGAATTCAGCTTTTAAATACAATGCCAAGAATAACACCAGGGGTCAACTGCTTCAAATATATAAACATAAAGTATTCTAGTTTATTTCTTAAAGTGTTAAGAAGATGATGTGATTAAAATGTAGCAGAATGGAGGTTATGAGTAAGGTGGAAATTAAAGGCAGGTTGCAGTTTAGCTGTTTGTGTGATTGACCATGGGTGGATACAAATATTCATTGTGGAACAGAGTCCTCATGAAAAACTGGTGCAGCCAAATGGTATTTAACAGGTGAACTTCTGAAAACCATGCCTTCTGAAATTGTGAGCTAAACAAAAGGAGACAAAACACTGTCAAGACAAGAGATCAGGGTGGCACCTAGGCCTCACTATGGAGGACATCAGTATTGTGCCAAAAAGAAAGATGAAAAGACAGAGTTTTCCTTAGAAGACTTGCACCACTTCATAAAAGCAAGTGGAAGTGATCATTGTGCATAACATTAAGAGGTCCATCTGGGAAAAGCAATCCCATTTAGCAAAAGCAGAGAGGCTGAAGAAAAAAGGAAGAGGAGATTGGGTGTGAAATCCAAGTCTCTTTGAAGTCAATGGGAATTTTGCCATTGATTTCACTGGGTCAGGATTTCACCCAAGGTGGATGCAGACTGTGCTCTGTGATATCCATATTGAATTGAGGTTTCTGGTTTCAAAAGCTGTATTAAAGTCACCCCCACATAAAACTAATACAGGAGAGTACAGAATAAACTCCATTATTTTTTAATGGGGCAAAAATGAAAAGATTACTGTTAAAACCTTGCTGTTAATACAATTAAAGGCGGGCAGAAGGAAGGAATACATATTCCAACATTTGCCTCCTGTGTCTGTTTTGTTCTTTCTCTTTTAGTTTTCCTCACTGAACATTCTTATGCCTCCCTGCTTCACTCTTTATGGTCTCTTCAATACTTAACTGCGAATTCCAGTGGGAAACATAAACTGGCAAAAACCTACTCCCATTTTTGTACAATCCAGCCACTTAAGCTGCACTGCTCAAGTTCTGGGGAAAGTTTGTTGCAGACAGTTTTAAAAATATTTTATATACATTTTTCAGTAAGAAAAAAACCCACTCTTAGATGCTTCTTTTTTTATTATAAAGCAAATTCAGATTTACAAGTAGCACAGGAAAATGCCAGCTTTGAGTGATGTGACATTTGATGTAAACAAATAATATTGCAGTGTTATTTTCCACTATTGTGAAAAAGCAATAATAATTTATTAATAGTATCATAAATAATACTCTTTATAAAGGGGTTCTTTCTCATGAAGAGCATTCAAAACTTAAAATAAGCCTTGTGCATTTAGCTAGGTTATCTTTACTCATGGGAAGATACATTTTCCTTGTCCAAAATCACACAGCTCATAACAGCTAATAACTTTCACAGAAACCATGTCCAATTAAAAGTGAGAACAAAAGGAAGAAAACCAAAATTTTCTGTGCTACACAAAATGAAATTACTTCTGGAACCTGATGTTAAAAATGTCTGTTCATTCCACACACGTATTTAATGGAATCTGTGGTGCTAATAAATCAGATGCTGGAGATTTAAGTTGGAAATATGAATATCAGGCTGGGAAAGTCCTGAAATATTCTTTACCTGCTCCTTCCCTACGGTTTGGTAAATGTATTTTTAATGGAAATACATCAGTGTGCTTTCACCTCCCTGGTGTCCTTCATGAAGGGAAACCCACAAAGGTGCAACCCCGGCCTCCCTGCTTCTTCCCTGCTGTGCCAAAATGACAATTAACTTGTGACCATCATCGTTTGAATGATCCCTACCCAAAGCTGGCAGAGCTGTGTCTAACATACTTGGGTTTAATTTAAAAATAGGCTTCTTTACAGATTGCAGCAGTTCAGAAAACTATTGTACCTACAGGTGAAAATTTAAGAATTAAATATTTCTGAGGCTCTGTAGAAATATTCTTTCTAAACCTTTTCTTATCTGAGGAGGAAGACTGGATTCCTGAACTGAAAAACTCATCCTTTTGCTTTTGGTGTTAACAGTGTCAAACATCTACTGAGTCTCACTGAAAATAAAGGGAAATCTGGCCAGTTTTGAATTTAGAGGATTGAAAAATTTGAAATTTTTTGAACAAAATTTCCCTTGTTTTAGATGAATCTATAAGAGCTTGCCTTGCTGATGAAGAAATACATCTCTTTGAACATTCGATTCTTTCACTAAATGAGAATTTTTCTGTATAAAACACTGTCCATTTTCTTTCAATAAAAAGTGAACATCTTAAAGTTTATCTTTTTGCTTTTCAAAGCTGTTTTCTTTCAAGTGTCCTTGTGAAGGAGAGGGCTCTCTTTAAACATTTCCAGAGGCATTTGTCACTCATTCAGCCTTCAACCTTGTTCAGCTTCATGCTGCGCATCGGAATATTCTAATCCTTTTCCAAAATTCAGAAAACACTGCGTGCCATGGCAGCTAAGGCAAGGCACCTTCTGCTAAAGGTTACATTCAACTTCAAGGTCTAAAATATTTTTCAGAGTTTTGCAAATACAAATAAAGGATCAAAGATCAGATGGAAGTTCTTCAGAAAAAAGTCTAGGCAGTGTTCAGAGAGCTTTTTAAGACCAGAATCATGTATAATAGGTCATTGTCCTCAAGTTGATGAAGACACTTACAAACTAAAATTTATTTTTCCTAGATCTATGAATTTTAGGATTCTGCATGTTAAGAATTAAGTTATTAAATTATTTTGAAACGTTTGTTGGCATCAATTCAATAGGAAAAGAGTAACTTTTTTTCATGTGTTTTGAGTTTTCTCTCAAAACCAGGTCCTCAACTTCTATCCAGCCAGAGAGCTTTGTTTTTGAAGGATAATAAATGCAGATAATAAGAAACTGTGATTATGTATCAATACTGAGAGCCCTGATGGTCACATTTATTGTGTTCTAATCATAGGAGCCACAGTTTTTCACAGGCAGCTTCTTGAGATTTTCCTTACATGCTTTAGTCCTCTGTCTTGACTCTGTTTGGGGTCTTGGATTTTTTCTAAAGGCTGAAAATAGTCCTGGGATGGAGAAGCAGGGATGGGAAGAAGAAATGGTGGTGCTCTGTTCAGGTTCTCTAACAAGCAGTTTATCTCCTCCTGTCTCAAGGGAATGTGCCTGCACATGAGTCTCCAAGCACACTCTTATTTTCACCAGAGCTTCAGGACTCAACCTCATTTGTTGCTGAGAAATCAAGGCAAAATTTGTTGGCATTCTGGGTTCCAGAATTACTTTAAGCATAAGCTTAAATGCACAATAAAGTTAATTTATCGACTGAACAACTGTAATTTACAAATACTTTAGTGATTGCAACCACTAGGGAGGAAAAAAAAAAAAGCTGTTAAAGCTTCTGATAGTGTTGTCACATCAGCATTAAAGCACAGAAGAAATTTAGGCTACAAACAAGAAACTGGTTTATAACTCCTGAAGGGGTGAGATGCTGAAGCAGCCTTCTTGTGGGGTAGGGGGAGAGGGAGAGGAGGAGCACGGAAGGAAGCAAAGAATACATTGACTCCAAAATAAACTTGACAAATTCAAAGAACCAGCCTCAGCAGAGAAAGGCCTTCCCAGGCCTGTGTTACCAAAATGCTTGAAGGGATTGTTGGAACAACTTCAAGCCTGCTGAGGTGTCCAGTGAGAGCTGAAAGGACTGAGCACAGCTCGGGAAAGGCACACGGCTGCTGGCAGGACTCTGCAGATGAGGTCAGGTTTACCTGTATCCGAGTTAACGAGAAAACTTCGCAGTTGGGCAGAAAATGAAACAACCCCCAGGTTGTACAGCAAATTCAATGAAAAACACAGCAACGCTCTGTCTCCGCAGCAAAGGCTGGAAGTGCACAGACTGGAAAGAAAAATGAGTATCATGAAGGTAAGCCCTGTACCAATTCATCAGGTGGTTTGGTTGCCTGCTGTATTTTGTATTTGGTACTACTCTAGCTCTAAGCATTAAGCCTTTCTACAAACACTGCTCCTCTTAAGCAGCAAGGTGTGGATGATGTAGCATTTGTGCTTTAACAACATTGCTGTGGTTTTAACCATTCCAGAGCCTTTTGTGTAATATTTGACTACAAATGCAGTCTGCTCGGTCTGCCTCAAATATGCCAAAAATTAAATTATTAGTGAAATTAAGGAAAACTGATTTCTGTTCTTGCTGTGAAAGACTAAGGCAAATTAAAAA
>VWZW01004955.1:1169392-1330440 GCA_013397115.1 Edolisoma coerulescens | reverse complement strand
AAAAAAAAAAAAAAAGACTGATAGGCTAACTAATACAAGACATATGCAAGGAATATAATGGAGAAATTAATATAATCACAAAATAATTTATTCCTCACGAGAAAAAAAAAACTATTAAGAGTTATCTCATTACAAAACACCAAAGGTCACAGTTAATTGTCACAAATTATCATTTGCCTTAGTTTCAATACAAAAGAAAATAATCCTCCAAAAAATAAATGTGTGGGTGGTGTTTTCCACAAAGAGGAAGAGCAGGTCGTGGGTTTCACCCCACAAAGAAGGAATGCTGGCTGATTGCACCCAGAGCAGGATGTCTGTGCAGGGCTCTCCCCTTCACCGTGTATCTAACACTGGCTCCTTGGGATCAAAGCAGATCCCGAACACCACGGGGTTCAACATCAGACAGGCCTGTTGGGCTTGCAAGGATGGCTGTTTTAGGCAGCAGGTTGCCATGGCAACCCCCCAATTTACATAGTGAATAGCTGCAGAAGTTAATGTGACTCAATACAAGCATTCACTGCCAGGGGAAGATTTCAGCTTATTAGCAAAGACAGAATTCCTGTGTGGAAGCCAGAAGCCGAAATGCTCAGGCAAAGACTTTTGACTCACCCAACCCATCCTCCCCACACCAGGGTCCGCTTTGCCCTTTGTACCTTGGGTGGGCTCCCTGCTCACAGTAGTCACTTGGTCACTCAAAACCCAGAGTGCACACATGGAATAGGATTTTTTTTTCTCGTGAACTTCACCTGCTGCGCAATTAAACACAAACCTTGAATTGTAGAGTTGAGGGACTTTGAAGATCACCTTGATCCAATCCCCTGCCATGGGCAGGGGCACCTTCCACTATCCCAGATTTCTCCAAGCCCCATCTGACCTGGCCTTGGACTTCCAGGGACCCAGGGGCAGCCACAGCTTCTCTGGGCACCCTGTGCCAGGGCCTCCGCATCCTCACAGGGAAGAATTTCTTCCTAATATCTAATTAAACCTGCCTTCTGTCAGTTTGTCCTTGTCCAAAGTCCCTCTCCAGCTCTCTTGTAGATCCTTTAGGCCCTGGAAGGGGCTCTAAGGTGTCCCTGGAGCCCTCTCTTCTCCAGGCTGAACCAACTCAGTCTTCCTCCCATGCAAACCAAAACCCAACAGTTTCTTGCATGGAGCTTGAAACCAAAATTAAGTTTCTTGTGCAGGAGCCTTGGGTCTGCTTCTGTCCTTAATTACTTAATTCAGCCTGACATTGCAACTTCAGAGTCCGACTTCTGGGAGCATTTCAGATATTTAACTGAGCTAAGGGCAAGACACAAAAACCTACAAACTCCCCAACAACATTTATTAGCATTGTGACTTGTCTTAAGCAAGAGCTACTGCTAACAGGCATTAATTCCATTTCCATACTTTCGTGTTGCACCTACACACACATTTCTAAAGGCAAATTTCAACGTTTGAAGGAACTACTGAAGCAGGGCTAATCAGTTTTGCAAATACAAATAAAGGATCAAAGATCAGATGGAAGTTCTTCAGAAAAAAGTCTAGGCAGTGTTTGAGTCTGGGCAAAGCACGAGCCAACGTCCTGCCATGGGTGAAGGCAAATATCACCCTGGGATCTGCAAACAGGAGTTTGTAGCTGCAGATATGTGAAGTGATCCCTATTTACACAGCATGGAGAGAACTCCTGCTAAAATAGGAGTTTTAGACACTGTGTTCCAAGACATCCATGCAGGAAAGCAATGGGAAGGGTGAGAGGTCAAGAGAAATATGTACTAGGAAAGACAGAGTTAAGCAGTGTTTGGCTGGGGGAAAATGCTGAGTTCTTTACGAGTTTGAGAGGCCCTTGTAAAGTGGGAGGATATCATCTGTTTTTCATGGTTCTTTCTGAAAAGAAAAATGTCCATGGAATAAATAAAAGTACTGGGGTTATTTTAGGAGTAATTTTTACCTCAGGAATTTTAATCTCAGAAAAGACCAAAGCAGAATATTGCAGCTATCTCTACTTTTCAGTTGAAAAAAACAAAAGTCAGAAATGGTTTGGTGAAATAAGATGTAAGAAAAAGAATCTGGCTTTCTGAAAAATTAGCCAGAGGCTATTTAGATAGGACAAGTTTCTTTTCTAACTCCAGGTAGACAATTTCTAAAATTTAATTATCTAATTTCCAAGTCTAAAAGTTCTAAAACCTTCTGGAAAAATAACAGCTCTTATTTTATATATATATATATATATATATAGTATTGAAACAATTATACTTCACTTAGACTTCCTTATATCTATTGATTCCAATTGCTAAAAAACATTCTTGAATGGAGCTGCTTGTCAACATACATAAAATACAGGGGTTTTTTTCAAAGAAAAAAGGTGTCTTTTCGAGGGACTCTGCAAGAGTATTGTCATGCACAAATTGTATTGTTATCCACAGATAACGGATTAAGTTCTACATTAGACTTCTGGAAAAAGAACCTGGTCTTCTCTTCTCAACCTTCTTCTGATAAATACTTCATGTATAGCTGGAAGGTGTGTGGGCAGGAGGCTGTCCACTGTCTGGTCTCCTGAAAGTCTGATTCAATAACTGACTCAACCAAAAACCCGAAAGGATACTGAAAATATATGCAATATATACTGGAAAGTGTGATACTTAATAGAATTGTGCTCTCTTTTCAGCTCTGCTGAAACAAAAGTGCCAAGATTTAGTGCTGGGAAGCAGACATGACAAAAAGCATTCTGTCTTTGAGAAGCTTTAGAGTAAGAAGAAAAGGCTGAAATAGCTGTGCCTTATTACCAACTTAATAAGATTCAGATTGTTACATGTCTTGGAAAGAAAAAAAAGATTTCCAAATTGCACATTTTTTTTCCAGAATACAGGTACAATTCCTGGTATATCAATAGCCCAAGGGCTCAACATATTGAATGACTTATTAAAGATTCATGATACAAATTTATTTCCTAACAACACTGTAGGAATGTGTTGTTTTCCATTACAGGAAGCAATGCTTCTCAAAAGTGTTTACAAGTCTCAAATTGCAAAATTTAATTTTCAAATCAAATGAAGCATAATGAGCTTCATGAGCTCCTCATTCTTCACACCAGGTTTAGCTACAAACACAACACAGCAAAACAAATTAGAAGGAGCAAAGCAGGTGTAACAAAGAACTCTGATGGAGCGAACGAGCATCTTTCTCTTGACCAGCGGCAAACCAGGAGTTGTCTGAAGAACAGAGCATGGCCAAGCTCACAACCCATCTATCTTCACCTCTGAGATGACAAAAAAATGACATTATATGCACTTTGTTGGACATGAGTGAGCAAACAGGCGTCAGGTTAAAATTTGTTTATATTGTCTCATATAAAAGCAGCTCATTGTGAGATGTGTATCTACATATTACCTGCATCTAAAATCTTTGCAAAAAACTATTTTTCTACTATAAATATGCTCTTCTTATATGACAGCACCTGCTGGCAAGGGGAAACTGAAGGGAAATATTTAGCATAATGAGAACAAGAAGCACCAAACAAATTACAGGTAGATAAAGTGGATAATTACTAAATCTAAGCTTTTGAGCCCAATTTTGCAAGAAGTGAGACGGATATTGTTGATCAACTAAAGTTCTTGGTGGGTATCACTGATTGGAAATTTTGAAACCTGATTATTTCTATTGATCCAGGCAAAGAGAATCAAAATAGGAGCACCGCTACACTTTTCAATGAACTACTGCAAAAGCTACTGTTAAACAAAGAGACCTGACAAACCAACCAAACTCCTGAATGTGCGTAAAAAATAGACATAGCTGAAAATTTTCAGCCTTACATGTTTTTGTATATTAATGACTTCAGGAAATATTAAAACACAAATTCTTAAATCAGTTTTGAATTAGTTTTCCTTACTTTTTTATCAATCATGTCAACAGATACTTGTTCAAAAGAAAAAACTCACAGAAACTTGTCTCTAAATTACTCATTCTTCTAGAGCAGCTTTGCCTTGATATTGTTCTTAAAAAGACTACAAGACACTAAACTCAAAACTTAGCTTTCATCACAAAATAATTTCAAATATTTGGGGTCTTTTTTTTTGTCAAGAACATTCAAAATAGCCAAGCAAGCCCAGGCAAAAATACAAAACCAACTTAAAAACAAGTGCCAAGCTAAATCCCTGCTTCCAGGTGAGTTTCAGCCGCTTGTGCACCTTTCTGAAGAGTGGCAAAATCTCGATCATCCCTGCTGATCCAGGAAGGTCATTGGGAAGGTTGTCAGGGCCTGGGAATCTGTTCCCTGCACAGTTTAGCTGCAGGTCCTGTGTGAGTGCCCAGCCTGCTGCTCTGACCCTGTTGCTCTCTCCCGCCTGGCACCACTCCCCAGACAACACTCCTGTTTCCCCAGGACAGACACATCTCCCCTCTCTCTCCAGGAACTGTCACCTTGCCTAATCACTCCTTTACACAAGAAACAAGATGCAAATTTGGAACAAAGAACTCAAGCAAACATTGTCTGTCACAGAGCACCTTGACAGATTCACACATGAACCAAGAGAACGGGCTGGGTACGCGATTTACGGTGGAGCTGGGACTCCAACTGCACAAATAAATTGTAACTTTTTCAAAGTGTTATTAAAAAAATAAAACCCTCCCAATCAGATAAATTTGCATTAAACTTCATAAATGTCAATAAATGTCTTGCCTGTGACATACCAATGTATAATTGAAGAGAAACCCAGGAGAGGCAAGAGTTTAGTTTTCCCATGATACTCATTTCCTCCTGGTTATGCCGTGACAGCTGGAGAGCGAGTCTTAATATTTTTCAGAAGTGAATTTAATTGCTTTAGAGAGTCAGTTTAGCATATCACTTCAGAAATACCCCAAAGCTACAAGCAAACCCATTGTTAGCCAAATAGCTTCTTATTTGTAAGATTCTTAGTTTACGACTGGAGTTACCAAATTATGTTTTCAATACCTTACTGGGTATTCCACAGGTGGCCTCCAAATCTTATCCCCGTTGGAACATTTTCAATTAAAAGTTTTATGATAAGAATCCATGATAGTCTGAGAACTGTTGATGACAGATAATGGGATATAATCCAATGAATTTGGGAACCCGGAGCTTAAAGGTTATCCTGGCAACAAGAATAATCCACTGGGCCTAAGCAGTTCTAAGGAAATAACTGTTTAACATATGATAATTTAGGAAGGAGTGGTAAAGTTCCTTTTCTGAAAATGATAATGGTTCTCAGCTTGAAAGTAGCTTATGTCAAATGAAACAAATATACTTTATAATCAACAGTCATTTACCACTGCTGAGAATACAAAAAAAAAAAAAAAATTAGGATTTCTGGTTTAATTGTAGAAAGTTCTCTAATCATTCAAATATCTCAACTATATGGTTTCAGCTACGTGCAGCTCTGGCATAAACATGTGATAGACACTTTGCATTAGCAGATTAGGGATTTCAACAGACAGCTTTGTTATCTGGAGGCATTGATTTCCAAAAACACACATAAGAAAATCATCGTTGTATGTATTGTGTTTAAGGAAAATCTGTAAGGTGACATAAAGTAGTAACATGGTATTATGCTGTATTTTTTCTCTGGATATACAATTTTTAAATTTAATCATCATCTTGTATCCGTGATTAAAATCATATTGATGCTTTTGACAGCAACAAGAAATTTCTTATTATCAGTCTTAGCATTTCCCTTCCTTTCTGTCCTTCAAATTTTAGAAAAATTTTACAATATGCAGCAGTAATAATATGTTCAGTAATAATAACTGAAAAGACAAGAAAGCTCTCTCAGTATTCTTCTAAACCTATAAATTGTGATGACTGAAATTTTCACAGTCAGTTTTTTTACCTCCAAACAAAGTATGCTTAAAGGACACATGAACAATTCTGCTGACGTGTGCAGTGTGATATTTAAGCCCATTTATTAATTTGTATTTTGCAAGAGGGAATTTAGTAACTAGCTGTGAAATATAACTGCATTGAAATGTTACATTTGTTGGGTACAGGCAGTCTCTTTACAGCTATTTATAGAGCACATACTTCTAATAATCTCATTTGTCTTTAACTCAGCATAGAGTATCCTTATGTCTTTTAGACAGGAGAAGGTTATTCACGTTCCAATTTTTTTGAATTTGGACCTTTGTGTTTCTGTGTTCTGGGTCAGCTGGACACATCCTTGCAGGCTGGCAGGGCTCGGTGTGCAAACACCATTTGCTGTGATCATCAGAATTCAGTCAAAAGAACCACCAGAATCTCCCATCTCGCACACCAAGGTCACCTTATTACAGCTCAAACAGTGGAAAACACCTGGTAAATGCAGCATGCAATGAAAATGATACCATGATACTTTCATTTTCTTACAGGCATGAAGGGCTTTCTGCACTACATTTAACTGTCATTCTACCAAATTTCGAGCACTGAAAGCAGATTAGGGATCACAATTGCTTCAATACTTTTCTGTCTACTCTAGAGCATTATGGCACTCCTTGTTTCTACAGCACAGGCGAGGAAAGATTACTATTTCACCTCAGAGAAACAGTCTGAATTTACTATCCAAACATTACAGAAAATGTACAAAGCCATCTTACAGGACAGCTGATGAACACTTTATTTCTAGCAGCAGTTTTATTTCTTTGCAGATTTGAGCACATGTCTGATCTCTAAAGCTTAGCTCTTCTAAGAGAATTTAGGACAGTTTCAGCCACATTAGTAGGAATTAAGGAATGAAAGTCTACTAATTCATAAACATACATTTAGTGTAAAATCCAGGTAAGATCAGCCCATCTCTGCTGTTTCCTTGCTAAGCCTACTCTTCTGTTTTCTATGTCCTACTCTTTTTAGTCTCTGCTCCAGCCAAAGGTCTTTCCATAGCCACAACTGTTGGTGCCTCCATGATTAGGTTCTGCCTGATGAACAGATTGTACCTACTCTTGTTTCATCTCTCTCTTTGGTGATCTGTATTAATAGCTCAGCAGTAAAACTATTTCTAGCCATAAATGTGCATGAGCCCCATCATTTGTTGTGCCTTATTGGCACTTCAGTAGTTGACACTAAAATAAAAAAAATCACAAAGCCCAGGCAATCTAAATTGAATTTATAATCTGTTTTGGCAGGATTCTCAGAAGCACAGTGCACAGTTTAAAAAGAATATACCAAGAGTTATCATATTGGCCAACATACCTCAGAAAAAAAATAAACCAAAGTAAAACTATCGAATCTAAATGGGTGAGATGGTAAGAAATGAAATAAAAGAGCTGCCAGGGCTGGTTCAAAGGTTATTTAGACATTTGCCATTTTTTCTGAGGCATTATTTCAAAGCCCATTTCTCACATAATGCTCTAAATTGTGAGTACAACATTTGCAGTCACTGACTTTTCATTGTGTTTTTAAGCCATTTAATTACACCAAGAATGTGTTTTCATGACTGAGGACAGACAGCTACAGTACTCTATTCATGTAGAACAGAAGAGACTATTTCATTTGAAAGGGACCTAAAATGATCCTCCAGTCCAGATGAATACATGGTTATGAATTGTAATCTATAAACACCAACATCACCACAACTGCTGTTTGAAAAGGGGATTAATTTGGTCTTAGTTGAGATGGCAACAGACGAATTAAAATAATGGATAAAACCTTCTGTACCAGAGCAAATTGGTTGGTCACTCCTGAAAATGTTAAGCATGAGTCTGCATAACAAACGTCGGAGAGGCATTTTCCTGTGAAAGGACATGATCTCGAGTATCACCTGGAAAGTTTTTTGAACAATTGTATCCACAATGTCTTTGATTAAATTTTAACCCTGTTTTCATTGATCTGTGCAAGTGCTGTTTCAGAGCAACATTAAAAACCAGTAGCACATGGGCTGAGCAACAGGAGCTCTCTACGAGCTTTTCTACTTAAAAACTCACAGAATCAGTGAAAATAATTGCCAAGTTCAGCAGAGAGGGGTCACACCTTTGTCCTCACATTCCCACACAACTGCTTGGGACAAATAGAAGGTGATAGAGGAATTTTGTAAAAAACACTTCCAGATTTTTATCGTTCCTTTCAGCTCTATCCAGAAAACATGGCAGTCATTTGGAAGAAGTTTCCAGATGCTGAATGACAAAGTAGACTTTAATAAAATATTATACCAGCATAATTTAGATCTCTTATGGCTGCTTTCAGTGAAAAAACCCCAACTTAATATCTGGACCTTAAATGCGAAGTTGTTGACTATATTTCCAAGTTTTAATGCATGTTTATCTAAATTTAAACTTACTAATTACACAGGGATTTGAAAGGCACCTTCAAGCTGTACTTTGAAATCCCATTAAACCACAATGCAAAACTGTGCTGATATTTAAAGACCAAGTATGCATCTAGCAGTTATCTGGATTCTTTCTTCACTTTTGGATTTCAAATAAACCATTTTTTAAATGCTGGACATCTATGAAGAAAAATAAAATCTACTGCATAGTTTTGGGATAAGTAATAATTCTCCATGTTCTGCTATTTCACAGCTAAGGATTATTTTTTACACCCAGAGTAATCCTGGCAAATCTCATGTTTTTGTCATTGCCAGCTGTAATTTGATCACATTACAGAATGTTATTTAGTGGAAACTGTCGGGGCAGAATCATAGAACAGTTTGGGTTGGAATGGACCATTAAAAATCATCTAGTCCAGCAACCCTGCAATGAACAGGGACGTCTTCAACTAGACCAGGTCGCTCAGCTCTGTCAGATCAGCTGCCAAATTATACCAGCATGTCATTAAAACATTATCTTCACAATTTACTGCTTACCTTAAGCTGATTTATGAAATCTAAATTAGGTTTGGGATCATGGACTGGTGTCTTGAACCCCATTTGCAGAACTAACTCTGAGATTTCCCCATCACAAACCTCATAATTTTAAAGGAAAACTTTCAAGAAATGATTTTTTTGTTGTTGTTGTTTAGGCTGTACATATAAAGAAATAGCAGAGGAATCTGGAATAAAACATGTATTCTTCAGTGATGAGTTCTTTTCATCTTAGGGAAAAGGACTTCAGGAAGAATTTCTGGGAGGCCTCACAGCTGAGGGATGTCTGTGGTGAGGAGATGCTCGGGTTGCAGAGCACAGCTGGAGGAGAGGCGTGAGCACAGGAACACATCACCACAAACTTAGCCAAGGCAGCCACACTTGCCCCTGCTAAATGTAAAGCAGCAGTGCTCCACAAGTGGGTTTTATGTCAAGGTAAGATTTTTCTGAGTGGATCTGATCAGAACCAAATGAAAACTCATGGCCTCCTCCAGTGCAGAACCTGAGCTGGGTGATGTGCAGTTGTACCTCTGCTCCTGATCTGATGGACCCCAAGGGCTTTGCAATTGCATTCCCTCAAGCTCTAAGCATCTGAGATATTTTTACTTCGTGTAAACTATGCCATTCTCTATCACCTTTTTTTTTTTTTTTGGAATAAAATCTTGCCAAAAGCTGGCTATGATTGAATTCATGAGTGCCCCCAGGCAAAGACACCACTTTAGAGCTCCAGAGGTACTTATCAAAATTGTCACTATTAAGGTTCTGTCCAAGGCATAGCCATTTTCTTGGGGAAAACAGTCGATCTGAATATTCAGCTGATTTTATTAAATCACTTCTTTGAGGCCATGCTCAGATCCTGTGGGGCATTTGATTTTCATGAGCGTTTGAGTGACTACCTTATTGCCATGCACATTTGTGCAGAGTTAATTTCAAAGCACTATGAACCAGTATTTGCAAAAGGAAAGCAAAATCCACATGCAAAAGTGTTTGTGCTGGAAGGGCTTTACTGCTGTGGGACTT
Organism: Edolisoma coerulescens; assembly: GCA_013397115.1. Classification (NCBI taxonomy): domain Eukaryota; kingdom Metazoa; phylum Chordata; class Aves; order Passeriformes; family Campephagidae; genus Edolisoma; species Edolisoma coerulescens. Next base: position 1,320,658 of record VWZW01004955.1, on the reverse strand, counting down.
ATCTGATTCACCACAAAATCCCAACCTCCAGCAGTCAACACCTACCAAGCTACTCGTGAACTCTGCAATTCAAAATTATTTCAAAAACTTGGTTATTTAAACCATTAATATCTGTTTAAAAAAAATCAAATCTGCTCATAAAAACAACCAAAATAAAGAGACTTAAGATTTTATAGTGAATGTATGAACTACTTAGCTCCATCAAATTCAGCTATAATTTTAGTAGATCCAGTGTTCATGGAGGATCCTGGTTTTTGAAGTCTATTGAAGAGGGTTTTTTCCTGTTTACTTGTGCATGGGAGCAATCTAAATCCAGTGTTAGCTCCAGTGCTGTTTTACATGTCCTCCATCCTTTCCTTTCCTTTCCCTTCCTTTCCTTTCAGCCCACTTAAGACCAGATTAATCTTTTCCCTCCAGAAGAGTGAAGTAACAGGTGACAGCTATGGAAAATACAGCCCTATTCAATTTATGGAGTGAATCACTTCTTCTCTGGGTCATTACATTTCTCAGTAAGAAAATTCACATTCATATACATTTTTCTCCATTTTCAAGTAGACATTCCAGTTGTGTTGCTCATCTATTTTCAATATAAAGGACGAATTAAAGCATTAATCTATGCAATCATTTTCTAAGGGAAGCAGTGATAGTTTCATACAAAATTCACTGTACAATGATGTAATCACATTTTGAACACCCTCTCATGAAATCTTATTGAGCTGAGGAAGAAATAGAGCTTCAATACTTGTCCTTCTAATACTTTACTATTAATTTCTGAGTTACTAAACGACATTGGGAACAGGTCCTTGCTTTTATCTTCACTTCAGAAATGTATTTGGGCTTTAGCAGGTGTGGATATTGTCAGAAAACGTGCAAAGTAAAAATTTAAAAATTGAGTTCAAGAGCTCAAAGTAAGGTTTACTCAGGTTTCATGTTCCCACATGAAGATGCTTTTGTTTTACTTATCACTGCGTGATTTGCAGGAAAGGAAGAAAACAACATATTAAGTTCTGCTTCTTTGCTTTCCCACGATCAGTGGAAAAGATGAGTTTATTTTTACTTTATAAAAAGGTAATAAAATAGCCATGGGAGAAATGAACCTGGTTGCGCTGTTTGGAATGGAACCATCACACCAAATGTGAAAGATGTGGACACTCATTGCTGATGTACGAGGGCACGTTGCTGTGAGTTTTGACACTAAAATCAGAGGCTGGAGAAGTTCAGGCAAGAACCAGGCTCTCTTTAAAATCTGCATGGAAAGAAATGGCAGGGAGATCCTGGTATTTGGCTTTTCCTGAGTCAGGGAGGCATATAAAATAGAGAATGTGAAAGTAACCTGGACAGCTCGTTAGGAGAATGCCTCCAGCACTCCTGGGCTGCTCTGCCTCTGTAAAACCCTGTGCTCATGCACAGCAAGTGCCTCGGAAAGCAGCATGTCAGAGGGATTATTGGGTAGGCAGAAACCTCGCCTGGGGAGAATTGTACCCTTTTTTATTCTTTTTTAGAGTGTTATGTGCAGGGCTCACAAAAAAAAGCCGCTCCCAAACCAGACCTGAAGAAAGGAGAGACACTAACCTGCAAAAATGTGAAAGGAAATAAAAGGTGCTCTGGGAGCCAGTGCAAAACACAGAACGAGAGGAAGATTTCTTATTCAGATCCACGAACGTGGCTACATTTCACTTCCCTCACACAGAACTTCTTTCTGTGCTCCCACTTAGCAGGCAGGCAGTCTCCTGGGAATGGTCCCTGCAGCAGCTCGTAAGGGACATTACAGGTTTTGTGACCTTTTCACTTTCCTGCTCTGGGGTCTCACCTCACAATTACCAGATCTTCAGTCAAGGACTGTAGGCTGCCAGTCAGAGTTAGTTGCCACCACTCCATCCAGCCAGGCCAGCTGGTATCACTCACAAATATTTAACTTGCAGGCCTAGCACACACATCAGTGCAAAGCCAAAGTGTGGCACGTCAAATTCTTCTCCTAAGTTCAAATTTTGTACCTGGTTTTTGCACTTGAACACAATTTATTAGGAGTTATCAAATTGTGAAAGTTTAATGAGAACAAGCAACGTTCTATTTCAGATCAAAACCCAAATACATTTAGGAGAAGGAGCAATTTTGATTTTGATGTTTTGCAGATACTAATTTTCTCATGATTGAAATCTGACTTGCTCAGTCTGTGTTTGCCCACAGGAATGCACCTGTGATAAATCCAGGGTGTTACTTCTGGGAACTTCCACCTCCAGTTAAGGTCAAACCCTTTGTCATTACAGCAGTAGTTGAGAATGGGAGTTGGAGGAACACAGATAATTAACTTTTCTTCCCTGTTATTTTCCCCTTCCAATTTGCATCATTTTCCTTCTTAAATCTCTCTGCCCTTCCTCTCTTCCTGGCAGAAAACCTCACCCTGTGAGCTATCCTGACACACAGGGAGAAGTTCTGGGACTGAAAATATTCACGCTGGGGTCATGTTCTTCCCTTTTCACCATTATAATAATTTTTAAAAGGGATTCACAATGCTTAAACAGTGTTTCCTGTAAGTACAAATTGACCATATTTTTGCTTTGGAAAAAAAAAAAGTGTTTAAATTGAAACTAAGGCTTTGATATTTCAAAGTTTATCAAAATGTAGAAGAATAGAAGTTGATTAAGATACATTTTCTCCTGTCATATACAAAACTATCTATCTTTTGGTTGAATCTTCATCTTTGCCGTGAAGAGGAGCTGCCTTGCACCTTTCACCTTGACCTCATGGGTTTATTAATCCATTGCTGTTGTGTGCACAGTTACACAAATGTACATTGGAGGTAAAAGTTACCTTTCAGCCAAGTATGCTCCAAAAAGTGGAGTTCAATGTCCCCTCTCCCTTCTGGGAGTCCCTTCAGACACTGAAAGGGCTGAGAAGAGGGCACAGCCATCAGGGTAGATTTAAATTGCACAGGTAAACAAAACTCGTCCTCCTCACACAGAGATGTCTGAAAAAAATAACAATAAAAAATGGCTTTAAGCAAAATATGAAGACTTTAAGCCTTCAAGCTACAGATTTTCCTCCCAGTAACTGTAACCACCAATGAATTCGGATTTCTCGTGACCCCTCCAGGGAGCCCCGGGGTCAGAAGGCTGGAGGAGAAGAGCAAAAGCTGCCTGATGAGAATCCCGGGGCAGCAGACGTGGTGCAAAGCCACAGCTGATATCTATTGACTTATTGGTGTTGGGAAGCTTTGCAAAGATTAGGCCATACCCGGCCCCTGAGCCTCGGGCAGCATCAATGGATGTTCTGCAAAGATTCCTGCCTTCAGCCATGTCATCCTTTATCTTAGTAAACATCAAAATCTGAGCACAAAAGACAGAAAATGAGCTATTGATTTTCCAGTATTGTCTTAACCTGCAGCTTAATTGAAGGTCAGGATATGTATTGCTGTCACAGGCAGACTCCTGCTGCTCACGGGGCGGGTCTGGCACTAAACTCTCCCCGAGAGGCAGAGCACAGATACCTCCTGGGCAACCCACCAAGGGGGAATATGCAACACAACACTGTCAAACATTCCCTAAGGAAAACTGAGGCATGGAAAAGCCAAACTGCAAAGTTATTGGATTAGATGTGGAAAACTTAACAGGAAGGAAGGGGGAAGAGGAAGTGGGGGAGAGAGAAAGAAGGACAGAGAGGAAGAAAAAAGAGATGAAAGTGAGTTTGTCATTATAAGATGACAAATAAAGTGACTCTTTAGAGAAAGTAGGTGACTGCAAAATCCCCTTCTGTGTTCTCTTTCTCATTGAATGATGTAAAACTGTAAATTCCCCTTTTCCAAACACTGTAAGATGGCAGCTTTTGTAAAGAAAAGCACTTGGTTTTGTTAGAAGACATATGTAGATTGACAGTGAAACAGAAGTTGTCAGACAATAGATAGGAAAGAAAATCCACATCTTTCTCTTCTTTTCTGTTATTGCTTTGGCTTTGTTACCCTTCACTATCCTCCTCTAGTGAAGTATCAGATTTTGACATTTTATGTCTGTCATTCAAAGAGGTTGTTAAGGTTATTTCTCAAAGAAAAAAAAAAAAGAAGAAAAAAACCAGTAGTAGATACTTCTATTTTTAAGATATTCCAAACCACTTACAAACTTGCACTTTTCCTCTGTCATTATTCTAAGTGGTTTTCTCCTCTACATTAAATGAATTATTTTTATCCTATATGTGTGAATCTACGTCATCATATACTCCTCCTGTTTCCACTCTGGTGCCTGAAACCTGGCGAGAAGAGCAAAGGAGAAAGCTTTATGTTTATTTATCCTGATACTGCACTGAAGTGCCTCAGATGGTAACAGCCAACCTAAAATGCTCTGGTAAAATCAGCCAGTCCAGTAAACCCCCCTCATCTCTGCCAGGATAAGACTTTCAGATGTTGTGGGAGGACTTGCATGATCACCAGGGCACTGAACAAAACCAACATCAAACCATTCACACTTCACTCACAAGATGAGAGACAGCAGAAGGACACCTGGCCTTGCTGAAACTTTCAAACATGGATTACTTGGTGGTGGGTGGTGCAGCTGTATTTATTTAATTGTTATTTGCTGCAGAAGAAACATGGCAAGAGCATGTAATGCTGGAACTGTTCATATTTGAACATCCAGACCTTCTGTGTTAGGGTTTAGGAAGATTAAGTTTACTTTTACTCATTTATTTTAACTTAATTGCAGCCACTGAGTAAACATCTCAAAAATCTCAGTGGTCTAGAGCTTTTCCCTGGGGAAACTGAGTGCTCAAGCCCTGGAAGGACAAAAGGATATTAAAGTGCTAAATTTCTTCAGACACCAGAGCTCTGTGGCCACATAGGCACAACATAGAAGGCAGATGTTTTATTCAGCAAGGAGGAATTTGGTTTTTTTGTATCATGATTTTATTTCTCATTTGACCTCCAACCACCTTTGGACCTTTCCTGGCTCAGCTCTTTGAATAAAGATGGAGTGGAGGGCACCCCTCATCTCTCGTAACGGGATTATCTCTTTGAGTTTTCCATTGCAAAGATTCTGATTTCTTGCTATCATTTATGGTGGCTGCCATATAGTTTTGAATGCCTATTAAACCTCTTTCTTACTCAAAATAAATAAATAAACAAACAAATAAACACATACGTACATACACTGGCTATGGCATTCTGGCCTGTTTCTTTATGCCTTCTTATCCCAGAGAAGGAAAATGTTTCTCTTCATTTTAGTTTATATTGCTTCTAAATGAGTGTATTACTATGCTTCCTAAATGATTGTCTCTTGTCTTAATTACTCCTGTAGCTATGAGAGGTGCAAGTCACAGCCTGGGGCAAACCACAACCAACTTATTCAGACAAAGTTAACCAATGCCAGAGAAACAAAGTGAACTGAGAGCAAAAACCTTCCTAAATGCCTTCACAGCCAAAGAAACACGAGGTCCTACATGATGCTGTCAAATTGCAGCAATTCTCTTCCCAGCAGGAATTCAATACAAATATAAATAGAATGCTTCATCTCGTGGTATCCTCCTGATGGAATATTCATTCTTCTGGGATTTCTTATTGCTTCTCTGGAAAACACATTTCTTACCCCTCTGCTCCAAGCCGTGGGCTGTGATTGCTGCAGCCAGCAGTAGAAATTGGCACTGTGGTGAAGGCTTAACTGCACATCTCCCTGCCTGTGTCTGTAACACCCCAGCACCTGGATGTTCTGGATCCACAATGGATATTGCACCACAGCGAGATTCTTTTTGGAGGCTTCTGTCACACGTGAGGCTGCCTGGGTTTTCTATCCAGGCTCACAACTCTTTACAGCCTTTTGTGACAGTGGGATTAACCCATCCCACGTGTATTCTGAATTACCACAATAACCAGGATTTTTCTCCTGTCCAGCAAGCCCTTTTTTTGTCTCCTTTCTTATCATAATATGCAAACTAAAGATTGCATGGCCACACCTCGAGTCACACATTCTTCTCTTGAATTCAGGATAATTAGTTCTTATATTTTTAAGCAAGACTGAATTGAAGAACACAGAAAACTGAGCCAGACAACAAAAGTGAGAAGCTTAAAAATATCAAAACATATTTACCTTTTCAAGTCAAACACAGCTGGGATACAGAAAGCAAGCTGTTCTCCAAGAGGTGGATTGTAACAAACAAATATACACATTCTATAGCAAGGTTCAAACTCAGAGTTATAAAATGACAGCCACGCCAGAGTGCAACGAGGAGCTACAGAAAATGATTTAATGCAGAACCAAAAGCACTAACTTGAATATTTTTTTTTTTTGTCCTTCCAAAGCTTATGAAATCATTCTGCTCCAGCATTATAAAAATTGTGCTGAAATGCCATACCTTCACAGCGGGAGTCTGCTTTTTTTCTTTTTAATTACTAGGAAGCTGGAAAAGACTTGACTTCCCAAGAGAAAAAGGACTTGAAACTCAGCCAGCCATCTTCAAGTGATCCTACAAAGACAGTACAAGCTACATTTCTACACCATGATCAAAAGCCTAAAAGAAATGACTGGGAATGCACTGAGTTTAGAAGTTCCTACTTCTTCCTTTGGACACTGAAACAAAAATCATAAATGCTCTATTTTGCCTCTAAATATCTCTGGAAAAAACAATGTGAAGTGTATCAATTCAAGCTAACAATCTCATATTTTATGTCTAATTTTCTTTTTAGTTAATATTTTCAATGACATTTGTACTTTTTACTTTTACATCTCAGTTGTTTGGAAACATTTTCAGGCTACACTCAGGATTCATTTATTCTGTTTCTCGTCACCACTCCTTGACTTTCCCTTTCCTGCCTCCCAACTTCATACAACTTTGGATCCATCACATATTCTGAAGCTCAGGTTTTTTTTCTCCAGCTTTACAGAGTTCTTCTCTGCACCATTGCCTTCAACATTGGTTTTGCCTGGCTGCATTTATTAGGTGTGTTTTATAAACAAGGAAGGATAAACACCTAAGAATACTGGATTTGAGAAAGAAATGCCAGCCTGACAAATTTAGGGGAGCATTTCTCAAATCCTGACATTTTGGGTTTGGCCTCCCTTCCCAGCTGTACCCATGAGAGAGTTAGATAAGATAAATGGGGAAAATGGTGAATGTGTGGTACCTCCTATTCCTATTTTAGAATAATTTTTAAAAGTAAATAGTTGTAGTATTTTTTTTTAAATTGTTTCAAAGTAAAAATAAAAATAAACTGTTCAGTCTAGATAAGATAATGAAACACAAATATATGCTTTGTACTGTTTTATAAAGGGTAAGGTTTTGCTCAATAGTAAATAAATTACTGAAATGCTGCACAGAATAAAAGTAGTTCATTGCTCCCAACTCTAACAGCACTTGGAGTAGCAGGAGAGAGAAGAGGGGATTTTATTTTTTCATTATTTATTTATACTCATTCCTTGAAACATTTGTTATAATAAATATCAAGGATGTTCCCATACAGGGATATACTTTACTCTGGCAGGTTTTGGTGCCTGTTTCCTGGGTTTAGGGGATAAAACTTGGTGTCAGTAGTTCTAAAAGGAGAAAAAAAATCTTTTTACTTCAAGAAAGGATAGTTGAGAGATCAGACAAAAGATTTCATCTTAGCTCATCTGTGCAAAGCCTTGGACTTTCCATCACCTGGAGGTGTTTTGGAGAGAGTTCACCAGTAACTCTCCGGAAAACTCTTCTCTGTCTGTCCCACTGAGCTCCCCTAATCTCCTTTGCACAAAGAGAACCAAAAATGATTCAGTGTTGGTTCAGAGGTTGTCTCTGCTTTTAACTCCTCCTGAGGGACCTCTGTGAGCTCCATGTCTCCTCTCCCTCCTGCTCCTTCCACCGAAGGCTGTGCTGTGCGGACTTTGCCTCTTTCCTTCTGACAACCAGGGGGGCTCACTGCTTCTGAACTGAGATCTCCAGAGAGATTTTGGTATAAAAGCCTCCTAAAGGCTTTGTAATCAGAGGTAAAGACTATTCTTGGTCTCAAAGCAAGAGCTGGGATCTTGAACAGGTGTTTTACATCCAAAAACAGCACAAAATTTTGTATGAACTTCAGATTTCCAAGAACTCCATATAAAATTCCTTGGATTTCAGAAACAAATATTTTGGGAAATCAAGGCACTGAATGTGAAAAAAAGTTACATATATTCAATATTACATCCTCATATCTGGCTTCTTTCTCAGCTTTTCTTTTCTCATAAATTGTGCCCCTCCTGAAAAACCTTCTCAGCCTTTCTTTGATTGGTGAAGTTGCCTTTTCACTTAACTAAGAGTTGGAGGGGGTTTTGTTGTTTGGTTTGTTTTGGGGGGTTTTATGGTTATGTTTTATGTTTTTATTACAGTTGTAGCACTTTAAATACATCTCCATCCAAAACTTACACAGACACTCCTCACAATTGAATACATTAAGTTAAAAACTCAAATTATGTTTTAATTGCTCAGTGCTTTCCTGTGCATTTCTCCAATGTTCATTATTTAATTGCAAGTGGTTTCAGTCCTCCATACTCAGTCTTAAATAAATAAATAAGAAGCTAAAACAATATCCTTTGAGGCAATGCAATAACAGAAAGAGATGCTCTTGTTCCTTCAGCCTGTGCTGTGTCCTGATAGCTGATTTTCTCATTTTGCTGTACAGGCATTACAAAGTGATCATCATCAACACTCCCTTTCTGCCTGGGGGTTGATTTTTCATTAATAAAGAATAAACTGAGTGAGTTCCAACCTGTTGAAACTCAGCTTTTCAGTCAGTTTGCTAGAGGTTTGCTTAGTTCATACAGCAGAAAAAATCTATTTTTGAGAAATCTGAATCTGAACTACACGAGGGTGGGTTTGTCTGGTTAACTGTTCCACCCTGACCTTTCTAGGTGTTATCCCACGTGATATCCAAAGTACTTGTAAAAGATATGATCAATCCCACCCCGTATACACACCATTAACTGGGGAAAATCTAATCACTGAATTTGACAGAGATTGTCTGAACTGGAACAGTTTTAATGCCAACTGCGAGGTATTGGCAACTTTGGGGCAAAGCACTTGGGAGCAGAGAGAAAGAAGGGAGCTGAAATTGATGGTCAGAGGTCAGCACCTTTCTATGACCTGACATTCACACTGCACTGAAATGCCAGTTTTACCTTGCTCCTGCACACTTTATTACAACCCTTTGCCAGTGTCAAAAACTTTCTGAAATTCCTCTCTATGGTCCTCACAGCTGCACCTTAACCCCAGCACAGTGCATCAGGAAAGCCTATCACCCACATTATTGGCACTTGTCTGACATTCAGCTCTGAAAGAACAGTAACCCTTTTGCAGTTTAGAGTTTATCTAAGGAATGGGGAAAGAAAGCCCCTTACGTTGATAGAAAACCCCCACAAACAAGCCAAAACAAACAAAAAAAAAAAAGAACTGTGTAATTCCAGTTCTTCACTGGTATTGTTCTGTTCAGGGTAGGTAATTGTCCAGCACACCTCGTATCTCTGTGACTACAATCACAGATAAAAACCCTGTATAAGAAGGCATTCAACTCAGAGTTCACAGGATATCTCTATTTTCAGTGCTGACCTACCTATAAAATGTGATACTATATGTTTACCACACCTATTATTCAACACCTTATAAAATGTTTTGAGAAGTGCAAATAGAATGCATAAGATGAGGTCTCTCTGTTTTGCAGTTATCAGACAGATTCTGAAGCCTATTTTCCTTTTCTGAGGTGGGGGAAGCTTTCTATTTAATCTTTGACTTTCATTGAGGCAACACCGCTAATGGAAAAAATGTTTTCCCAGGTGCACTAATCACAGTTATCTGCAGCTATGAAACTTTCTGGCAGTTGTGTTGATTTAAAGCACACAGAATCTATTGACACTCTTCAGGCTTTGGCAGCCACGAGGCTTTCCTGAGCTCATGCACAACTCTAACAGCTCTGTTTGAAGCAACAGCCCTCCCTAAAGTTGGATGGATCCCTGCCCAGGCTGCTCCCTTGGCTGATTCTCTGCAAGAGAAAGTGGAGGAGGAAAAGCACATCTGTGTTTTTCCTTGGACAATACAGCCCTGGTCCCAGAGTTTATTCACATCTATTACCTGTAAAGAGGCAAGGAAAAACATGCCTGGTACTGTGTGTATTACTCAGTTTGACAGAGAGGATTTTGGTAGCTCGTGAGTGATCCTGTCCTGCAGTTGTGCTGCACTTTAACCTCTGACACCCTTTGCTTGCCCTCTGACCTCCTTTGCTTGCCCTCTGACCTGTTCAAATTCCACCCTCACCTCCAATTTTCCCTTCCACAATCTCTCTTGAGGCTCCTTAACTGCTCAGAGTATCAAAATTACTGAGGGAAAAAATCTCTTCTCCAGAAACCAGCTGCTGTTTCCTCCTCCTCCAACACTGCTCAGTCCTCCACATGGGGAACTGGGAAAACAAAATTAATTCAAATACATAACAGCACATCCACTGCCTACAGCAAGTCTGTCCATACCTGAAGCAGCATCACTCTCCCATCAAGCACAGGGAAGGTATCCAAGGAGAGAGAACTCTTAAGTGTGTTCTCAAGCCATCTGTGAGCGTTTTAAAGTGAATTCCAAAGCACTCAGGAGACTGAGGCATCATTTGGGGTGTAAGGGAAATGCACATGGCTGGATCCAAATCCAAGCCTGCTCCAGGGAGGTTGGCATTAACCCACACAGTTCTTTGGGGCATTATTTTACATTTCCTGAGCTGTGACCAGTGACGGCCAAGGAATGGTTTGGGTTGGAAGGGACCGTGGAGGTCATCCAGTCCCAACCCCTGCCATGGGCAGGACACATTCCACCAAACCAGGCTGCTCAAAGACCATCAGACTGATTAACTCCATGCTTACAAATTATTATTTTGCTTCATTAACAGCCTCCTGGAGAAAGCCCAAAAAAGATTTGTCTTTCTTGAAAGCAAAGCCAGCAGAGTCCACCCTGGTGCTGAAGCTTTCTGCTCTCCATGTTCTGTGCACAGAAATAATGCTTTTGGAGTCAAGGGAAAAACATCAAATGTGCTGCTGAACATGCTGCAAAGACCAGAAACTTCTGTCTGAATGAATTGCTTTCTTTTAGAAACTATGCCAAATTGATTTCTTTAAATAAAGGTTTATTTTAAAGGAGGTCCTGTTATGTTCATTGAGAGTAAACTCTTTTGGTGACAGTTTGTCTTTTGCAGTTAATTGCTGCTTGTCTCCTTGGATATCATCATTTGCATAATTGTGATTCTTTTCAATAAAAAGGGATTATATAATCTTGGAGAAGCAAACATCATAAAATTTAAATTTACATGAAATTAAAGGAATAAGTGTTCCATGGTAACAGTGCTATTAACTTGCACCAAAGAATAAAGTCTTTAATACTATAAAGTCAACGTATTTACAGAAAATCACTTAGACTATGCTGCTTCTCAAATGTCATGCAAAATTAAAACATCAGACCATACTTTGAAGCAACATTACTGAAATAAATATTAATGCCATCTTTAAATGTCTGTAATAAGGACACGTAAGGTGCTCCCGAGGCCAGTTTTGTCTTTCTGAAATGGAAAATTTGCAACCCTTGTAAGTGAAAAATAAGCAGTTGGATTGCAATTTGGTAAATACGACTCAATTCTGGAGTTTATGTCATAATAATGTTTTGCATGCTTTCCACTAGACACGTTTGCCTAACCCGTGGCTGTACAAATGAACTGTAACAAGTGCCAGTGAGACTCTGAGGCTGCAGCAGAGTTTTTCCTGCCAGGGTAACCGGACCATTTATTCCTTCCTTTTTTATGTATGGATTAATTAATTGTGTTTGTTCTTATTGCCACTAAAGTTTGAATTTGCCAAGAGCCTGTGGCAGGCTAATCTAATTAAGAAAGTGCTTTGTAAGCTGAAGAACAAAACCAAGTCAGTTCAAAGGTCTGACACTGTCGAGTTACCAGCTTGGAGTCTCTAACATTGTCAGTGTATTCTCAGAGAGTTCTTTTGCAGTACACTGTAGCACATTTAATACTCTAAGAATGTAATTAGGCCACACTCAGGCTTAAAAACAAAAAAAACAACTGCTCACACCTCGTTTTCCACCTTGCACCCTCCAACTTCCCACAAAGTTTCTACTTTCTGGCAAGTCAGATATGGTTTTGGTACTTTAAGAGGGTTTATTTCCATTGAATCCCAAAGACAGCCTGGACTGCCATTCATATCTACAAGCTCAAACCAGTCAGTATGGGAAGAGAGTGGAATGTCACAGTACTCAGCATAGCCTGGAAAAAATAAATTATCAGTTGCTAAAGTAAGATGATGGAGACACAATACAAGACATAATAGATGTAAAAAAAGGCCCCAAACACATAGAGAATGAAGCACCTGTAGCTTCTTTGAAGGTCATAAAACTCACTGCTCCAGCTTGATAACAATACTTTCCCCCTAACCTGTTTATAGCTGTAAAGGCCTGACAGAAAAATCAACAAGCTAAATAATCTAGATGTCATCATGGTCTGAGGGTGAATTCACTGCAGCCTGTGGGCTCAGCACGTGCAGCCCTTCAGCCTGGCACAGCCAGTGACAAGAGCTCTCCCTAGAATAAACTATTGGCCACATATCAAGGAGCCCTTGCCTTCTGGAATATTTTCTTAGCTGAAGACTGTTCAGAAAGATAAACTGGCAGAGCCTGTGGGGCCCACCCTCAGTGCTGCATTTTAGCTGGTTCCTCAAAAGGAAAACACTTTTAACCCAGCAGATGAGGACATCCCTGCCTACCCTTCTCTGCCCGGTCTGCTGGGAGGGTTTGGGGATCCATGGATTGATGTTCACAACAAAGAAAACAATTTGTCACCATTCAGTGTACACACAGAGAGAGATATCTAGAACAATAAAAATAACTGTACTTATTTTAGGCATGGATCTTGGCTGACAGAGCTGGCTGGGAATAGAGACAATGCAGAAAATCAGCCCTCGTGTGCTTTGTATTTGCCTTTCTCTTTGCAGCCAAATATGCTAAATGTTCACGCACAAAAGTAAGCAGCGAGGGAAAAAACAGTAACTAAGAACTGGGTGGGGAGATACTTTAATCATTCATTCAGGACAAAAAAAAAATCTTGTTCCACAATAAAAAAACCACTGGAATACCAAAAAAGCACCTTTATGAAGTGCAGTGACACAAACACAAATGAACAGCAATTCCATAAGTGTCCTATCTTCAGTTGAGTATGACTTACGGTACATAAACACAATAAAATAATTTCTGAGACACAAAGTCATAACTGACAAAGCAAAATAAGGACAAGGAAATAACAGGCATTCACACCTTGAGATAAGAAAATATTTCCAAGTTTGGAAAAGTTCAGACAAAAAGCAACAAATTGAATAACAATTCATGTTATTCATTACATTGTATTGGACCTCTGCATGCCAAGTACATTAATGAAATAGTATTATACAATGTGTTGAAAGTGCTGGATGAACGTTGATGGCCATGGACATCAATTCTGCTATTGTCCAACACAGACCTGCAACCTCTGCTTTTGTGCAGAAATGTGGTAATACAGGAGATTCCGAACAAAACTTACCTGCCATAAGATATAAATCATATATATCCTGTAGCTGTAGAAATAAAATGTGGGGGACAATTTCTGGCTTAATTTACTGACTTCACAGTTACTCTATTAAAAATAAACTGCTTCATTTTTAAAATCTTGGGATGTTGTAAATGCTCATGTTAGTAAAATGGGTTTTTTTCTTTGTAACTAGAGAGGAAAACAACCCCCATCAATGCAAACTGAAGTGTTTTGCCTAACTTGATCTGGAGGTTGGTATAGGGGGAATAAATAAGCGGACAAAACTCCCAGCCAGGTGACCAAAAAAAAGCAACAAAAACACATTCTCTACTGAAATACAACTTCATCTCATCATCTCTGCAGTAACCTGGCACAATCTGTGGCAGAGCTGGAGAAGATACAAGAGCGTCTGCTCTGCTCCCAGAAGGGAAAGGACCAGGAATGGAATAATTTCTCCTAGGAAGTGAAAGGACAGCGAGTGCTGAGATAAAGCTACACCTACACACCCAGTTGTGCACAGCCCACAGTGCTCAGCAGGAGCGGCTGCACTTCGCTCCGAGGCAAGAGCAGAGCTGACATTTGGGATCAGTACCCAGGATGGGATCAGTACCCAGGATGGGATCAGTACCCAGGATGGGATCACCCTGACACAGCCACTGGCACCAGGACTCGCTGGGAGCCCAGGTGCTCCGGTCTTATCTAGACTTTCCCTAGCAGACAGTTCCTCTGGATAGACTGTCTTCCTTTGGAGTGCAGATGGTTGCAATTAAAATTGTTATGGCAGTTCATTAACATTTTGGGGGCGGCTGCTTTCAGTCTGTCCTTTCTGTCCAGACTCCGTTTGTCCTTTGCCAAGCAGGGTTCTGCTCCTCACTAACCCCAACATCTCCTGAGTGGTCACTGCTGGGATTTGCTCTGGCACTGCTCACTTACATCCCCCTGCAGGGCCTGCCTCAGACTGGGAGCTGCAGCACAGAAGCAGCCACTGAAAACCACATAAACAACTGAGAGCTACTGAAGTTTTGTGTCAAAGTCCTTGTGCAAAACAGCTTCAGCAACTGGTACTGCACTGTAGGGTAACAATGCATTATAGTGTGATATAGAATGATAGAGATGGAGGACACAGAATCATGCAGCAGTTTGGGTTTGAAGGGACCTCAAAGATCGTCTCCTTTTGAGCCCTGTGACATGGGCAGGGACACCTTCCACTGTCCCAGGCTGCTCCAAGCCCCATCCAGCCTGGCCTTGGACACTGCCAGGGATCCAGGGGCAGCCACAGCTTCTCTGGGCACCCTGTGCCAGGGCCTCCCCACCCTCACAGGGAAGAATTTCTCCTTAATATCCCATCTAAACCTACCCTCCTTCAGCTTAGAGCCATTCCCCCTTGTCCTGTCACTCCAGGCCCCTGTCCAAAGCCCCTCTCCAGCTCTCTGTAGCCCCTTTAGGTACTGAAACGGGGTCTAAGGAAGTTTTAACCTTAAAAGAATCATCTTGCTTCAACTTCAAACAATTGCTTAGTGCACATTCAGCCCAAAGTGGTCTCTGTGAACAATTACTGTGACCGATTACTGCTGGCAACTCACATTAGAGTTAAAATATGTGTCCCCATGCATTTCACTGGATGGTATCAGGCAACACACACCATGATGAACTATCCACCAATCATTTTTTTCCTGGAAGAAGAGCTGTATCATCAGTATCCAAAATGTGCCATGAGTGGGGAAACTATAAATGTTTTATTATGGCACCCTGAAGATCACACAGGCAGTGGATCATGTTTCTTCCTAAAAAACCCCCCCAAAACAACAACAAAATCCTAAAACGAAACAAAACCAAAAACCACAACAAATCAAACAAACAAAAATAACACAAAGGAAAATCAAAGCAAGCCAACAGCAACAAAAAACCCACCAAAAAATCCCCCAAATTCTTGAACACCAGAATCAGGGTAATTTTTCTGGGATTACAAACATCCCTGGCATATCACTACTCTTCAGTCCAGATTCACAAGCTTATGCAAAACATTAGCTGTATGTTACACCCGATGTGTGATTTTAAGTCTGGATTAAACAGCTATTAAGAGATAAGGATCAATGTAGAGCGTTCAAATGCACAGCAAGCCCATTATTCCACGCAGGCACCACAGACTGCAAAGGAGCTCTGTCACCTTCACAACTTCTAACAAGTTAAATGTGAGTTATTGCTGCCACCAACAGGATGTTCCTCAGCATATTTCACCTTAATAGCTCTCCAAATTTGTCTTTCTGTACAAACACCTGTATGCTTGCAAGGCTGGTGTGACGTGAAACTCACAATCAACACTGAAAAAGCTGCAAGGCAATTAATTCCATGTTTCCTATTAAATCTGGGATGCACATTCCATTTCCTCCTTGCAAAAGCAGCCTACAGAGAACAAGAGCATTGTCATAGGTTCAATTCAATTACTGTAAAAATAGATCCAGACAAAATCCCCACCCAAACAACCCTGAGAAAGTGAAGACAGGCTGTAAAATGGATGAAGGGTTCAATCTGGTGAGTGCCACCGAGAGCAGCAATGACAAGATCTGAGCTTCTACAGGAGCAGCAGTCTCTCTACAGATAATGTAACTGTGATACAACCATGCCAACCAAAAAGAAAGCAAAATTTGGGCTGAAAAACACTGCTGGTGTCAACAAGTTCTTCCTTTTCATATTTTCCTGTTTCATCCGGCCTTGTTCAGTACACTTAAAATGAGAGTGGAGTGTGGAATTAAAGAGAAGGAACAGTGACATTTCATGTGGCAGACAGAGAGATGCTTCACCAGTGACACTGTCCAAGCTTTGGAGGAGGTGGCGCCAAGCAAAGCTGAAAACTAGCTTAAAAAAAGGAAAATTTTTTAAAAAAAAAGATCATTACAGCTGCTATGACATACTGATAAGTATCAGGCAGATGATAGCAAAATTATTGTCTGTAACAACAAAGCTTTGACAAGGCTAGCAGATTTATAAACAAATCAATTCTAATCTGCTGAAAGGTCATCTCTCCATTAAGACTGAATAGGAATGAGATTAAATTACATGGTTGGCTACAGATATCTACAGCAGGGCACCAAACAGGGGAAGGCTGCACAAAAATAATGCAGAGTGATACTCCAGGGCTTTGCTCAGAAACACTCATGTGAGGCTGGCTCACCATGGGCTGTGAGGCCAAGTTTGAGGTGTATCTCTATAATGCTTAAATGGAAAATCTGACTGAGGAAATTCTGCAATGATGGCTAACTCTGTTCTTCCACAATAAATATTTCTTCCCTATAAATTAAGTCCAGATGCTGAAACCTGCACGGGCAAGATTCAGCTGTAGTCAATCACTCTCTGCTGGTTTTCTTCCCTCTAAATTTTACCTGATTAAGATCTTTAATGAATTTCTGGTTTAAAAAAGGAGACTGATGACAAAATCTACAGGCTAGAAACAGAAGCAAGGGATGTGTGTATTCAGCTCTACTGGAGAGGGGAGAAAAGAAGCAGGGGACAGAACTCTGCTTTTGCCATCAGCACTCCCAAGAAAGGTTATGCCCTACCCAAAAGGATAAATTATGAAGAGAATTTGTCGGAATTTTTAAATTTTTTTTTTCTAATATCTCCTTTAAAGCTGTCATTATATACTTCAGCTTAATTAGCTTATACTGGCACCTATTGGTAGAAAATATAGTTTGCATCACCATTATCAGTTACTGCTTGTTCTTTAACCAACAGCAGAAAAGCTGTTTACAGAAATTATCAGTTTGCACCCTTCCCTCCTCATTGAGAGTATGTTTTTTATTGTTTTAAATGTGTGATGGGGCAGAAATCAATGACAAAACCTGACTTCGAATGGAGGCATAGCACACCTGAATCTTAGCAAGCAAACCACCATCTACAGCAACCATAGAGGAGGTAATTGATAATTACCCTTTGAAGGGTACTTAACTAGAATAGTAACGCCATAAAAAAACCCTATAACCAATTTAAGAATTAATAAATAAAATAATATTTATGAACATTTTTCCTGTATGGGTCCTGTGTGGAAATTGTTTGTTAGTTTTCTTTTTTTTCCCCCTTTTGATTGTTGATCTAGTTAGTTACTCAGAAGGCTGAAAACTCTGTTCTTCAATAGCAATTTATTTAGCAGACCATATCAGGAAGGTAAAATAATTTCAAGCATATCTACAGCTGCTTTCTGAGTGCACATTTCTCTGTGCTGAAAGGATATCACCTCCAAATGTAAGTCCTGATTTGGAGACTCTTTTTTCCCCTTAGGGGCACAAAAACTTTTAAGATTATTAAAAATTATAGACATTTTGAATCCTATTACCTTTCAGTTTCACAATAGTTGTTTCCTGCCATTCCCAGAGACATATTTTTACCTCATAGAATCCCAAATTTTGGCTGCCATAAAGGTCACTACTCAGTAATTCTGTTACAAAAGTACAGGTTTCTTGTGATATTTTACAATCTCATCTGCAGCCTCTGTCTGCTGCTCCAAAGGAGTGCTGGTGCCCCATCCATCCTTGTACCTGCCAGCCCCACAAAGCTGTCTTACATTAAAAAATGGCTTTAGATGTCAATATTTAGGCAACTGAATTCTACCCTTGATATCCAGAAGGGGTTCACACAGTTACTTCTGCTGTCAGTCCAAGGAATTGCTAATATGAATAAAGAATTGGTGCAACCCCCTGACGTTTCATGGAATGCATTCTGTAATTGCTGTCATTTCTCCTTTCCTGCTGTCTGTTCTTCAACTGGATTGTTCAGCCAATCCAGTGAATCAAATCAAGTGGCTATCTTGAATATTACAGCAATTATTGTATTTGTATAATGAATTTAGCCAGTTTTCAGATGTTGGCTGTATCCATCACACAGGAGCTGGATAAAGATAACCAGGGAAGCCACCAAAAAAAAAAAAAGGAAAAAAAAGCCTGAAATGCATGAAGTATTTTTATTGAGCAGTCCTGGCCAGTTCCAGCAATAAAATGAAGTGCAGGGAAGGAACAGAGTGTCTACCAGACATTCTGACCATATCTTCTTTCACTTGGAGCTCTGTAAAGATGCCCTGAGCACACATCTTTATGGCATTGTGGTTGTGATTTCATTTCACATCATAAGCTGCTATCAACACAGCCTTGTCATCGCAATTTGTCACACACAGAAGCGTGAGTTTTCTCTATCTCACTGAAATTTTTATCTCCCCAGTCACAATCACAGACTGCTAGTTTAAAGCAGGGCTCTCAGACATTATGAGAAGATGAAATCACAAAAGATAACATTAATAGACATTGCCACCACCACAGAGACAAATACTGTGGCTTTTCTGGAGCTCATGAAATCAAAGCTCTGCTGGTATAACAGCCATATATATGAATATGAGTGGGAAGTGAGCAGCCACTCACAGCACTCCTGAAATTTGCACGAAACTCATGCAATGCTGCTGGTGTGAAATATGAAATTTGTCTCTTTGGAGGTTTTTTTTGGTAATAATTTTACTATCTCCCCTTTTCTCCACTTCCTCCCCACAGTGGCAATCTCAGGGAATAAGGTATTTTTCATTTCTCAGCTCTTGAGTTTCTTACTTTTTCTTTTCCACCATGATTCAGATTTGCTCTGATCGTGCTCCGTTGTACTGTGGGCAATAAAAGTCACAAGCCTTAAGCCAAAGATTTTAAATCAATGGAGGTGTGGTTCAGTGAGAGTGCTCACCCTAAACTAGAACACATGAAGGATTCCCAAGAACAAAGACCATCAGTGTTTGTGGCTATAAAATCCCTGGTGGGCTGTGACTACTGAGGACCCACCTGATGATCCATTTCTGAGCCATTACCTTGTCAGGGATCTGTTTTCACCTTCACAACTCTACATGAGACTGCTTTTGCACTTGGATCTCAAACCCAGCTGATCTGGTTATTGACTCTTACTAAGCTAAAATCATCAATCCTACCCATGCCTCCATTACTTGTTCCTAATTTCTTTTGGTTTCAAGTTAAAAGTTGGACAACTTTCAAAAGTGTAACTTCTAAAGGACTAAACATTCAGAAGTTCTTTGGTATCTCCTTCTCATTAGTTCCCAGTTGTTATTATTCTTTTTCCACAAAGCATTTTAAAACAGCACCCTAAACCATGCTAAACTAAAATCCTCACCTTGGGTCAACATGTCACACTTACCAGGGCATGGAGGCAAAGACAGAAGACAAGGAACTGCTAATTTCTGTTACATGAGTGAATCTGGAAACAATCATGAACAGTTTGAATTGTTTTGTTTTTGTTAATGTTCTACCAACAAACTTTTTTGTTCCAAATTCCTTTATCAAAAATTTGTCAAGAGTTATTGTCATTTCAGCAGCTTACTCTTCAAACAGTAAATTATGATTATAAATAGAAACCATCCAGTTTGGTATTCTCTGGTTCTGTCATTTTTCACTTTAACTGTAGAGTAAAAAAACAAAAACAACACCAACAAAAAAACCCCCACTAAATATATTGGAAAAAACCCCACAGCCTAAAATATTCAGCTTTGTGCATTATTTGGCCTCTGTTTGTTCTACACCACACCAAACCAGCAGGAAAGGCAGTCCATCAGTTTGCTGCTGAAGCCAACTGGCCTCACTCTGTGATCTGAGACAGTTCATTATGTCAAGAAAAGCAGATATTATTTCCCTGCCCCAAGCAAACGCCTTGTGATCTCCTGTATCCAGTAACAACCACCAGCACTTTGAACAGAACTCTACACTAACAAAGTGTTTCCCTTTTTTCTTATAAATGACAGTTCAAAAGACCCACACCTATGCAGAGTTACACCTAATGAAGTACTTTTAGGAAAAAAAGCCAACCAGAAAAACCCCAGACCAGTTTACTACACAGGCACTTGATTTGTCACAGCTTGCTATTAAAGCTTCCTATTAAAATATTCTTCACAAAGGCATCAAATTAGCACCAGAGCTTCTGAAGGTTTGGAACTTTTTTTTTTTGCTGCCATGACATTTTGTATGTTATGTAGCTGGATTTATTCAAGCTTTTGCTTTCTTTATCATTGTTTGCACTGTAAAAACCAGATGCTTATCCAAGGATGTACAACCTTTAACTTTACTTAGAAAAAAGTATTTGTGTGACTCGAGAAAAACTTTTGGGGCCTGATATTGGAGTTTGCTTTCTCTACAGAAAGATGGCATTTCTGAATAAAGAACTGTTCCTTGGGCAAAACACTTAGGTTTTTAAACACATTTTCCATTGTTGGGTGTGAGAATACAACCTCTTCCTTATTAAAAGGGTTCTAGAAATAGGTCATGTATGGATAATGTTTAAAATACTGTTGGGAAAGGCAATGGCAGATGTATAAAATTAACATTAACCACCTTCATTATTTCTGTGTATTTCTTCTCCCCCCTCTGACAACACTGCAGGTACCCTTATCAGTGAGAACCAAGTAGATTTTTCTAACAAGTCTCTATTGTCACAAAATTTTAGATGAGAAATGGGTTTCTTCTTCAAGTCTTGGCAAACACAAATGAGGTCTCTTGGCGTGTAGAGATATTGTTTAACAAGATTGACTGTTTGGGAATTTGGGATCACAAGGATAAACAGTGGCAAGGATGGGCTCCCAGAAGTTTGGATGATGAATCTCTTAAGCAGTTGAAGAGTTGAGGGGGAAGGCACAAGTAGCAAGGTTTCATGTTTGATGAACCATCAGCAATTCAGAGATCTTTCTCAAATGTTTTCTTTGGTGACAAAATGAGACATTCCTGAGAAATCTCCCCCTAATGCATTTCAGGTCCCCTTTGTTTCCATCAAAAACCATAAAAATTCTAATAAAAAATAATGAAATAGTAAGAAAAATACAGTTCAGCTCCTACTGAAAAAAGTCAAGCAGAGGTCTTTAACAGAGGATCTAAGCTTGAGTAAGAGGAAAAGATTAACTTATTCCAGACTCTCTTTAGTCCACAGATTCTGGAGAAGACCTTGATAAGGCAGTGTGTAAAGAGGGAAAGTGATGCATATTTATCTGTGAAAAATATTGTAAGGTGATGCAGCTGTTTCAGATAAAAGCTTAACAAAGGAGGTCTTGAGTACACATTTTCACACCTTGCTGATATTTACAAAGATAAAAAATTTCAACAAAAATCTTTCCTTTCAATAATCAGGTAACAAGCATGTGTTGTCTTAAGTTTTTCTTGACTATATAAGGATGATGATGCAGGAAAAATATAACTTGAATTAACAAAGAGGCAAAAATAGTCTTCAGAGTTTTTTCAAGAGAAAATTTCTGTATTGGTGCAACCTCAGAAAAAGCTGGGCTCACACAATATTGGACATTTTATAAAAGCTTTCAATAGGGAACTAAATTATTTTTGATGGATGCATTCAGTTGGCACTCAATTACTTGGCAAGCCAAAGAGGAGAGGAAAGGCTGAAGCAAAAGCTGGATTCAGAATTAACAAGATGATCATAACCAGAAATGTCTACAGTGATACACAGACATACCCAAACATCTCAAAGATAACAGCCTCTCAACCTACTGATTTACTAGGTAAGATATTAATTCAAACCAATACACTTCTATTTCTGTTGATAAACACAAGATCCCATTTTGAAAGGAGGATTTGTACTAAAAATACATTTAAATAAAAGTCCAAAATACAATCACCAAACCCACACTTAACCCAAAATGTCTAAATCAAAACATTAACGCCGGATATTTTCAATACTGTATATTTTTTATTTAAAATTATTTTTTTTTCTGGAAATTTCACTGATCTTCAAAAGTATAAGGAATCTTTAAATGCAGATGGGTTGCACAGATTGTTTCTGCTTCTACCTGAATGAAAATATTGACTTCTTGGTTTTATAAACTGTCTTTCTAGCTGATAAACAAACATATTTTGTTCTCTCTATGCAATTTCTTTTTTGACCTCATGAAATTTATAAACTGACAATGAAGGAGGAAGCTGCAAGAAGCAAAATATGTGACTTGCCATTTGCACAGAAAATGTAGCAGAACTCACAGATGACCCAGACTCCTCAAAGACTGAACAAGGAAGGTGCCACCATCTGATTACACAAACAGTCACATGTAACCACGGCAGCTTTGTATTTTATGAAACCAGTCTGGGAGAGAACATATTAAAAAGCATGAAAAAAAATCTTTGTATTTCAAGCACAAGTCCACTTAATCTGTAAACGATCACATGCTATGCTTGACAACCCGGTAAAGCCACACTCTGAATAAACCCAGCAGGTCACACTCTACTCTGAGCTACACCAGGATCAGGGAAGCCTCAACTCCCAGCAAAACTCCTTTGGTAAAGGGTGATTTTCCCTTACAAAATGAGGTGGAAAGAAAATATGGATTCAGGAAGCAGTTCACATATGGAATAAGAGTTTGTTGGAGTAGGAACGTGTATTTCTCCTGCCCTGTGGTGAGGAACCTGTCAAAGATGTCAGGCCTTCAAGGAGTGACAATAACGCTTTTCCTCAAGCACCGCGACAGACAGTACAAGGTATGAAGGTGCAGAGGCTGACAACACCCAGACCTGAAGGAAGAGGTTTTCAATGAACTGCTCAGACAGGTTCCCAGCAACATTTCGATGCTGCCACGCACCAGATTCATGGAACCACAGACTCATTAGGGTTGGAAAAGATCTTTAAGACCATCAGGTTCAACCATCAACCCAGTGCCACCTCTGCGTTCACAACTAAACCATGTCCTCAAGTGCCACATCCTTCTTGAACACTTCCAGGTTCCAGGGATGGTGGCTCCACCACTTCCCTGGGCAGCCCATTGCAGTGCTTTACAACCCCTTCTGGGAATTTTTTTCCTAATATCCAATCTAAAGCCCCCTTGATGTAACTTGAGGCCATTCCCTCTTGTCCAGTCAATTCTTACCTGGGAAAAGACCCCGACCCCCGCTGGCTGCAGCAACCTTCAGGGAGTTGTGGAGAGCCACAAGGTCCCCCCTGAGCCTCCTTTTCTCCAGGCTGAGCCCCTTTCCCAGCTCCCTTAGCTGCTCCTGGTGCTCCAGACCCTTCCTCAGCTCCGTTCCCTTTCTTGGACACGCTCCAGCCCCTCAATGTCCCTCTTGTCATGAGGGGCCCAAAACTGAACAATAAACTTGATGCTGCAACTCATCCTACCCACAAACAAGGTAATAAAGTATATTACCATATATATGCTGGGAATAGGACTTTAAAAATCTTCAGTATATTAATAAATTAAACATTGGTAACTGGTTATATTTTTTATTAAGAATATTCCCATCTTTTCCTGCATTACAGGAAATGGTCTCAGCTTTTTAATGCTTTTTCTGGAACACTGATAGAGAATGACTAAAAGTAAATCAGTTAAAAACTGAATTAATTTTTTCTTCCCAATTTATCTACTTATTAATTGCCTACTATTAAGGACATTACAGTTTAAAAGTCTCCCCTGGTCCTAAAAATTATGGCAGTAAAATAGCTTGCAATCCATTTCAGAAACAACTAAATTTTTGCTTTCAGATGTGATAAAACCCAAACTCATTCAAAAAGTCTTTCAACACAACTCCCACATCATCCTGGCAGACAGATAAATCCTAAAAAATGTCAGGGCAATAGGTTACCTTAATATGCTTTCAAAATCCAGAGTATTAATGTTAATGAGTTAATGTTAAATGTAAAATACTGAGCAAAATCTTGAATCCCTTACAGCCCCTCACTGGTAAAAATACCCTGCAAAATCATGCTAGAGGTTATATCCTAAGCAAATAAACTAAAACGATCAAAGGTTGTGATTTGATGGTCTTAAAGTCTTTAAAAAATTGTTACCACAGTTAAAAGATACAAACACTTTGCAAGTAACTGGAAATAATCCACAATGTCAAATAAATAGATATATTTTACTTTACTGTATCCTTATTTTGATTTTACTTTCCTTAATTGAAAAGGTCATATAAGACAGACTTCAAGTTTGGACAAACAGAACTCTAGAACACAGAACTTTCCATTTAAGACAGCACTCTTATAAATAACATAATTTTTCATATTTTCCAGTTAAAAGTAGGGGAGGCAAAGTGAATCCTCAGGCCATTGCTTACTCCAGGAGAGGAAACTCTGGTCTCAAGGACTTCCAGCTGCCTGTTTGCAGCATGTGCTATGAGTGTGCCTGTCCTTTTCCAGCTACTGGAAATCATAAAATGTCTTTTATTCCTGGAAGTTAATTACAAGCTGGTTTACCCTCACAAACCTAAACACAATTAAATAGATAAAGTACGGCATTCAGGAGATGTCTCTGCTGATGAAATAAGCTTTGGCAATCAGAAATCAAGCTCAGAGGAGAAAAGCTTGCACTTAAGAAAGCAAAATGTGCTATGGCAATAATCCTGTTATTTTATTATACCCCTGACAACAAAGAACATCCTCCATCTGGATAGGTGGATGGCTGAGATGGCCTTAAGTACTTGATAAATGCATTTTTCAATCTATAACTTAAAAGACCATAACAATCATGTGTCATTTGGATTTTCTGTAACTTAATGAAATCCAGGAGACTTCCTTAGAAATATGTTGGTTAAGCTATAGTACTTTTATATAAATTTAGTTTAAAAAGGTCTGTAGTTGAAAAGCTGAAGTATCTGAACTGTCCAAAGGGGTGTCTGGAAAAATATTTCATTTCTTTATGAGTCTCTATGGATGTTTCTCTTTGCAGTAATAATAGGAGAGCAAGCAAATGTCAATTGTTTGCAGCCTGGGCCATCAGAAGTGGTCCTGGTATCTCAGAAATATTTAAAAACTTATGTTCTCTCTAGTACAGACTAAAAACAGAAACAAAATAGAAAAAAGCAGGCTGAAGAGCAGATGGCAGTGAATAAGACTGCAGCAGAAAACCAAAATAAAATAACATTTTAAAAACAAACCAGCTCACTTCTGGACTAGGTATGATTCCATAATGCCACTGTAATTCTTTTGGTGCTAAGTGAGTTTCTGGCATGTAAAAAGGCACACAGATACATCTTCAAGATAAGTCAACTAAAAGTCAACTTCTGCACCAGAAATAAAGGGCTGCCTGCTCCAGCCACATTTAATTAGCTTGCCTAATGAGGTCTTTTAGCATAACTGCTGAACTTTTCACCTGCTGTACTTTTCAGGGAAAATATCAAGTATATCATTTCCAGTTTGTTGGGAAAAAGAAATTTGTTCTTTTTCTGTGAAATGGAAAACCATCTCATATTTGAGTCAAGACTGGAACCTCATGAGAAGTACTTTGGGGTCGGTCTCCTCTTAACCAAGTTTAACCTTTTGGGACTTTTTACTAACAGTTAAAATACATGTAGCAAATAGGGCCCTGTTTCCTGTAATTATAATTACATGGAGTGTGAGGGGTGGAGTAGTCAGCTGGCAATGAGAATGTAGGGGGACAGAAGAAATGGGACATAGAAGAACTTCCATGGCCAGAAACACATTTTAACAAAGGCTTAACCCCAGTCTTTTGATTAAAGGTCTCTGAAGTAATTAAAAAAGTTAAAAATACGGTCAGTATCATACTCAGACCCAAGATGATCCTACAACAGAGTCCTGTGATGGACAATATATGGAATTTTCCCACCAACTGTGATACAGGGCCATAGCTGGGGTAAATGGCAGCACACAGAATTAGGTGGGCAGAACAAGGACTAAGATGCAGCAGCCATAACCAAAGCACACTGAGGAGATAAAAGCCAGAGATGAGATTTTTCTTACCTGACAGGAATAAACACACAGCAGACTCAAAGATAAGGCCTCAGCTGCTCAGGAAAAAGCTCAGCAGAGCTGACCCTCAGGAAACCAACCCAAGGAAACAGCAGCTGATGTGCTCTGAGGACCCTCCTTCCCTTAAATGTGGTTGTTATCCAGCTGATTGCAATCTAGGCTGGCAATTCAAAAGACTTTGAACACCTTTTCCTAGGCTTCACCCAGTGATCTCACTCAATCACCCATTTTAGCAAGCACAGCTTTCATAGCCCAAATATGTCATTACCAGCAAGTAAATAGTAACACATAAAAATATATGACTGGAAGTTCAAGTTCAGGTAAGCATCAGGAAGAGAAATGCACTGCAGCTTCTTCATTTCTTCTCCAATATCTTCCCAATCCAGCAGCACACCTAACAAGCACCAATCATTGTCAAGAACACCTTACTAAAGTGCCAGGCAGCAACCAGGAAGCTCACTACAAATACATTTTAAGTAATTCAGGTGCTGTTCTGATATGTATAGCCATTAATCATTCCTTAAGACATTTACATACATTCACAGGTACATCCCTCTTCACTCTCCACTTGCCAGATAAAGATAAACCAAGGTATTTCTTGTAGGCTCTTCTGGGCCCTTCACTGAATTTTTTTCCCTGACTTTTAATTTCTCATGACTCAAGAAAGACTTTATATACTCATACATGAGCGCAATTTATGGTGTATTGGATTTATTGTAATCAAGACTGACTAGCAGTCAAAAGCAAAATTATTAATCCATTTTTCAGTTTTCACATAGAGCCCCTTATATGCTGTTTTTCATATGACTGTAACTGCTGAATTAATAAGAGTAGCATGAATATAGTGATACAAATCTGTAGAACTTCATAGTACCATTACTCAAACTGCGAGTAGAGAGCTTAAATCAAGTGAATATGATCTTTTCCTGTATGTGAAATACTGCTCATGCAAACATTGATGTTCGCTATTTTATTGACTAAATAGAAGTTAATTAATGCAAGAAAAAATATCAAGTTTTGTTTTTTTCATCAAATTAATATGTTTGTGCTAGATTTGGTGTGCAATTCCTTGATTTGCATTGCCAGTTTTTTATAAAAAATCTTATCATTAAGGACTGCAGGTAGTTTTTAATTTCTCCGTCGCTTTGTTAATTTCAAGATTTAATCATCCTTTCCATCATTTAGGATCCTTGATTGGTCCATGAATTTAATCGGAATGTTTATTACGCGTGTCTGTGAAAAACAAGGGTTCTCATTAAGAGGAGCTGGTCAAGCCTTTCCATGGACAGCTGGTATCCACCAGGTCACCAGAGGTTCTGGGCCAACACCGATTGAAGGAAGGTGATACAAACCACCTTGTTGTCCTGACCTTGATCCAATGTTTTCTGCTGAGTTTTTCAGGTTTCTCTGTATTTCTGCGCGGATGGCAGTGCAGAAACACCTCAGTAATACAGCGGGATGACCCAGTTCTGAAGCTGAAAGTTGCTAACTAGGGCAGCACAGAGCTCAGCACACCCTCAGCTAACTTCTTTTGGGCCCCACTGCTTCCAAAATTGAGCTTCAAAGCACCATCCAGGGCCGGCTGTCCCACACTGCTGTCCCCTGAACCTTTCTTTTCACAAAAGGACAAATGGCCAATGGAACACAACCGCATTGTGCTCATTTCGTGGTGTTGGCTCCCAAACAGATCCTCAGTGGGTGAAGGATTCAATGCAGTATTGAAGTGCTCAACATCTCCAGCTCACCAAGTACAAGTGTGCATTCTATTATTCTTTGTACGCAACCATTTTTTGAGACTTGAAGGGCAGAAGGGTTAAAGAGCAGGAGGAAAGGTCAAGCCAGATAAGTAAAAGTCCATATTTCATAGAATTACTGTTTAACTTATCACTTTCTTTGAGATTTGACAGGCATAGTTGTGATTAGGTTATCACCTTCAAATAGATTTATAGGCTCTAGGGAGTTTCTATTCAACTTACCCTTGGGATGTCTTGATATTCTGTCTCTGGGTTGGCATTTGTGGTTCTTAAAGGTCTCACAAAATAATGAAGAAAGACACAAGCAGCAAATATCTTTGGATTCACCATGTATTCTGGTATCAAATATTTCACGTTACTTTCAGCACTCCTATTTGCATTGCAGATTGTTTTTGAATGCACACTGCTACTGTTCCAGGACAGCTTTAAGGTAGTGAATGAAAACCAGCATTTCCACTTCAACTAACTTTGATATGTGGCTTTTGTCATTGGCGATCTCTTTTGATGCAACCTTAATTAACTTCAAGGGGTTCTTTTGTATGAATTGGACAGGTGAGCACTGGAGCAAACAGAGTAATGGGCCTAAGCTTCTCATAGGCAGGAGCAAGTGTGGACACCCTGGTGCAGTACAGCCAGCAAGAATTTAAACAGGAAATTTTGTAAAAGCTACTGCAATTTGTTAGAACCAAATGCAGCTGAAGCACTGCCTTGAAACTTGACATCATAAATCCATGGATTTACTCAGCAGCTGAATTCTCAAAATATTTTCAGTCTATGTTTGAGAGAACAGTATCTTCATGGTAAGTCCTTTGAAAAGGTGGTGCTGCCAAGTTTGCCACAAAAGATATTCCCATCTCTACTGAGAAAAAGAGCACCAGATGCCATTTTATGCAAAATGCTGGAAGCAGCAAACAGAAGTGACAGCAAGATCCACAGACAGGTGCCTGTTCAGCAGTAAGACTCTGCTCTGATTGTGGCTGATACACGGACTTCTATATTTCATTATTCTGGATTTCAATGCCATTTTTTTGGTAAAATCAGCCAACAGCTGCAGGAAAGGGCTTGTGCAATGCCTGGACAACCACCCTCTGCCTCACTTCAAATGTAAAGTTTCCACTGCTGTCTGGGTCATCCCCCACCTCTCAATTTAAACCTAATTTCCATTTCCCAGTTTTACTGGGCCAATGTACAATGCCTGTGTATAAAAATGAACGGGATGTTTTTGCACTTTGTTGTTAGGACCATCAAATATTCATGTGGCTTGTACAGACACCTCAGCATCATGGCAAGTGTTCAGAACATCTCCCCACAGGAAGAAGCTTACTCAACTCACTGTTTCTGCAGCTTCAGAAGGAAGATCCCTACTTGTTCAGCACAGGGAGAAGGGGGGAGAGCCGTCACTGCTCCTTTCACCCTTTTGAGACAAAAACATTGACCGTCAGCTACTTTCTGACAATTGGCTGTTATTAAACTCCAACTTGCGAGGGCCAGCTGTGCCTAATTTGAGTCACTGGTGCAAAAATAACCAGTCAGCAGGAATCGAGGCAATTATGGGTAATTCTGCTGCAGAGCAGTCCTGCATCAGAATCCCAGGATTAACTTCAGGCTGGCACTCCAAGGTGATTGAATGAAGAACACAAGGCTTCAGTAAAATCATTGGTAGCTGAAATCAGTTTTTATATAAGCTGATTTTGGAAGCCTGTAACCTGTATGTTAATTTACTTACAGGAATATTGTCAACATTCTTTACTACTTGAAGATGCATAGAAGTACATAATCATATTTTCAAGGGGCTATTTGTTTTACTTTTAAATATCCAGCCTTTTTGCCCAAATGTTAGCATATAATAACTTTATAACTAAATCAATCTCTAAAGGTATTTAGGAATTTCTATACCTTGCCTTTTATAATACATTCAATTTTATTTTTCTTAAAAAAAAAACCCAAAACAAAACAAAAATCCCCTTGGTTTTAAGAAAATACTTCATTCTTCCTAGCTGAAAAATATATGAAGGTATTTTTGCAAGTACTGCTACGAAATGCATAGAATAAACAAATTCAGAGAGTAAGAAGTATTATTCTAAGCAGTCAGCTTTGAGTTGTGTTTCTATGTAAAAAAAGATGTAGAAATAAAATTTTAAGTAACCATGTCATTTTGATGAACAGCTCCAGAAAAACCCTTGCAACT
Source organism: Edolisoma coerulescens (assembly GCA_013397115.1). Classification (NCBI taxonomy): domain Eukaryota; kingdom Metazoa; phylum Chordata; class Aves; order Passeriformes; family Campephagidae; genus Edolisoma; species Edolisoma coerulescens. The sequence continues at coordinate 1,290,471 of VWZW01004955.1, read as the reverse complement.
TCATACTGCACGATGCAGTTTATTTTAAGCTTTTAGTATGAAAACAGCAGAGAGGTTTGCTATATCACTTAAACAGCATCATTTGAAAAATATTGCATGAAGAAAATTATGAGAAGAACCCAGCATGGAATCTACATTTCACAGAGACCTGTCATTAACAGCAGTATTAGGCAAAACAAAATAAAATGTCTGTGGCTTTATTTTTAAAGATGGCACTTTGCCTTCCGCCCTTCTGACTCTGTGGTGCCACTGTTGCAGAGAAAAAAATCACAGAGAAAATTAATGGTATCTTTTTTTAAAGTGAGGATTACTACAAATTCTAGTTTTTCAGCTTCTTAGGGTATATATGACACACAAAAATATCAGGTACACTGACACTGTTTCCTGAAGTCAGCTTCAGCTGAAACAAAGCATAGGCTCCCTACCTCTAACAAGGTATAATTTAGGACATCAAGCCTCTATTCAAGCTAATAAGTAGATCCATGTCCTTTCAATTATTTATTCCTCTGGCAGACAATTCCATTAACCCCCTCCTGTGCAATAATTTGTTCTGCCACATGTTAGAAAAATTATTTTCCAGCTGCTCAGCAATGTTGCTACAGTAAATGGAAAGTTTTTCCTGGCAGACAGCTGATACTCAACAGAGAGGTGAACAGTGACATCTGATACATGGAGGGGGATGTAGGAGTAAGTAGCATGAGACAAATGTTAAATTCTTCCAGTTCGTGGACTGATAGCAAGAGGATATGCAAAAATATCTGATGAATTATTCACTCATCTCAAGTAATACCTGAAAGCTGCTCCTGCTGTGTAAGTGGGGGCCAAGCACCGAGGGAACACCAACACCTGTTACACAGAAGTTAACTTAGCAGGACAAGCATGAAGAAACAGCACAGACATGTTTGAGTTCACCCACCACGCTGTTTGTGGGCTTACAATGATGAGATGTGTAAAACAGCAATGAATCCTTCACTTGCCTTGGGTAAAGAAGAAACCATTTCCTTTCCAGCAGCCTGGGACTGTTTGGGGAGTCGGTACCGGCGGAGGTGTAAGGACAGCAGCCTCTGATCCCATACTTAATTGCACAGGAGGCTGCACAGCTCAGAAAACACCTGGTGGAGGTTTTACTCAGGGTTTTACAGTTACACCAGCTGGTATCCCCTCAATAGGTCCAGGTTTTTGCCTGGGTATCCAGTAACACACAATTCTAGATTGAGAGTGGTGGCAGGGGAAGCATCCCCTGTATGCTGTAAATGAACAGCCATGAAGGCGAGACAACCAGGACTCGTACAGATGTCCTGTTCCTGAGTTAGAACAGGTCAAGGTTACTGGAAGGTCATGCCCTTACCTAATGTATGACCAAGAAACAGAGAATCAAAAAGCAGCCACAAAATAACCTAACAAAACCCCTACACCATCCAGAAACTCCTGTCTGATGGCTCACACACCATGTGTCGCTAAAGAGAAGAGGTATCAGCAACTATTAGATTGAGACCAACTGGCTGAATTCCTCTTTTATTTCCTCTCTCTCTCTTCATTTCCTTGGGGGACTCGTTTGTTTGTGTTGTTTCTATCAGGTTCATTTCCCATGTATTCAATCAAAATAGACATAGCTATGTTTTTGGTTTGAATGCATATACACACCCACACTTACACACATATACAAATATATGCATGTGTTAATTCTGTTCCATGGTTAGAAGATATAACTATTTCTTATGAGCAGTTTGAGAAGAAAAGAAATTATATAGTTCTAAAAGCATAGAAAGAAACAGAAATCCAGGCACCTGGATTGGTTTAACGTAGAGAAGAAAAGGCACAGCACGCTTTGCAAATGCTAATGTATGTGACAGAAAATTACCCACCTCAGTTCTCAATAGAAAACTTAAAATTCCAAGCTTAGATGGTTTACCAAAAATTACACAATAAGTCACTGCTAAATTCTGAAAGTAATCCCAAGCCTAATCCCCAGACCACAGCGAGTCCCCAGGGAATTACTTATGGACGTATTTTTCACTGAAATTGTGCTTTCCCTTGTTTCTTTTGCATTTAATAGAACCCGTGGCTCAACACCCTTTAAATTTATGATATTGTATTTCATAAGCAGAGGGCAGAGATGAGAACCTTCTGAAGGTGTTCTCTCAGTCCTCACAGGCCAGTCAGTCCCATGCACATCCCACTCTGAAAAATCCGATGCCTTTGGGCCCCCTGGGACCCCTGGGTGAGCCCAGGCTGCCAACCCCCCACCCGACCTGAGACTGCCTCTGCACTCCCTAAAACAGCCTCTGTAAAACCAAAATCCAGTTTTGAATCAAGAAATGTATGTTTGGGAAATTTCCATGAGTCACTGCAATGTGTGAATAAAATTGGGATAGAAGTGCAATAACCATAATTGTAGAGTCACCGTGACCTACTGCCCTATCAGCTGTCCCTCGTGCTGAAATGGTTCTTAATTAACTTGAGAAACTGTGTACCAAGGAGTGGTTTTAAGCTTTTTACATCACCTATTTACTTGCTTATATTCACTGTAGGTAGAGCCATTATTTTCTAGACCATTTTAAAGGAATTTTAGGCTACCATAAGGGAATTTTATACATCCCAGGCTGATTGTACTTACACAACAATAAAGCTGCAGTTGAAGAGGGCTCAATACAATTAGATCACCAAATTCAGCAGAAAAATTCATTTTATTCTAGAATTGAGGATGCTGCTGCCAGTCAAGGGAAAAAAAAAAACAAAAGAAAGTACTCTGACAGCATGGGAAGACATGAAATATCCCTTTTGTGCTTATCACACAGACTGAGAGGGACAGCTGGGAAGGACTGAGGCAGGACACTGGGATGGGAGGCTTGTTTATGGATATAGAGGGACTGAACTAAAAATGAGTCTAGCGAAAAAACCTTCTGGCTATGTGAAGAAAATGAACAAGGAAATAAACAAAAGTAGGGAGAAATGGCTTCTGTGAAGCACTCCATTGGAATGGGACACCCAACTGAATATATTTTACAGGAGTATCTGAAATGTACCAGTAAATTTTCCCTCCTACCCTGGTCGATGTGCCAGCAGTGAGCTCTTCAGCAAGGTCTTCTGCTGGGTTGGGCTGAGCAGCAAAGTCTGAGCACTGCACTGGAAACCTCCAAAGCTGATGTTGGAAATGGAACAATACGATGAAAAACCAGTGGAGAAATTTCACCAACCAAAAACCCAGATGTACAAAAGTGCCAGGACTCAAAAAAACCCCCCAAAAAAACAAACCAAAACAAAAAAACCCACCAAAAACCCACCTAAATTCTAATACATGAGAATAAACCTGGCCTGAAAAGAATAATTTGTCTGTCTCATACTGAGTGACTCTGATTAGTGGATGATACACAAACCCATTGCACACTTGTTTGTTGTTTCAGTTTCTGTAGAAGCTGGCCTATAAATGTATCATTGCTAAAAGAGAAAAAAGGATTGTCTGATAGTCAGAACAGATGAATGCTGTTCTAAAATACAAATTAGAATTGCCTTTGTTGCACAAATCACACATAGTGCTATGCAATCCCTTTAATTTAGGATTTTCTATAGCTGGTCGTTTTCCTCCTGAAGAGTGTGGTGTCTTCATTAATTCCCAAGCACACAGCTTTAACAATTGATCGTGCTCACAGATATGGCATTACAGCTAATCAAGCCAATTAAGCTATGGTATAAGAATGCAAAGTTCCACATAATTATGGATGTGCTGAAAACACCAGCATTTGCTTCCTTGGTTTGGGCACCCTGTATTGAGAGAGTATTTGTATCTTTTTGTGCCTTGATTCCCTGGTTATAATTTCCTAGTTACAGGGAGACTTTTCCTCTTATTGTTTTGACAGTAGACTTTTCAAATTCCACACAAAAGCCAGACAGAAACTAATTCCATCTTAATAGTGTGATTTTACTTGCATATCATAATTTAGGACAAGAAGAGGAGCAAAAATGTGTGTTATGTGAGCACTGAGCATCATGTTTTAAAGGAGGGAGAGTCCATGATGATTGTTTTAAAGATATTCAGATTCTTATTAATGACAGACTGATTAAGAATGAACAGACAGCATTAATTCCATAAACCCTCCACTCTTTGTTGAATTGGAGTTGGTGTTTATGTTCCATTTTGTTTGCAATTCCACCTGTATGTCTCAACAATAAGCAATGCTTAGAATAGTAGAAAAAGTAGCAAAATGATAAATCAAGTAAAAAAAAAAAAGATAAACCTTATAAGTAGTGCTTATGAAGCTTCAATTCATGCTAAGAATACAAATGGAAAGTTGTAAATATCTCTTTTCCTCGTCTTTTAAAAGAAGTGAGTTAGAGCAAGCCCATAGAGGGGTGATTGATGGAGTATGGTGGTATTATGAGCAATATTCTGGAAATGTCTTAACAGAGAGCCTGTAAATCTGAGTTCACACATCCCTGCCCCTCTCAGATCACAGTTTCAGAGTGATGTCTTCTAGCTGACCTTGCTCTGTCACGCTTTCCTTGTGCACCAAGTGTCTGAGCGTGTGCTGGGGGTTCAGCAAATCCACAGGGAGGGGCAAACAAGGGACATGGCTAAAGGTTATCCCAAACCTTCAAATGAACTGGAATCCTGTCAGTAGCCAGGAAAACAAACGTGCCGTTAAACTCAGTAATATATTAATAAAAAGAGAAGGGAAGAACTCTTATTATTAATGCTAGAAAGAAATGCAGGTTGGTATTTTTGCCTCCCCTTAGATGCAAATGCTGTAGATATACTTTGGGCCACCTGTAGAGCTCAGCAGGTTAGAAAAAACTCAGAGATGCTGGCTCAGAATTTATCTACCTTGACAAGAGGCAAAGTCCTCTGGGAAAGGAGCTTGGTCACCAGGAAGAACGTTAAAAATATTTTCATTTTCTATTGCATCTGATCATGGTGTCTAAAATAGCAAGAGTAATCTCTATCAGCCATTAGCTGAAGTTCAGATGGACACAGAATCTGTCTGGCATCAGCTTTAGAACAGAAAGATTTCGACAACACACAAAGGACATTTGAGATTTGGTCACATATCAAATGTAATGAAAACAATTCCTACCTGGGAAGCTAAATGTATAAATGTTTATACACCAGTCATTATCTCCCTTATAAGACTTGTGACACAGAACAGCAAAGGAGAAAACCCTTTTCTACGTCTACATAAACAGAAACATCCAACATAACTGATTGTGCCTGACTCTGATGATGAATTCCTTAAAGTGACAAAACTATTTTGGAAACTTTGTTTTTATATGAAATTTTAGTTCTCTGAGAGTTGCTGTATTAACTCTTTTCTTCACATAACATATTTTTTTTTAAAGAAGACTCAGAAAAGTTTTCTTTTCAAGACAGGGATATTCTGAGCCCTGCTATCCAACATTTGAATACACTACGAAGTCCATTTGCTACTCTCTTTAAATGGAGATGTAGTGTAGTAATAGATTTGATCTGAACATGGTTCTAATTACCTGCATAGTGTGTCATAATAAATTGGGTTACCTTTCATCACATTACTTGGGTGGCACAAAACAAATGAATATAAACTGGCATAACACATGGTATACTTAAAACACTTTACTAACTCTTACATTTTACTGAAAATGAATAAGTGGAACAAATCTTCCCCTAGGATGGCAATTTACCTCTAATTATGGCTTCAACTGTTAAGACTCCACTTCTTTTAAGAAAGGAGCTTCAAGTGAAAAAAAAAGTGGAACTTTTCAAAAGTGCCAAGACTGGAATCAAATCACATTTTCTGAGATCTTATTAAGAAAGCTGAAATAGGAAGAAAATTATGCTTTTAAAACCCCGATTGAAATGTCAGAAAGATGTGGGTTAATTGGGACTGGACAGGGTCTAACAGGATAATGCATTTCCACACAGCCAGCCTGGGCCCTCTGATTCAGAAGCAGGATCTGCTGAGCAGGAATTGCAAATCCCACACGTGGAACAATACAAATGGACAGTCCTGAAGTGTTTAAGAGACTGATTGTGGGAACATGATCCATGCTGCTCCAGCAAGAACAACAAAAAGCTCATATGCCACTGGGAAATGTGCTAGCTGAAATATTAAAATTTGCCTGAAACATAATCTTGTGGTTCACCAAATCAAATTTATCATGAAATTACAGACTAGAGAGTCTGAAGAGTAGCTTGCACATATAGAACTGGATACATTGCAGGAAAATATCAATTTGAAATACTTTTGAAAATCTGAGTTCATTAGTTAAAAAGGATATTATTTTATTGTTCTGACTGGTTGAATATCAGTGTAAGAAAAGCTTTTTAAAAGGGCCCCAAATCGAGGCCATATGAGTCAAGAAGTTCAAAACTTTATGTTTAGTTCCCTAGTAGGCAAATATCTATTTACTGGAATATTTTATTTGCTTCTATTCTGATAATCAAAGTGACGGTCACAGATGACTTTTAAAACCAGAGTCTGGGTGGTAAAATGATATCATAACTCTTGACAGATCTTTTATTAGGGATCCTCAAGGACGACTTTAGAATAAAAATTCCTCCTTTGGCTTTATAACAACATTGGACTACCTGAAAAAGTGTTTCCATACACAATTTAGTTTTATTTTCTTTCCTAAGCACCACCAGCTGCCACATTCACCTGCCCACAGAGAGCTACATAGGTATTCAAAAACTGTGTTCCTTACAATGGAAACTAAAACCTTTTACTGGACAAATCCAACCTGCATGTATTTGCTTTACATTCACAGTCTTTGTTGGCCCTGGAAACTATGGATTTATTGAAGCACAGCCATCTTTCCCCAATATTACCTCAAATACAGTGCTGACACAAATTGTATTGAGTATTTGGCCCTATAGCATTGGAGCAACAGGAATTTCTTTAATAGGGACCATAATTAATGTTGTCATCAAATTCACAGTTGATAAGGCTAAACCTCTGGGACTGATCAGGGTAAATCTGAGATTGTACAGAAAAAGACATTATTGTTCAGAAATTTATGATTGAACACCTCAACAGTATCTTGGTTTTGTGTCTAATAAATAACAAAGATAACCAATGATGAAAAACATTACATTACCCTAAGAAAATTCTGTAAAACCTATGGAGGAGAATGACATCCTTCCTTTTAGAGGAATTAATAATCATCTTCCGTTTCTAACTGGGAGAAAAACATTGAATCCCATAAGTTTTGTCTTTTGGCAAACACATTTCATGTTTGTTATCTCTGCTCTCCCTTTCTTCAATGCAACTCTTGTTAGCTTAACTAACAATTCCAATGCCTTCAGTGACCGGCTCTGGAAACGATGACAATTCTGCCCAGTTGTATTCCAGTAGCTGAATATCTGGCCAAATGTGTAAGCCACCCATCACCGTGACGTGTGAGGGCACAGAAGTCCAAAGCCATTCCATGCATCCATTGGTGCATCAGCCTCCAACACGAACAAACCTCTCTGTTTGTACTTCACAGGACTTCAGTCCATGTCACATTGCATACATCTCCCTTTTTCTAAGTCAAGAAGGCTGTGTTACTCCTAAATATTTTATAATTTTCAAATAGGCAACTGTCAAATGAGTTTGGAGTTATTGTGCATGTACTAATACAAAGAAACCACCTTGAGAAGAATTTAGCAATTATTTCAATTTTTTTCCTATACCTTGCTATTTTTAATGTGTTGTTAAATTGCATCTCGTTCACTTCCAGAATAAAACATATATCAGAGGTGTATTTCAACCTTAACAGAAATTTAAAGGGATGATGGCTCTTTGTATGCTCCCAAGATAGAAAAAGCGATATTAATGAAATGTGAAACATCATGAATTAGATGTAGCAAAATATTTAAACATACCTGTAGTTGTTCTGTAACTCTGACACCCAGTCCACAGTAAGAGTACCCAAGAAAACTAATTGGTGTGGTTTTTCCTTCTTCCTTTTCATTTAATGTACTTAATAAATGCAGTGCATTTTTCAGTGGACACATTATACACAGCTCACAATGTAGAGATTTTAGCAGATTAAATTTATGGCACCACCTCCAAAATCTCATTGAGCCACTACTCAGCAAATGGATATCACAGAATAGAACAGGATGATGCAAATTCTTCGATGTTTCTGAACTGATGAGGTCTCCTGGAGAAAAGGAGCCTCAGGGGTGACCTTACCTCTCTCTCCAACTCCCCAAAAGGAGGCTGTGGCCAGGTGGGGTTGGACTCTTCTCTCAGGCAACAAGGGACAGGATGAGAGGACACGGCCTCCAGCTGCACCAAGGGAGGCTCAGGTTGGACATCAGCAAGAATTTCTCCATGGAAAGGGTGGCCAGGCCTTGGAAGGGGCTGCCCCAGGAGGTTTGGTGTCCCCACCCCTGGAGGCATCCAAGGAATGCCTGGATGTGGCACTCAGTGCTCTGGGCTGGTGACAAGGTGGGGGTTGGTCACAGGCTGGACTCAATGATATCATGTAGGTTTTCCAACCTAAATGATTGAGTGATTCTGTAACTTTCTCTAATCATACCTACACTGCGAATAAGGTTTTAGAGTGTTTAGATAACAATTTCACAGCAATAGCCAGGGACAAAATCTAATTAATTGTAAAGTAAAGCTTGTAACATTTGCAAATAGGATTATATAATTTAATTCCTAATGATAGAGGGGCCTGGACTCCCAACCAAGATACCTGCTATTTCTAGTCCTAGCATTTAGTGTGATTAATTCTTCAGAATTAATCTGCAGAATAGACTTTATATAATTTGCAAAGTATGATTAGCCAAGATAATTTTTACTGAAATCATGTTCTATACTTTTGCTCATGAATGGCCCATGTTCTCACTTTAATTTGGATGGGAACAATGGTAACACATTTCACACCACCTATTTTTAATCTTCTCTCCCTTCCCGCAATGAATATGATTTTTGTATTTCTTTTCTGACTACATAGTGAACTCATTTATAACCTGTTTCAGCTTCCTATCTGATTAGTTCTTTTCCCTATAGATTTAGTTTTGCTGAACCATAATGGTACCACACAGGCAGCAGAATAAAATATAAATTCATACATAATCATACATAATCATGTAAGCAGAGATAGAATACCTGCAACTCCTATTCATTTCAAAGAAGCTGCCATTGTTTAATACCTTTAGAAGCTGCACCACTGTTTATATTCAGCAGAATGCCTTATCCTAGTAGAGAGCACTGAATAATTATCAGCAGATGAATGCACACCATAAAATAAATATCAGAACCGGCATTAAAAAAAAACCCAAAAAAACCCTTCTTTGCAATCCACTCTTTCCCCAGAATAATTATGTGATCTTCAGACGGGGGAAGGCTGAAAAGACCATTGAATGAAAATCTTCCTGTATCTTTAGGTTTAACAAGAGTACTACTGAAAGAACATGTACAAAGCTGGTGAGGAAACTCTGAGAACACTGAATTTCCATCAAGATTCCAAAAGATTTTAGTACTATCAGCAGACTCAGATAAAACCCTGTACATAAGCACTTCTCTGTCTTGCAAGAGTATATGATAGAGAAAGAGCAGCAGATTTGGTTATAATTGTCAGTTCTATTCAGATAAGCACACAGTGGTACTGTTCCCTCACACGAGGCGTTTTCTGCAGTTTATAAGGCCATTTGGAAATGTGAGCAAGCTGGCAGTTTATTACCAGCTGCACTTCACAGAGCAGGGACGGGGCAAGCAATTTCCATCTAGAATGAGAACGAAGGGATGGCAGCCTCCCACTGCCAAAAACCACATGGGCCAGGAGGCTGGGTACTAAACTCAGGTTAGAGGAGACCCATATTGCTGCTGACTTCAGTAATGGACTTAAAGTCCCCTACATTTCCCAGTAACTTTATTTTTTAAAGCATTTGGTACAGCAATGTCCTGCAACATCTCTCTACAGGAATTGCTACTTGTCAACAGTTTTAAATTAACATTAATAGTGGCAGGTCTTAATTAATATAAGTTAATACTAGAGTAAGTTTATGATAAACAGCCAGGACAGCAGACATCATGGATGAAACTAATCTGAGTTACCAGGCTCACTGAGATTGACCGTGAACCTTTGGACATTTACAGAAGTCTGTAGGCAAAATTTATCTGGTTCATTGTAAATTTGGGGTCAACTTAAAGCCTGAAATATCTCTCTTACTAAACAGAGATCTATTTTTCTCAAACTTTTACCTTTAACCTCTGGCAAAATTAGAAGCTGCTGTGTGAAAATTCAAGCAGGTGGCTGGAAGAGCTCTTCAGATGGATCAGAGGAATGTTGGAGCCGCAGTTCCTCTGAGCAGCGAGAAGAACCTGGAAGCTGCTCGCAGCTCTGCCATTCCCATGTCACCTGTTAAGGATGAGATGGCTCTAAAAGCGGGTCACAAGTGTACCACTTTGTGAGAATTGAGCCCTAAACAATTAAAGTAGAGCTACTGGAGTAACCAGTGTGTGAAGAAGAAATGAAAAAGGTTAAATATTTGATGGAGTGGTGTCAAAGCATCCCATTAGTATTTTGCCCCTGCTTCATGGCTTTTCTGAGGAAACTTGTAAGCTCAGCAGCAGCACTTCAGTGGCACTGTCTGAATACATAAAAGCAGTCTGGTGGAACTTGTGACCAGAAAATCTGCATGAAACTGAGAGCAGGAGATAAGTGAAAGAGAAATTTTAAACATTTACCGTTTGATCACTCAAGAATGAGTTATTTCTTCGCTTTGCCCGATTCAAGGTAATAACCCAAACTTCAAGCTCCCTCAGCTTCTTGCTGTCACCCACCCATACTCCAGCATAGTTATTAAAAGTCTTACCAAAAACTGCCAACTTTCACAATCTGAGTTATGTTGCTAAAGTGTGAATTACTCAGGTGTGGGGTTTTTTCACTTCATATCCACAGTTCCATGCAGGGAAGCAATGGTTCTGCTATCAATGGTGACTTCACAGGGGGCACTGAGGGTGGCCTCTGGCAGCCCTCCTTCCTGGGCCAGAAGGAGGTGGCTCTGTTTCCCAGACAGGCTTTTGGGACCTGGCCAAAACTAACACTGCCTTCCATTTTGTGCTCCACTTTGGACGAGATGCTGGAGATTCGGGTTCACTGCTGCAGACCTCACTAAACATTTGGAAAACAGATGGGGATAACCAATGATTTCTGGCCAGCATCTCCCCCATCACGGCTGCAATATACCTTCTGTCAGCAGAAATGGATCTCATGCTGAAATCTACTTTACCAGCCCCTGACACTCATATCAAAACTGTCACTCACAGCAGCCTCCTATCACTGCTGCCCCACCTTTACCAACTGATTCCCTCAAGAGGTACTGCATGATTTCAGAAAAATTTCATTACAGACTATGGAGTGAGTCCTTATTCTGGTTTTTGAGCTACCAGCCATCTCCTTTTCAGCTGAGGCAAGTGCTCAGCACATTTGTTGCTTAACTTCAGTTAACTGAGTAAGCAGCTTAATTTGTTTCCAGTGAAACTTTCACAGGGCTTGGCACTGGTATTTTTTAAATAAATAAGACTTAAGAGTTTTCAAACAGCACAGAAATAGCTATGAAAAACCAAAATCAATGATCATGTGATCAAATGTTTTGCTGAGTAGCAAACTTACTTTGAAGTTTCTTTTATGTTCCACAACAGGGAATTTCAGCCTGACCTAAGCCAGGAATATCTTTCCACAACCCAATAATTTGGTTTCTTTTCAATTAGTTAATTTTAGAACCATATTCTTGTCTTACCTTGCTCTCATGAAAAGACAGGCACAAGAAAATTTCCTGTACATGGCTTTCATGTCATTTTGATACCTCTATTTCTATATAAAAATCTCAAGAAAAGGCCAAAAAAAATCCATTAAAAAGAACACAGCAGTCATTTTCCTGGAGGCATACAAAATCTAGTCACTTTTTTAGTTCCTTCTGATTACTTTTTCACAGGAGGAGAAAGGTATCACAAAACAGGAAGCATGAAAGGAAAGGAGAAGAAAATCCACATCACAGACAAAAATCTACATTATTTCGCTGCAATAATGGATCCTAACCACCAAATAGCTTTTGAGAAGCAGCTAGAGCTCAAGAACCTGCCTTCTTTTCCACACACACCCCAATGAAACTGTATTTTCACAGCTGGAAAGTATGGAATTTATTCTGGGCTTCTTTCCATATGCTTCTGTGCTTTCCCTCTGGAGATAAGTCTAAAACTGAGATTCAGTACAAAACAATGACTGCAACACCATGAAAAGGAATCAACTCTTTGCTAACTCTGATAGAACGAGCATTTTCCTGACCAATAAAAGTGATATTTGTGTGGGTTGTTATTTCTGATACCTCAGGGCATGATTGTGCAGTTAATTGGATTCGAGGGAGTGCCACACAGCATAGGTGGTATCTGTCAATAATAATTGTTGCTAAAAGTAGGGGGATGTTTTAGAAGTAAAATTACAGATGAGATATTCCAGGAATGTTTATTTTTCTACTGAGAATACAAAAATATTGATGCACTTTTATACCTCTACAGCAGATGTCATATCATTTCTGATTAAAATTGCTTGCCAACAATAAATTTCTGCCAGGCACAAATTAAAATCAGCTTCTATAGATAGCTCCACAAGCTAAAAATTTCCACTGCATTTGCCAACATGTCCTCCATGATTTCTGATAAAAATGGGTAGACACATACAAATAGGACATCAGGAGCTGCAAGTTGGGGATCACAAGTGTCCTGAATATCTTCAGAGAGCTCGTTCATTTAGAGACCCCACTACCTGTGGATAATTTATGTGTGTTCATTCCAACTATTGCTGATGTAAAATATTAAGACAGCTCGCTAACCTCAGTAAAGAGACTCACAGGCTTGAAAGGAGGGATAAAGCAAAAAGAACAAGCTCGCTGAGCACGCCAGATGAAAAATTTATAATTTTAATATCTTTGTATTTCCGTATTCTATTCCATGTTCATCAGAATCTGAAGCGTGGAATAGCAGTGACTTTATTTCTTTTCTGCCTCCAGGTACACACCAAGGCATCGGGCTGATGGCTGGCTCATACAACAGCAGCTCTCTTATTACTGCAGATAATTTATTTATAACGAAGTTCATGTGTTTTCCCAGTTAGATGTTGATGCAATTTGACTGCGCTTGCAGTTTCTAAAGATGTATAATTGTTAAATGGATACAAATATTGATAAAAAATTCCTTACACAAGAGCAAAAAGTGTCATAGCGGGAGGGTTTTCAAAGGTAAATCCTGGGAAATATAGTGCACATCACCTGGTTTTCAGCCCAACGAGAAAAATCCTCAATAGTTAAGCTCTAACTGCAGAGCGGCTTTAATATTTTCACTTCCACATTAATTAGCCCATTCACAATCACCTGGAAGTGCTTCACTGCATGTGAGAGTGCTGCTTGCTGGGCTCAGCTCCCGGAGAACGGACCCTGAGGTTGTGTATGGAAAGTGAGTTGATGGAAATGCTTATCCCATGCATTAAACCACGATATCAAAGGTTCTCTGGCATTACAGGATGCACAAAATATGCACGGGGTCACATCAGATTCACTGAGACCTGTGATGGGAGAAATGAGGCTGTGAACTGCAGGTTGTCTCTTCCTGAAGGTCACCTTGGCTTGCATGGCCACCATCCTGGTCCAGCACAGACCAACTCCTCATGTGATTCCAGGCAGAATCCAGGCCCTGCAAAAGATGTAAAAAAGCACTGAAAACGGCTCAGGTTGCCTACAGCAAGATGATGCAAAAAAAAAATTATTAATGAGCAAACTTCACCTTCTAAACCCTTTAGAGAATTGAGTACAAATATTTCACAGGTTGCTGGAAGTGAAAGACACTGGGAGACATTCTGAGAAGCTTTTCCTAGGTGTGAGTCAAGTTATTCAGATCAGTTTAATGAATGCAAAAATAAAGGAAAACAAATGAAAACTGTACACAGCTGAAGGTACACTCACAGCTGGCATAATCTTCCGCAGAGGAAAATGAGATTCAAATGTTGTGATTCTGTAAAATTACTCAAAATATGTCAAAAGAGAATGCTATCACTTTAAAAGTTTCATTTCAAAGCTTTCTTTTAGGTTTAGTAGCCACTGAGAAGGTAAATATCTTCACCTCCACTCACACCAAGCCCTCAAACCTGTGCAGTACAGCACTTTTTCAGATCAGAAGTTAAGTGGCACAATTGGAGCTTTGGTTTGTGCCCAAATGACTTGGCAGGACTATATTCAGTGATAATGAAACTTCACAGATTTACAGACATCCTGAAAACAGCAGAAGCAAGTTTAGTATTATACCCCAGGACATAATTACAGCACTCACATATTTTCATTTAAAAAAATTTTTTTAAAAAATTATGAAGAGGAAGAGACAGAAATTGCTCACAGAATTGAGCAGCCTTATCAAAAGACAGCTATAAAGAAGAAACCTTTCCAGCCCTCCAAAAATGAGATAGTCATTTGAACCGGTGATTTCAGTAATTAAATTTCAAAATACTTTTGTTTCAACACATCTGAAACATTCACGCTGGTATGTAAGAAACAGTGACTGCACTGAGAACATTACCAGGTAATTCTGCAGTAATTAGCAGTGAGCTCTAACTGTGCTTAAGCACAGGTCATGATGTCCTCACCAGAGATTACTTCTAAAAATGAAGAAGTTCAGCCCTTTATGCAGAAGTAATTTAGGATCAAAACCCAGCAGTGAAGGAGTCTGGAGTATGTCAAGAGGAGAAACGAAGTAGCCCCAGCACTCAGCACGTCACAGTGTGACAAAAACAGTTTTACCTTCTTAAACGTTTTTAGTCCTAAAATCTGAGTTTAGCCATATGAGAAAATCTCCAGCTACAGCAACCAACCAACCAAAATAATATTTTCTGTTTGAATGTCAAGCACAGCCCATGACAGTTTCTCTAAAGAAAACTGTAAAGTCCATCTGCTCTGATGAGCAAAAATTAATAAATAAATAACCCCCTAACCCTTTCCACATTCCAGGCATGTCCATTAACTTTCTCTATTAACACTCTTTGGATAGAAATAGCACAGAGAATGCACAAGAGCTAATATTGGAAAAGCTAAACAAAAGCTGTAATCAGATTTTAAAACAGACAATACAGAGCATTGTAATTAACTGGGTTGGAATAAAGTGGTCTTTATTAGTGCAAATGAGCTCATCTGCTCTAGGAATGAATATTTCACAATCTAATCCAGCATGTATTGACACCAGCCACACATTTACATTTCTTCCATGGACAGATTGTTATTGACCTTGTGATGTGACATATCTACTGTCACTAAGCTACAAAATGGGAATCTCATCCTGCCTCTCCTCTTTTATATACAGAAAGCAACTAATTTGTCAGCATGCCAGCTTTAACTAGCTGAGATGAAGGTAAGCTAATTTAATAGGAACTGTTCAATAGCTTCGACCCACCTGACACTGTCAGTTAAGGCAGCTCCACATTGCAGAGTCTTTCATTATTTCCAGCTCTTTCTTCAGACTACTTGAACAGCAAGTCAAATAATATGTTCAGGAGTCAATAGGCCTGACTTTTTCTCAAGGACATTCTTTTGATGCCAGGAACCGTCAAGTGGGAAAACACGTAGCGTGAAGGTGAGAGGACACTAATTAAATATACATAGCTCTGGCCAAGGAAGAATGAGGCACAGCTTGCTATCTGAAAACTCAGTTGCCTGCTTGGCTGAGGTCACAGCTGTTGACTTGTACAAGTTCTTAAGTTGCAGGCTCAGTATGAGACGCTTTAACACTCTTAAATACTAGACAAAGGCTATCTGCAAGGATGCTGTGTGCAGTTCTGTGAGCTCCTGTAGTTTAAAGACAGATAAAAGAGATTCCTTGTTTAAGTTCCACTGAAATGAATGTGTATCTTTTATCAACCTATTCTGGTGTTTCCTGAAGCTGGGAAAGGATCTGTGCCTGTTACAACCTGAGTAATATCATCAATCTTGTCCATGCAGGAACTGACTTTCTGAAGGATTATTTCAAAACATGAATCTAACCACAACACCCTTTCAGATTAAATTGGCTGCAGTGAAAAACAAGTGTTTACATGCATGTACCTGGATTATTGCACAGAGGGAAGCATGCACATTCCCACCCACGTAAAACACTTTCAGGACATGAGCTAACACCAAAATATCAAATAGTCCACTCCTCTCCTCCCTTTCCTCGGTTTTCTTTGCACTGCTGATTGCTTCCATTTAATATATTAGCTAAAATAAAAATTTCAATTACCAGGTTGCCAAATGCCACCCTGACCTGCAAAGCCTGGGTAGCAGTGGGTACCTGGGTAGCAATGGCCCTGCCTATGAAGGCATTCCTGGTTTTGCTCCTATGTTTGTGCAGGAAGAGGAGATTCTTTAGGGCTGTTTGCGTGCTCCCTTCAGGCTCAAAGGTAATCAAAGCTCACATTATCTCTAAATGGACAGATGAGGAAGTGCTCAAAACTGGGCTTGTATGAGAGAAAAATTATGCAAATTAAGACATTTAATAGTTGCATAATTTCACACTAACAACTAAGCATTCAAAACTCCAACGTTTACTAAATATGATGGTGCATCACATTCATTCTTTATTGTTTCCAGCCCCTTGCAATTTTATCAGTCTGTGCCCAAAGACAGTGTTTTCCTGAAAGCTGAATGCTTCTTCCCAGTTTTTCCCTGCTGACCATGCAAATAACATTGCACTTTTAGTTTATGAGACTGACTTTGGCTCACCAGCCATGAAGTTCTTGCTTTCTCCAGAGACTGGGCTTGACCTCCTCCTTCCCTCCACCAGACCCGTCTGCTCTGAAAACTGTGGGATTAAACACCATCTGATAAATTGCTAATATACCATTTATCTAAGTCTCTCGGAGTGTTTGAGAGCAATTGCAGGTCTCAGCTTGTAAGCTTTTCGAGTTAACAGCCTTTTTGCCCAGGTCGTAACTGCATTTACACTCTGAGCACATTTACAAGCAGGTTGAGAGCAATAGTCCAGACTCCTTAGGAGCAGTGTGCGAAGGCAAAGTCTCCAGCAAGATCAACACACGTTTCACTAGATTCTTTAGGTCACTTCTGTTTACCTTTGGTTGTATTTTTTGTGTTTACTCGATTAACAGGCTCTGTAAATGCATCAGCCTCTTCAGCTGGGCCTTAGCTGTCCCTGGATGAGCAGGTTCCTCATGGATGGGGGACACCCAGCAGCTGCCCCTCCTTGCCTGGTTCAGTCTGTCCCCGTGCTGCTGGTCACCTTTACAAACAAATGCAGCAGCACACACCCCCTGCCTCTTTGCAGTCACATATTTTCCATCACCTTGGGTGTCACACGTACAGCTCATGAAGAGCTGGCTGAAGCAGCTGGAAAAGCTGAGCCTGCTGGGTTTGGTGAGGCAGCTCAGAAGACGTTTCCCCAGGAATCCTCCTCCCTTTTCCTGCCACTTTGCAATGATGTTCTGCTGATTGCAGAGGAAAGGCTTATATTTATAAAAGTGTAACTCATAGCAAATTTTGTCCTTTTGGGCTTAAACACAGATGAATATTGGCTGTGGTTGCTGGTTTCAAGTCCTTTAACACGTTGCACTCCATATTCTGATGCTGCGCTACAATCACGCTTTCATCCAAAACTACAAAAAGAAAAATTATGTGCTTTGATCTTTTCAAAACCGTGTATTATTTCCAGAGAATTTTTCAACTGTGGTAATAGAGAGAGGAAATGCAAACACAAGCATCAAGTAAACTGTAAGAGACAGTAGCCTGTGATAGAGGCAAACTGGATGAAGGCAAAATGTTCAAGAAAAATGTTTTTGACTTACCATTCACCCTGAAACTATTGCAATATATTGATGGGAGATAGGAAATGTGAGATACTGAGATTTCTACAAAATAATACATCAACTTTACCCAATGGCTGTTCTGTAATTAGTGCACCTTAGTCACTGACCCACTTTAAAAAAAAAATCAAAAAAATTAAGTTATTTTCCTTCCTGGCTTTCTTCAGGGCAGGAAGCATGTCAATGTTTATAAACTGCTATGTAAATGCACAGCGCTACATAAATTCTGTTAACAATGAAATAATCCTGTCTCTATGCACAAACCCCAGATATTCAGAGTAACTCTTTTCTAGCCAATGACTCTGTGTAGAAGCAGATCCCAGCAGGGGAAAATGAAGGGAAGCCCAGAGCAGCAGCTTTGTTTTGTCACACAACCCTGCATCCTCATGAGCAGCTAAGGGTGATCTCCGAGCCGGCCTTACAAGCAGTTGCCATCAATCTGCATGAAAAACATTGACTGAAGATGTTTAACAGCACTTTCAGCTTCACTTTGTTACAAAAATCTACTGAGAGTATATTACAAGGTCATTTGATCGATCTCTGGTATTTAGAGATATTAAATATTTCAACATTTTGGGCAAATCGCAAAAGTGAGATGCTAAGAATTGAGAAATCGTATCCATGCTTACCACACCAATGCTGTTCTGGTTTAGAACTTGTATTTTGTAGCATTTTTTAGATTATAATACTGTCCTTTAAATTAATCAATCAAACTAATGACATAGTTTTTCAACAAGAAGTTATAAAAAAAATCGTGTTCCATGCATTGATTCAAGAAAATATATGACAGGTATATAAGATAATGAATTATGTTAATCAAAATTCACCATCTCATCATAAATGATCTGAGAGCTAATGGAAACTGGGAAGTAATTATTAAAACAGATTTTTTTTTTAATATAATACATAATTAACACATGGAAGTCACTGCTTCCAGGCACCATTTAATGAAGATGTGTATAGGTTCGGGGGGTTTTAAGCTTTGTGTGGGTCACAGGAAACTCCACATCTAATCCAGAGGGCATGTTCTGCTCCAAGCTAAAGACCAGTGCCATCATTTAAAAGGCAAGACTCAAAAGACTTCAGGTTCATAATCCATTAAACCATGAATAAACTACTGTGCATTTCATCATTAAAAGTCACAAATAGATGCACTTATGAAATTTATCCTTGTATAAAAACCACTTCTGCATCAGGTAGAGAGCAAGATGACAAACCATGGCTCACTCCAGAAAGCAGATTAGTCAAGGCTTCATGTGTCCAGGCCCTGCAACTCCACTGATAAACCCCAACTTTTCAGTCCTAAAGTGCCTTAGAAAGGATTACGAAGAGCTCAGATGGATGAGATCAAAGAACCCTCAATGGAAACAACCTGTCTGTCTCTGTGGACACTTAAGGAAAAATTTGCATGGAAAATGCTCCCACCATCCATCATTTTGAAGCTCCAAACCTTCCTGACTTTCTGAGGCCTTTCTCTACCCAGCAAACCTGAATAAACTCTCCCCAAAAGAAACTTTCAAGTGTTTCTTGGAGCACATGTATAGTTGAAGTATTCATGGCACAACAGGAAGCAGAAGATTGTTTTTTAAGAGAAACATCCTTTTCCACACACAGATATTTCCATTTAACTACACTGTCTGTTAAATCTTCGCTGTCAGGTCTGTACCTCAACTGGAATTTGCAGTTACACAATATTTGCCACTTCTCCAGGCATAGCTGCTGGTCTAAATTTTGGCCTCATCTGTAAGATCACATTCACCCCAAATGTCTTTATTTATTCTTGTACATGTAAGGCCTGAAGTGAACATATTGAATTTATGGAGATGGATGCAAACAGAATTTTGGAAAGGTCAAACCATATGTTTTAACACAAGCATTTAACTATTATTCTAACAGAAACAGATCAGGCAAAATAACTGCCAATAAAGCACAGACAATTAATAACAAAAACAGATCTAAACTCTTGCCTATAGCAGGAAAACAAATATTTTTTGCTAGCATCAATGGTATTTTTAAAGTGTCTTTAGAGGCTTCCAAAGCCACACAAAGCCTTGTTTTGCAAAGATTCCCAAGGGGGAAAAAAAGTGAGAATAAGAGCACTTTGGAACGAATGGTTAAATTCAGATCACAGCTGAGCAGGTGAGAAGTGGAGGTGAGAAGGAGGTACAGAGGTGTGGATACAGGTACACAAATCTGTATCTGTCAAATGCAAAAGGATAGGGAGAAGAAAAACCTTGCCCAGGATTTGTGAGGATAGGTCTTTTCCAAATTTGCTATTTCAGCTCAAAATGGCCATTTCAAAACCATGAAGTTAAATATATTTAACGAAGATTTTCATTCTTGTGAATTCCTACTTCAAAGCCCTCCTGAATTACACCATTTTTATATCCAAGGAAAGTTTTTCCCTACAATCCAAAGAAATTCTTTATGTTAAGGACAATAGAAATGTATGGATTACAGGTGGGAATGCTCAGTGAGACTTTACCTATATATCTTATAAAGCTACTTCAGGAACTGGATTCAAGGCAAAAAGTATTTTTCCAGGTTATTTAAACAACCAATTCAACAACTGGTTATAATGTAAAATTATACTAAAACATGTATTAGGCCTATGTATAATTAATACCTCAATGTCCAATTAGACTATGTATTGATTTAGCATAACATACATTAAACATTATTATAAATACCTGTGCTATTTTATTGGCATCAAGGACCACTACTAAAAAACCCCACGCACATCGATTCTGAGATTAGAAGAGTTTTGGGTAAACTTAGATATTTTTATGATAGTAAGGCCTAGAAAAATTGACCCTTGAACAAATTCTGGAGCATAAAATGGAAACTGTGTGGAAATCATCCACTTTCAGGAAAAAAAAATGTCAGCAAAAAGGAAATACTTTTTTGCACCTGATTTTCCTGAAGCAGTTACACGTTTTATGGGACTAAACTGGACAGAAAGGGGAAGAATTTCAAAAAACTGGAAGAAAAACCCAACATAAATTCACACTACATTGCCAACACAGGAAGTTTGGAGAGTGCCCTAATCATCAGCTGCAGCCAGAGCTTTTCCCCTCTCTTTGAAGATGGAAATATGCAAAATGAAACAGCTTCAACAGGGAGAGTTGAAGATTCTCTCTTTTAAAGCTTAACCAGCTAGACTAATATTTGAAATCTGAACTTGTGTCTCCCCCACCCTAATCTAGTGCTCCTATCATGTGGATATTAGGAACAAACATCCTCATCCTCATGAACTCACAGTTGCACATCTAGCTCATTATTTCCTTCTCTTTTCTTACAAATAACTAAAAAAAAGAGGTGTAAACTTTGCCTTGTGTGAAGTAGTCCATGACACAAAAGACAACTAGAGGGAGAGGTTCCTTTGATTATTTATTACTTGGAAATGGAAAATGCAGTGAGGATGGATTTGATTAGGTTTCTTTAACTTCCAGTTTGGTTAACAAATAAAAAAT
Organism: Edolisoma coerulescens; assembly: GCA_013397115.1. Lineage (NCBI taxonomy): Eukaryota > Metazoa > Chordata > Aves > Passeriformes > Campephagidae > Edolisoma > Edolisoma coerulescens. The sequence goes on along the minus strand of VWZW01004955.1, from coordinate 1,269,196 downwards.
GCAAACAATTTGCATAGCACCAGAACAGATTCTCTCTGACAAAATAAGAAGATATAAATATCAGCAACCAACAGCTATAATAAAAATAAACACAAATTGGACTGAAACCCAAAGCTATTGATCTCTGCTTAGAGAAACCCAAGCAGAGCTTTAAGGCTGCAGGAATTCCTCTGGTTTCCATGGATGGGGAAGGAGGAGAACTGAGAATATGCAAATAGGCCAAGTATTTCATGACATGCAGATGGTAAGAAGCTAATTTCCATCTGATTTTTTTTCTCCACTGGGTAATTACACTCTCCCTAGCAGAAGCTTTATGTCTGCATTGAAAGCAGTAGCCAGTTCTCTGTAAATAACCTACTTCTTATAGTGGGACAGTGGAAAGGGAGTTCAGCAAAAGCATTTTTATCTTCTTTTGGTTAGAATTTTTGTGCTGTAATTTCACTTCAAGTGGCCACTGTAATTACAGGTTAAATTTGGCACCTACACTCTACTAATCCAATATTTTGTTAACTCATTTAAGCTATAACATAAGAGGAGAGAAAATTAGTTTTAGGCTTCTGTAATGTAATTATTACCTTTTATTAAAAAAAAAAAAAGCATGCCCAATTAGTAAATAATGAGAACTAATTTCCTTTTGGCAGTTGGCAAAAGAAAAAGTGCAATTTCATTCTTACAAATTTTTTAAATTACCTGCTGTATATGACCAATTTTTCTTCTATGTTTTGTAAGCACTTTTGCACAAATAAACATCAAAATTCTATAATTGCAAATTAGAGTCACTGATTACACGTATTTACAGTAATTACATAATTAGCAATAATTACATTAATTAGACAAACAATACACTGCATTGACTAGCAATGGAAAACAAGAACATTCTCACATATAAAAACCTGCTCTGAGTTGGAAAAGCAAGATTTTATCACTAGCACTAGATGCAGAATTAAAGCCCAGAGCAGCGCCACTGGAGCATGCCCTGCTTTGTTCAAGCACCGAAAACTTTAGAAAATGCTGTTACAAACATGATGAAGTATTTTGGGATACATATATCCCAAATAACATGAGCAAAGGAATACTGGATAGATGTGGAATGCTTTAGGGACAAGGATTTCTCTTCCAGAAGCCCCTAACCCCTTTTTTCCAGAGCCTGAGCCCATGGCTGCACAATCAGCTTCAGCTGCCCATGCCATGGGCTGTCACTGTGACCTTGCTTTTGGCACTGATGCTCCCGCTGCACCCTCCCACCCTTTCTCTGGTGCTGCTCCTGATCCTGGTGTGGCCACTGAGCTCAAATACTCGTGGTTACAACCATTTTTATCCAGCCTTGTTTGTTTTCTGCCAAGCTGCTCCTGATCACCCTCAGGCTGATGCTACGGGGGAGAACAAAACTCTCTTCTGAACAGCAGCGGTACCTTAGATCCAGGCAAGCAGACAGCGAACCTGCAAATTTCGGTGCTTAAATTACATGACCATGGTAGGTAAATTCAAGCAAAGTCATCACCTGGAAGGCAAAATCACTCTGGGGACACCTCTCTGCACACGAGGTGTGCACAGAAGCTGCTGCGAGTGGAGTGAGAGGAGGCGACGGGCAGAAAGCTCAGGAACACAAACATATGCTCTCCTGAGAGAAGGAAAAACCCTGCTGTTCCATCTGCGACCAGGCAGTGGTCACAGCCAGCAACCACATACAGAGAGAGTATTTTTAGTCTGGACCTTGTAAGTAAGAAGCTTCGCTGTTCTATCTGCAGTGCTAATTATGTTGCTGTGGAGGGAGTGAATCACAGACTGCAGACAGCTCGTGCCGAGTGCCCCCGGATTCCTCGGAGCTTCACACTTGGGATTGGGGTCCCAATCTCTCACGTGGGCCTTTGTGGGGGTTTTAATGAGTATTGGTATGATGTGAGAACTGATGCTGCAGCCCACCTGAATAAAGGCATCTGTGCCCTACAGTGCCAGGTTTGCTTTGTGAGGCTCCAGAGCACGGGAGTTTCCTGGGCAGCTTGGCACAGCGGTGTCCAGGGAAGGGACAGCCTCCTCCACAGTGCTGAGTGGGAGAAGCAAGGGGATTCCCAGAAACACACCTGTGTGACAGAGAAAATAGAGAGAAAACTAATTAGTTCAAGCCAAAAGAGAGATTATCACTGAATTAATATTTATGCAACACAGGCAATCAAGGGACCAGGCAACAGGAGATAAAGTCCTTGAAAACATAGTTTCTCCTGTTACATTTGTCAGAGCTGCAGAGAAGGACTGTAGGAACAGCGAGGGTGAGGCAACCTGGAACAAGTCAAGGCAGCTGCTCTGAGGGTTCATTAAACACATGACACCTGCATTTTCTGTCAGACAAGCACAAAAGAATTCGGAACAAAAATTCTTAAGTTAGCTGGGTTAGACCCCTCCCAGGCCAAGAATCCGCGTGGCTTTGTCGGTGTGCAGGTGCAGGGCTAACACCCCTCTAGAGCATCCGACTCACGGAATGTGGGGCTACCTGCGGCCACTTCTCGCCTCATCAGGAATCAGTGTCCTGTCACCCATTCTTGCTTCCCAGGGAAGTGTGCCAGGGCTGACAGGAGGCAATGATGGGCGCTGATGCTCATTTAGGTGACGGGATCTGGAGGGTGCTTGTGTCGGGCGGGCGAGGCTCTCCAGCGCAAACCTGTCGGCAGCTGAGAAGCAAAGCAGACAGGAGCAGGCAGTCACGTACATAAAGGCGTTTTCTTCGTTAATTAAGATTTTGATACAAAAAAAATTTTCTAATTATTGGTTGCTTGTTCCGACAGCTAAGTTGCTCCTTAATATAAATTCCACACTGTGTTTGGGCACAGGCTCAGACGTTATCAGTATCACCAAGAGGCCCCCCTACACTCACCTGCTTTTAACTTTATTGCCAAATAACCACGACATCATATTCTGATGATACACTTATGATATTAATGAAGCATCAGTAGCACAGCAGGACCGCAGTTTGTTTCGGCAACCACAACACTTTGACGTCAAAGGCTCAAATATTGGGAAGGTCTATCAGGCTCAATAAGAGGCCAAAACTTCTGAGGTGCACTGGGATTTATTCATTATCTGCACTACCCCTTATTCCACAAAACCACAGGTAAAGCGGTTCCTGTTTAGAAATTTAGCTACAGCAGTCTGCCTAAAACACTTCAATTATGCAGTTCCCAAGCTACCTTTGTATTTAGTGAATGACAGCACTGCTGAAGGTTTAATGAGCTGTGAATGACTACACAAAACTTAGAGGATCACAAAACCTGCTTCTGGTAATTTACATGAGCAGTTACATCTAAGTGCCAGAATCTATGTCATGATCCATTGTTAATATACTCTCTGTGTTCTTTCTTAAGACTGGTTGGAATATAATTATTTCCAAGTCTCCAAGCTAAACCTGTCCATTCTGGTTTTCCTTTGTCTGAAGCACTCACTGATACACAAAAAGCCTGCCTGGGAACATCAGCTCCCTAGAGCTTTTAACAGTTAAAATATTTGATACGTTTATACTTTCCACCTCACACGAGGCTTTTTTTTAAGAGAAAATGCTTTACATTTCTGTTTAAATCTGTCACGTCGTGCTCGTGGGTCTGCAGACTGCCAGTATTCCCTGCTGGAATAGCTGTGGGCTCATGGCACTGCTCCCAAACCCTGATGGAGGCTCTTCAGGAGTGAGCTGATGCATTACCTTACCTTGCACACACATTTCATCCCGTGCCTCTTCCAGCTGCCCGGAGTGCCAGAGCTTTGGCTCTTTGCACATTTTAACTGAGAACGTGCTGTTGCCTGAATGAGGTGCTGTTTCTGGTGTTCCTGCAGAGTGCCCAGATCTAACACTGCTTACCTTGGGAGACACAAAAACCCTGTCTCAGAGGGACACAGATTAACACAGTAATCCTTTAAGCCATCAGATAGCGTTATCTCATTATTTGTAGCTATTCCCTAACAAAGAATCCTTCATCTCCTGTTCTCATCTGCACTTCTATATCTACTTACAAACAGTGGCCACATAATTTAAGAAATTCCATTTACCAAGAAACCCCATCTTTGAGGGTCTCAACTCAGCAAATTACTTGACACCATTTATTCATTAATTACATGGAGAACCAAGAGCTACGTCTCACAAGAACAAGGGAAACCTGTAGGAAACAAAGAAACCAGAAGCAGAATTGATAAATATTCCCCGTTTCTTTCCTGTTAAGGCACCTTCAATTCACAGTGTAAAATTTGTTTTAAATGTGCATAAAAATGTGTCAGGAAAAATAATTCACTTTTAGGCCATTACATTGAGATGCATGGGTGCTATTACTACCAGAGGATCTATTTCTGCAGTCTCGGTAACGCTCAAAAATAAGTTAAAGAAAGACTCGACTGCAGAAACATGGCTAATGCTGCTATGCTGACGTGGAAAATCAAGTCAGAAATGCTGGAAAGTAAAACACAATTCTCTATTGCCAACTTGCAGAAGATTTAAGACAAGAATTTGTAAAAAAAAAACAACCCTAACCACTTTTTTTTTTGCAATTCTGTTCATAGAAATTAAAACCAGTTATAGAAATACAGAATAATTGCCTAGAGATTTCATGCAAAGAATCTTGCCCTTGATGTTCAAATGTCAGATTGATAAACACACTTTTTACCTGCAATATTACCACAAGCCCTCCAACACACCTGCTGAACATCTCCTTCTGAAATAGCTCCACATGATCAAAAGCCCCAGAAAAACAGGAGCATGAAAAATAGAAATTTCATTGTGCAACAGAGAAATGAAAGACACAGAGGAGGAGGAACTGCCTCCAGCCTGGGCTGATGTGGACATGGAAAAGTGAATGTGGGGTTGCTGTTCAATTTCCAAAGACTAATCCAAAGTAAAGGCAAACATTTTTCTTCTTATATGCGAGTTCTGCACATCAATCACTTCATATGGAACAGAGGCAAAAAACTGGGGAAAATAAAGTGCACAAATAATTCACCTTTTGAATGCCTCAGTTCTGAACTCAGTGGCCCAGTTTGGCCAAACCACACAGGCCTGCACTGCTTTTCTCTGTGTGCCTTAAACACAAATAAAGAATAATTGACTGCAAGTATTCAGTGTCAAGTGTCCAGCTGTGTCCGTCCATGAGCTGTCGCAAAATCCCGTGTCCTACACTGGGATTAACACAAGCTTTAATTGTGCTGTGTGGGGAGTCTGGTTGAGAGTCAAAGCCACATGTTCTCTGGCATGTTCTGTGAATTGATCATGCAGATCAGTGGGCAAAACCCAATTAAAATAATACCACAACTCAGCAGTTACAGCAGTGTGCTGGTCACCTTCCATGGTGTTAGCAAGTACATTATGTTTTGCCAGGGCTGATACGCTTGTTCCCAAAGAAATATTTCATTATCCAGATACCTTGAAAAATGGTAGCTGTCCTGCTTTACACAGTGTTAGTTAGAGCTACCTTTTTCTCTATTTTTCTGGCTTTTCACAAGGAAAAGCAAACAAGCCAACTTCAAAATCACTAACTTTTTTTTTTTTTCCCATCTAAAGAGCAGGAAAATTAACACATTTGGAAAACAGTCCAAAATTCCTAGCTGTATGTTTACATTCCCATTTGGAGAGACCATTCATATTCTGGAATTTCAGTAACTTGGGTGATGAGTTCCCTACAGAAAGCATAGGGAAGGTCATGAATACCACTCCAAAATCCTCTAACCAGTACAGCCAGCAGGAAAGGGATGTCTCCTTCCCCCTGAGCCTCTGCCTCACCATTATCCATCCCCTCTTGTTTGGATCTGTGATTGCCATCTGGAGCTTGGCGCCTGAAGCTGCACTGGTCATACAATCACCCTTTTAAAGCAACATCTTCTTTGTCTCACAGTTGCATCCTCATTTATTTAACAGAACTACTGCTCTTTGTTTCATTCAGAAGACACCATTTGAATGTTTACCAAGCACAGGGCATAGTTGATAAATAGGTAGATCAATTAATCTGAAAAGGTCATAAATTGCTGTTTCATTTCCCTTGAAAAATTACAATTGATGGAAATTTATTTGAAGACAGAACTCTGCAACAGACTTCCATAATTAACAATCCAATGTAACAATCATTCCAATTCCCAAAGGTCCAGAAGATCGATTTTATTGTATTTTTCTCACTCGAGCATTATTTATTCATACAGTCATCTTAAATAGGTTTTTTTTCTGCTCCAATATGATGATTTATCAAAGGCAAAGCATTTTCCGATGCTTTTTTTTTTTAACACCAGCAAGGTGTTAAAAAACCAACAGAATATATTTGAAGCCAATCACTGAGAGAGCCACAAGGCTGCCTGAAATGCTGTGGAATTTTCTATTCCAGGCATATAATCAGAACTGCCTCTCCTCTTTCAGGTTTCTGTCCTGATCTTGTGTCTACATTGCTTCATTTCCCTCCTCTCTCACCCCTAAAATAATTCCAAACACCCCACAACACAACCTTCTGCTTCAATAAAGATGGATATTTCAAGAATATTGAAAGTGCCTGAGCTGATAATGTTGAGGAGATGGACTTTACACTCAGTTTCCAAAGGAACAGAGACATCTTGTGAATGCTCCACTTCAGCTGTAGCCAAAAGGAATTACAGCGTAATAACCCCAGTTGTGAGACCTTTCAGAGTTCATCAATAAATCCCTCTTTGATACTATATGAAGATATGGGGGAAGTTTAATCAATAATTAATGTTAATCAGATTCAGTCTTAATCAATGCCAGAACTACTACTCTTCACAAAGCCCAGAGACAGCTCTGTGAGGTACGAAATCAAATTTAATTAAAGCTGTGCATGCAGAAGAGTTTTTAATGCTATCATAATTAGTTTGTTTAATACTGCAATTTCCAAACTCCTCTGTATTTTTTGCAGAGCACTTGAATATTAAATCCATTATTTGCACCTGCTGTAAGAGCCAGTTGGGCTGGCCATGTACAGCTCTCACATGTGAGACTGCAGAGAGACAGAACTTCTCTCACATTTCCAACCCCATTGGAAAGTTTGCCCAGAAACGAGCAGATAATGCCCAGAAATCCGAGCCTTCCTGAAGATCAAAATTGTCACTGGAAGATGCATCAGCCACCCACCTGTTTCCTGTCAAAAGCTGATTTTCTACGCAGGTCACGACTTTCTCGGCCTCCCAGGATCATTGTGGAGAAGAGCAATTTCACTCATTGCAAGTTATTAGGGAAAAAACGTTTCTTCTATAACTTGGGGATCAAAAAAGGGAAGTGGTGCCCATCGCTCCACCCGATCCCTCCAGAGGTGTGTTGATGAGGAGCCTTTCTATTTCCCTTCTCACTGGAAAGGGGAGGCCACAAGGCAAAAGCCAAATATTTACCAACCTTTGGAGGAGTGTGTTCAGCACCAGAGCAGCTGAGTCAGGAAAGAGGGGTAAACATTCCCTGACCCCTGCTCTTTGGAGACTCTTCTCTACCCATCCCAGCTCTGCCGGGAGGTGTCTATTTCCACACATCATAAATTAGGTAAAGGTTAACCCGTTCACACTGACCGCTGCCTATAATGGCACATTTCACACCCCAGGCAAAGAGAAGAATAAACCCTGTTTGTTCTGCCATTATTTCTCATTCCCACTGGCAAATGCCACCAGTCAAAGGCCTGATGATGACTTGGTTTTGCTGAGAAACAAGACAGCTATGTGCTCTGATTTTTAGTTGATTAAGATCTAAGTTTTCCTTCTGACAACCAATTATCTTTTCATTTCTAAAAATAGAAATTCTCCCCTGCATTCAGTCTTAAGCCACCTAAGTGTTAATGTGGGAACTAATATTGCAATTCATACCAATATTTTTAGTTTCACCCATCTGGATAGCTGCCTCAAACGCCCAAGTATAAAAGTAAGCAGGACCCTAGAGATTTGTGAGCTCAAGACCTTAAGAACTCAGCCATTCTCTAGCAGTCAGGTTTGACTAAAATCCAACAGCAAAAAATCCTTTGGCATGAAATAAACAATCAAAAGACAAAAGAACACAAAGGAAATTTCGTGTGCAATGTGCCACCACCACAATGAGGAATGCCATAGATTACCTGCCTGAATGGCTGTTATTGCTCCTTTTATATTTTTTTTTTGAAATTAAGCACAGAGAGAAATTTGCTCTGTCTGTATTTTTCTGCCTTGAGCATTCCTGATTGCTGCAAGGTTTAGTCTTGTTAAAGAGCAGTCTTGCATCATTGTATATTTCATTGACCATTTACTGTAATGCTGAATGACCGATCAATTGGCAGTTAAACTGCTCATTAAGAAAAAAGTACAAGTTTCTCTAAACTCAGCTACTCCATTTTTCTCCCAATCATTTCCTCGGTCTATTAATGGGCAGGTTTTGTCCTGCTGTTCAATAGTTCAAAGTTAGATTTACCTTATTTCGTGTAGTGTAAAGCACTCAGGCAGTTTTAAAGTGAAAGGACTTTTTGAGAAGCTCCTTTAAAGCCCAAATGACAGTAATAACATACATCTTAAATGCTAAATTTTCATGTTAAAGCATCAATTCAATAATCTGTGATCTATGAAAAAGCAAAGTTATTTTCCTGTGATTTTATTTGTTACAATGAACTGACTGCAATTCTTGGGGACAAATTATGCAGGCTATAAAATTTAAATTTAAAAATTTGACACTAATGGAAACTCCAATACCCAGACAGAAACCTACTTAGTCAGCAGCCACAAATCAGGACCAACATTTTCTTTCAATAACCTTTGCAACTCGTCTTGCAAGTTGAAAGGGCTTATTAATGAAACCAAAAGAAAATGCTCCCTGAGGTGCAGCCCCTCCATTTTTCACCCCCTCACTCCAGCCTGGCAAGGTGGGGTCTGTGCACAAGAACCCATCTGTGTCACTTCAGATGATCCCAAGTTATCTACACCACATGAACCTCTTCTTTTTTATCTTCTTTACAGGATTGAGACTAAATCTATAGAGATATATATATGTTTGTATAATTAAGTCACATGAGCAGGTCTTCAGAACTGAGACATTAATGACTCATGAAACACAGGTTAGTGCTCATCTGCATAAAACCCATAAAACTCGTGGTTAGATTGAGCACTGCCTCATTTATTACATCACCACATATTCCCTTTTTCCAGATAGATGAGTCTGCAGCACTTTGGCTCCAAGCTGGAGGACCAGATGCCAAAAAAATAAAAGGCACCTGTTTTCTGAAGCTCAGGAGCAATTCATCCATCTTACAACACTGTAACCAGTCAGAACTTGCTAAAGGCACCATTAAAAGCTACGTGCCTCCATTCAGAAGCCACTGAAAGAGCAGAATTATCATCTCAAACACCTGCACATGGAAAGGTGCCATTAAAAATCCCCACTCAAATCACTGACAAGCTGATCTCCACGGGGGATGGAGGCAGCAGAGGGACCAGTGAGGAAGGATGGATGAAGAGCAGGAAAAACTTGGAGAGGACACGTGTAGGATGCTGAAAAGCCCAGAGGAGCAGGGGGACCATGAGGAAATATGAAATTCTGGGCAACAGCCTGACCAGGAGCAGCCTGGAACAGCCAGGGGCACTGTTCTGGTCCAGGCCTTGCTGCCTGCAGGGATTCACAGAAATTCATCCCTCACTTCTCCTCCGGAGGGAAACTGAGCAGGAAACTGAAGATTTGTGAACCAGTTGGGCTTAAAAAAAAAAAAAAAAAAAAAAGGTGGAAATTGTGCATCTCAACAGCTTTGCTCTGACTAGCACTGTTTGCCAAACAGCATTTTAGAACCAGGGGAAAGCATTTTACTGTTATTTTTTTCATCCAATTTCAGTGCACACAGCAGAACTGCAACCTTCTGTACTTTGAGACAGTTTAGTTCCTTAATACTGATGGAAAATGCCTCTCGTGTGGATCTTTTAGTCAGATTAGAGGTGTGATTCTCCTGATCTGCTTTCTTCAATATGTAGTCTTTCCTATATGGTTTCTTTTTCATTCGTTCAAGCATATTTGCAAAATTTGGCAGCCTGAATCTCATCAGGTAGAAGGAAATATAAATGTGACAGGTTTGGAGCTAAAAGACCAAACAGTCTGTGTGACATTTGGGAAGGAGATTTTATATTTTGGAGGAAGGAAACCACTCATAATCAAGCACAAAAATGAGAAGTTGTTATTTGGCAGGTACTGGAATTTTTTTTAATATATTATTTGTAGCTTTGCACAGAATGCATCCAGAACACACAGAGGAAAGAGCAGTTTACCACAAAAATCCAGTTTATCACATGTTTGTCACTAATATGTATAAAGAGTGTAGAGAGAGGGACCATTTGCTTCCATTTTTGGTTTGAAACTCTGCCACCTGTGGAAAAGCTGCAACTCAGAATATACAATATACATACGATGTCAGTTTAATCCATCTTCTGAGAATTTTATATCACTAAAGGGAAGGTTTGGGGCTTTTTTTTTGCATTTTTAAAAGGCAAGTTATTGAGTTTGCAGTTTTATATATTAAACATAACTTCAATCCTATTACCATTGTTTTTATTTTTGGCTTGACTGAGTTTGAAAAAATTTCATCAAATCTCTTTAAGAACACTACAGATGACCTGTTGAAGTTTATAAACTAATATATAAACTATATAAACTAATATATTAGTTATAAACTAATATAAACTAATATTAGTTATAAACTAATATATGTTGCCATTTAGTGGTAATGAGGAAGTCAAAATATCAATGTTTAGGAAGATAAGGTAAGATATGATAAGGAAACCCAGTACTGCTGTTATAACCATGCACAAAAATCAAGACCCTGTTGAGAAGAAAGACCTGAATTCTGTCATTTAATCTCACAGGACCTAAAAAAGCAACATTTATGTTTGATTCAGAGACTAAAATAGGCAATAGAGAGATAATGTGGAGCCATCTGTCCTGATGCACCAAGTGCTCTGATGGGGAAGTCACTGGACTTTCGGTTTATGAGCAGGTTTTACACCCACTGCCAAAGCAGACAGGGCTGCAAATGAAATAAATAATCTGTGATGGAAATATCACCAATGAACAGCCCCAGCCTTCTGATACACAACCCTTCCAATGAATCCCTCTCCTGGTTTGCTTTTGTGAGCTGCATTGCTTCAGCTGGTCCTTATAATGGGGAAATGCTCAGCCTCAGACCTTTGCACACTCTTATTTCACTGCTGTGGGTAGGACAATCAAAGTCAAACATGCAAACAGCAGAGGAAAGCAGTGGCCATCTGGAAAGGCATTTAATATGTTTGTATATCCAAGCAGCTCTTCACAATAGTAGCTTGAGCAGATTTTTGCCCTTTACAGATTTTTTGCTCTTCCCTCATTTTGAAAAAAAAAAAAAAAAAAGCTTTGTTTTACACAGAAAACTCCAGTTTGGCTTTCCCCCTAATTCAGTTTTCTGCATGAAACCCAAACACAGGGACTGAAATAGCACTCCATGACTTGGTAATAAAGATAAAACAACCACCACAATCTTTATTGAGATCTGAAAACACAACCTCATAGTCACTCCAATAAAGGCAGTGACAGGCACAGGCAGCACTGAGTGATTCTGCTCTAAAACTTTCTAAAAAAATCCAACAAGGTTTCTAAAAAGCCACGCAGCTTTTCAGATTCAACTCTATTTTAAAATGAGAACAAAATATGTACTTAGATAAGTCACTTCTCTCTCTCTAACCAGGTATGTATTAATAAGCCTTTATTTCTAGAGCATATGAAGTTATAACATAAAACAAATAAATGCCAAGAGGTGGATTTCACTTAAATGGGAGGCCTAAAAGCTATCACTGCCTTTTTAACTTTCAAGTATAAGTCTTTCTCACAATAAAATAGTCAACTACCTCCCCACTGAACTATAAAGAACAGATTTAGTGGATACATTATTAGCACTCCACTCTGTTCCTAGACCTTTGCAGCAGAAAGCCAAATTAAATGCTGGCCTAAGCAAGATCAATTCGGTTGCAGTCAGCAGAGAAGCATCAGCCTACCTGTGATCACAACACCATTTGCAAGTGAAGGACTGCCAGCAGTACAGGAATCGTGATGAACCTGAAAGTTTTGTTTCCTTTGCATGCTCTTGGCTTTTGAATTAAGTCCAAAAGCAATGATTTTCTCACCTAATTGAAAACAATGGCTGTTAGGGGCTCAGTATATTAACACTGGAGAGGGAACTCTGACAGCGCTGGTAGCTGTGAACAGCAAGGGGGAGTTAAACTGCACCCTTCTGTCCCAGCCATTTTCACCTTGCTGCATCACACTTTGCAGCACGGAAGGAAATAGCTTGACAGAGATATTAAAGAGGCCTAAAAAGTGAAGTTTTTAAGGGAGAAGCAGCTTCTGGGATTCCATAAAGCAAGAACTGCAAGGATCCTCCTGAATGTAGTGAGACACTCGGAGGTCAAGGAGTACACGGATAAATTGAAGTGAAATGGAACTTCCTCGGGCTGTGCTGTTCTGGAGCAGCATTCCAGCATTCTGAAGCAGCAGAGTCAACACACAGATCCTGGCTGCTTTTGAGATGTAGCTTGGTCAATTCATTTTACAATCCCTTTCCTGTGCCTGACTGCACCAGTAGGAAACGGGATTCAGTCATGCAGGGTGCTCCTTCCACTGCTCTCCCTCGCTAAGAGATGTAAATAATATCTTAAATGCTTGTATTGTTTAATTTAAAAGAAAAAAAAATCAGTGGAGTGAATTTTCTAGTTAGCTGGAGCTCCTGTGCTGGTATAGAGGGAAGGAGGCTTTGCCAAGGTAAGGATATAATTTGCAGTGACTGCAATTTGAGTGCACCTGGATGGAGATGCACAAGGAACTCTGTGATGAACTGTCAAGATCATCACAAAATGCACAGGAAGTAAATAGCTGCTCCCAGCTGTGCACATGCTTTTTAAACAATAATGTTTTGGCATGATCCTGCAGGGATTAACATCGATACATAAATATGGAAAGGCACTTTCTACGGTGGACTGGCTCTTTTTTCCTCAATACAGAAGAAACAGTTCAGCAAAACCATTAAAAGCCATTCTAATTTGGGATCTCTCCATGCATGTGGGAGTAGGCACAGGCAGACTTGTGTCCAGACCCCCTAAATGTAATATCTGAACCCTGACCTGGGGCTGTTCATGTCGTGATTGTCAAATTAAGGGCTCGGGTTTGCCTCTGCAGGCATTCAGCTGGATAAATATCCCACTCCTGGTTCGCAGTTCACAGGGTGGTGATGCACAGTTAAGTCTGGGAAAGGAAATAAAGCTACACCTTAAATTTAATTTTCTGTAAACACCGAGTTGTATTTTCACTCACACCTATTTGATTTATCACTTTTCAATAAAAACCAAAAAGGAGTGAAGTACCCTTGTGCTTGAAAATGGTTCTCAAGGGCTAAATTTGCACAAAATGATGCTTTTTGCTAATGTTTGAAACATTTTCTCCACTGACATGCTGAAATCTTCCACATTTGTTATCGATGCCCAGGGTGGGCTCTTCCATTTGTGGTGACTTGGAACAACCATAAAGGTGCTTAAGTATGAAGGAGTAAAATGTGGAAAATTGGTGCTTATAATTGTTAGAAAATTACAAAAAGATAGATGTTTGTGACCATCATTGTTACTTTATTACCAAGAATAAAAAATTCCTACATTTTATTTTCTTCTGGCATTTTTTGGTTGGTTAGTTAATTTTCTGTATTTTTGGTTCTGTTTTTTTGTTTGTTGCTGTTGCTTTTAATTGTTGTTCATTTTAAATACATTTTGTATTTTAAACAAAGCTGACAGTAATCACTGTATTGAATATGGGTGTGCCATGAGTAACTGGAAGGTCAATTATGAACTATGGAGAGATACTAAAAGTTCATTTTATCATAAGATACAAATTCTGTTCCTATAAATCCAACAATATAAATATTCAGGTATTTGTAATGAGTCTTAACTTGTGCAAAACTTCAACTCATAGCTATTACTTTTAGGTTATATATTTTTAAGTCTTTTAAATTAACAAAAAAAAGGAAAGATCTGGTCTTCCCTACGGTAATTTAATACAGACCTCTTCTAAAATGCCTCTTCTAAATGGGTTGGACTATACCAGCATCCAACTTGGATCTTAACAAATTTTAATTAATCACATTGTTGTTTATTTTTGACTCGTGAACTTCAATGATTTGTCTAAAACACTGGACTCCAGAAATGCTTCCATGTCATATCATAGAGCTAAAAACCTTGCTAACCACTCATTTGCTGACAGAACACACTGTCCTCATTTGCAGAATGTGAAGAATTTAGAATTTGAAAGGAAACAAAATGCCTTTAACAAGATGTAAAGCACAATTTCCTAAAGAAGCGTCATCACCCCGCTGAATTCATATAGTAGCTTTCTTTCCTCTAAAACCAGTCTAATTAAATACAGCTGGAGATAGCACAAAAGAATTCCATTAATTAATTGGCAACCTGCTGACACTAATTAAGCTATGAAAATTCAACTCCCTCACACCAGATTTTGAACATTAGTCAGTTACATTTGTTGGGAAGTTTGCCTCGCGTCTCTAACGCAACCAGAAAGGGGAAAATGAACTTTGTGGTTAACATGTGTGGGAACAAAGTGACCTATTATTGGAAAAATGGGATATTAAACCTTGCACTGATGCAGAGAAGTTGTGCTGAAGAAGCCCTTGCTGAAAGATTCCCTCACAAGAGGATTTAAGGCCATCCCAGCTGCAGGATGGACAGGAAAGTATCCCAAAACACCAATGGAACAGTGCAGGGTAATTAATTTATTTAATCCTCTGCCACCCTCTGTGAGGTGCCTCAAATCTTCACTTCAGCCATCCACCAGTCAAGATTTCCTGCAGTAACTGGGAGAAAGCATCCAAACTCTTTTACCCATATCCTAAATCTCATGTAAAGCATCCAACGAGACCTCACTTAACATTTTAACAGGTAATTACACAGTAACAAGGAAGATTTATTATTTAATGTCTCAAGGCCTACTGGCAATGGGTGGCTCTGCTATTATCTGAGTGGACACTAATGAACACCATCTGCTGCTCCTTCCCTTTCCAAAATCCCAGAGCCATCTCGTGAGGAAGGTTTCAATGCTGTGTTGGAAATGTGCTAACCCTGATCTGTATCCACATTATTTACTAACAATCCAAACAAAAAGAGGAGCATAGTGCAGAATAAAAATGTTGTCTACTTTTCTTTAAATCCTACCCACCACTGTGCTCCAGGGACCATAAGAATCAACAAACAACTTTATTTTTTTTTTTTAAATAAAAGAAATAAATTATTTAGAAAAGTAGCGTAGAACTTTCCTGCTTTTTCTTGTTTTCAGTTTTCTCTTTCACAGGAGACTTAACAGTTAAATCACTGAGCCTTCAGATAATACAGTACAGTACAATTTGCCCACCTCACCATATTTTCAGAAATCTAATTAATTGGAAGGTGTTAATTAATTTTGAATCTACAGGAAAGTAGTTTTCTGAAACAATTTTATAAGAATTGATTTATATAAAGGGCCTGTAACCTAATAAGCTTTCAGTTCTGAAATCTCAGTTAGCACCTGGCAAATCAGCCAGGAATGTGCCAAACCTATGGTGATGAATGGCTAATTCATCAAATGCAAAAATAAAAAAAAAATAAAATAATGGGAAAAAAAGAAGTCTGCATATATACAGTTCACAGCCTCCCCTGTAAACACACACTCCTTGTTCTAAGATATGGACTTTGTATTAAGGCTGTAGCTCAGTGTAAAATCAAATAAAATTCCCCCTTTCTGTGCAGGTTAGGCTGACTCCTGTGAATCTCAGGGGTGGCAAGATCTGACTCTTCCCTTAAATTCTTTCTTGCTACGGCCGAGCAAACGGGAAAAAAGGTGATGCTTAAAAGTTTCTTGTACATTTGCCAACAAGGAATAATCGGTCACTGAAAAGTAGGGGGGGTCTGACTGCCTCAGTCACTGTCCAAAAAATCAGTGAGACGTGGACATGACCAGCACCACCAGAATCAGTCTCTTTGCAACGTCCTGATTGAAATACACAAAATATAATAAAAAATAAAAAATTTAATACAGGATATTTGCTTGCCATTTAGGGCAGAGGAGGACTATGCTGAGCAGTGCACCGTTCCTACTTCTAAACTTTATTATACTCTCATTTGCCACAGTCATAACTGTAATATTTTATCACAAGATGAGAGTGCAATTGACAATACTCTGGATAACGCATTTGATTCATAGGTGATCTAAAGTACAATGTTGGCTTGTGTCCCACAGTGCTCACAGGGACTCCATTTCTCAGCCTACCTCATGTTATCCAACTTTGGGAACGTCCTCAAAACGCTGTGAAGCCAAACTGGCAGCAAAGCCACCATGGGGCGAGATAACATTGAGATTATCACAGAATCTGCTCGGAGGCTTCACTTGGGCACAAAGCAAGGTCAGGCAAGAGCAAATGGGACAAGACAATTTTAGAGACTGATCTTCACGTTTAGACATTTGATTGTTTTTCGACGGAGATCCATAAATTAATCCCAGAACTAAGTTTTTATGAATATTTATTTATATAACGATAGTAAAAAATTGGGTGATTAAGGGTGATTGCCTTTTTTGCAATGGGATGCTGTCAAATGTGGGCTGGGATGAGGAATTGTTTAATGCACTGCAGGATAATGCCTCATTGTGAGAACAGATCTCACAATAACACCCAGAGTCATCTTCTGGGTGATTGCCAGTTTCTAACTCTACCACTTTTCACAAAACTACCAAAAAAAAAAAAATGTCAGGAAAGGAAGGGAGGCAAAAAATGAAAGCAGTATCTTATTTTAATATCACTTTTTTTTAACTCTATTGTAATTAAAAATACTTGGATATTACAAAGAAGTGAATACTAGTAGTCAAAAGTAGCAAGCTCTTCTACTGGGGACTGAATCCTTCAGTTTTCCTGAAGACAACAACGTGAAAACTGAGACAATGAAGGTTATATTGATAATAGGAAGGAAAAAAGTTCAAGCCATGCCTGGAGCATGAAATGGAGAGCAAAAGTTGAAGGAAAAAAATCATGAAAGATGCATGACTCTCAGATTCCCATGTATTACTGTTAAGTGCATTCATTAAATGATCATAAAGAATATATGGCATAAAAATGAAAGAGAAGATCACAGTCTCTAATAGAACCTGATGATTTCAGAGTGTGAAAAGCAGCAGACCATGACAACAATTTAAACTAAGAACACTAAATCTTGCAGTCCAGCTTTCACTGCAAGCAAAGGGAAAAAAAAAAAAAACAAACCACAGAGTAAATGATAGAAGTGACAAAAGAAAATGTGACATCGAATTTTAGGCTACACTGGCATAGCACACAGCGAAGCAATCATTTGTTTGGAAACCATTACAAAATCATCTGATCATTAACCATGTTGAGAAATGCGTTGGTTCTGAATGCACACATGCTGCAAATCTCCCGAAAACACATGTCCTGCTAAATGAGTCGTTGTGACTGTGACCAGGACATTTGCTGTTTGAAACCCTTTATATTCCGTTGTGGTTTATATCATCTGTATTATTTCACATAACGGGTTACAACAGCTCCTTTGGCCGGGGTTTTGACACCTCTGCATGAGGCTGTGTTTAACACCTCATCAGTTGGTATACATATGCTAATTGTTGCTGTTTAGCACCTGTTTTCTCCTTTCCTGCTGTTCAGGCACAACACTCAACTACCTCAACTCTGCCTTTGCAGAGTTTGCAGAGCATTTCACCATTTTACAGAGAAAATCAGAGCTTTTGAAAACGTAGCAGAGAAAATTCTGTCCCCATTTCGAACAGTAAAATGGTTGAAGTAACCACTCGTCATTAATTACTCTTTTCCCACTACTTTTATTAATAGATTAAAAAAAAGAGCAAATCAGCTATGGAGAATGGGAAGGGACTGACGATGCAGGAGCTTCTCCTCATCAGTTTTGGAACTTTGTGGCCATTGTCACCAATTTCCACACCATGAACACACTGGTTCCCTGACCACCCCATCACTTGTTACCTGAGCATAGTTGTACAATAATTCTCACATTAAACCCAACCCACTGATTTCCATGAGTTTGCAATCAAGGAATTCAGTCTCTAGCACTCGGTGCCATTGGGATGGAAAGGGGCGAAGAAGCCGACAGGGATTGCTCAAATGGCAGCTCCACAGCTCTGTCTTGATTTCTCAAGGTCTTAAAACTCACCCTCTCCCATCCTTTCACTGCTGTGATGAGTTTTCTTCTTGGGAAGTAAGTGAAGGATGGGAGCAAACAGAGAAAACATGTTAGGATTTATGACAAGAATTTATGCAGGGCTTTTGATCAGAGAATTTTAAGGATAAATTGGAAGATAACCACAGAACTTCAGGGTAAAAGAACAGTGTTCCTGAACTTCAAAACATGAGTGGAATGCCTGCCAAGTGTGTGTGAAAAGGAAATAAGGGACAGAGAATCATTGCTAGAATGAACTACTGCAGCCATCATCCAAGAAATACCAAGTGACTTTAATATGAGTAATCCTCTTGAAGGTTCCCATGACACACAAGTGAATACCAGCACTGAAATATTTGTCAATACTAAAGGAATACACAAACCTTTTGTGATAGCAATCATCAGAAATGTACATGATGGCCATCCCTAATTTAAAACACAGTTTTAATGGGTAAATATCAACTGTAGAAGTAGAATCTCACATATTGCAAAGTCTTGCACTCATGGAATCACACTGTGCTCTTGAGAGGTGTTTCTATTGTTATATTTATTAATTAGGACAATAGCATGGCTGCTTCAGATATTAGGAGATCTTAAAGCTCAGAGCAAAAGGAGAACAACATCAGTGCTTCAGGCTCTGCTGCTTGAGCTTTCAAGATAACATGAAGCATAATTTGGCTTCATGTTGTAAGCGGGTCTAGAGCCAAATTCAGCACTCCCTGCTGAGCTAGTCTAGATATCACATGTAGCTGTGGCAGAGAAATGTATAAAAGAACAGAAATTTGACCAATTTAATTTGAGGAACAGAAAACATTGCATAAAGCTTTCCAGCTCCTTGACATTGAAAATAATGGTGTCTGACAGTTCTAGGGTTAAGTAGCCACTCATTCAGCACAGCATCGTTTATCTGCCAACAGTATGTGTCTCTTGTTGTTACTTCAAAGAAAAAATTCAATAAAAATTTAAATAAAAACAGATCTGTCAGTATAAAGCTTTAATATTTTACACCAAACTCAATCTCTTTCCTTTGTAAAGTGCTTTCATACTTCCTGAACTCGTCCTGCAGTACACAATTCTCATTTTTTTAAAAGAAAGAAACCATGAATCACCTTTAAACATCTACACTTTCCTGAAACATTAACATTTATTTTTAATAGGCATCACTCTGAAAAGGCTTCACTAAGTACTGTAGAATGCTAAAGACTTCTGTAGATTGAGAGAACTAAGGATATATATGTTAAGCCCTTGAGCATCATCATATACAAGCAGGTTACTTGGGTAAGAATTCATGATTCAGAATATAACAGTAATTATTTAATGCAATTAATTCCAAATGCTCTCTTATAGAGTACATTTGTTGTTACTGACTGCAGGCTGTGCTATAAATGTACTCTGAAATAAGTGAAACAAAGGATTCAGTTATTCAAGGCCGTGTCCTCTCTATGTATTTCTGCCCAATTTTTCCTTTGCCTCCCACATATTTCATGAAACTAACAATTAAATGCTGCACAATCACTGCTTATGTCAGACTTTTTGTTTTAAAGTTGCTAGATTTGAGAAATCAGAGATATTTTATGAGAGATAATTAATGTCTCTCTTCTGTAAGTGCATTTGGCAAGGTATAATCTCTCCATTTTAAGCTGTCTCCCACGTATATTTTAATAATAAAATCATTACTCTATTTAGAAACCTCTCATATTATTTAGCAATTCAGCTCTGGACTGCAACTACTTTGAGAAGGAAAAACGTGACTTACTGGCCCCACGTAACTGATTCAGATTATAACAGCCTCAATAAAAACATTTTTTAAACTTTGATTGCACACCCTAAAAGCAAAATTAACAATCTGCCAAAGCCAATATGTTCAAATAAAGAAAAGTTGTAAAATATGACCATAATTTTATATATGCTCAGTTCTATTTGATTTTAAAAGTTTC
Source organism: Edolisoma coerulescens (assembly GCA_013397115.1). Taxonomy (NCBI): domain Eukaryota; kingdom Metazoa; phylum Chordata; class Aves; order Passeriformes; family Campephagidae; genus Edolisoma; species Edolisoma coerulescens. Next base: position 1,249,058 of record VWZW01004955.1, on the reverse strand, counting down.
TTCCAGCATCTCTTTTCTATCCCAGTCACAAATTTATAACCCCGCTACAAATTACAGCAATAAAATTTTGTGAAGAAGATTACAATAAAATTGTCATTTCATGTCAACTTTACTGGGCAAAATATATGCATTAACATGATAACAGGAATAATCTATTACCTTATTTAAGTGTCTTCATTATTTGAAATGATAGTTGCTCCACGCTATTTGCCAAAATACGTTAAGTGGTTTTGAAAGTCATAAATCTCTGCCACTCTTTTCCTTATACAAGTGTTAACTATAAAGTTCTGTCATAAATTATGAAACAAAAGGGTTTAAGCCAGCCCAATAATATGAAATCTGTTCTTTCAATAATAAAACCCGCGCAGCTGGGAGCTGCTCATTATTTATTTAGTTTCTGCAAAGCATCACCTCTATTTGTTTCCTTGTAACTTCACTGTTTTTCTTGCTTTTCCTAGGGGAAAAAAAAACAAAAGCAAAACACAAAAGCAAAACAAACCGTAGCTGTATCTCCTCACTGCTGTGTGTCACACCATTCCCTGGGCTAATCTGCCTCTGTCACCCCATTTTGTCACCCGTTATCAGCTCAGGTTATCAACAACAGCTCAATGAACACATGTTCCTCTCACCATCACCACCAAAAATAATCTATCTGAAATCTCCAAATTACCTAAATGTAATCTCAGATACCTGTATGGCAATCCTGTGAATTACTTAGAGTTTTTATTTGCTAATTTTCATTTATTACTTTTCTGAAAATTGGTTACATATCCCTGCCTGAGAGGAAAAACAAAAACCATACCCAAATTAGGCCACAGTGGAACAGAATCCTCACAAATGGTAGAAACGTGATTGAGTGCTGGTCAAAGCCACTCTTTCTGAAATTCCTTCAGAAGTACATCCACAGTGCATCCTGCACATCCAAACGGCCACAGAGCCCTTCCATTGCATTCTGGAACACGCACGGGTTCAGCTGTGGGCTCCTTGTTACTGCACCCTGAGAGAGCAGGCCACCTTCTGAAAAGCAAGAGCAGAGAGGCAAAGTAGATGCAAAATGAATAAACAAAAAGGTATTTTTTAAAAATATTAAATGTACTGCTGTATTTGTAGACGGTGGTACACGAGCTTGGGCTGGTGGAACACCAACGAGCCACTTCACTAGAACACGGAGAAGATGGCACAAAAAGGCAAAGCCTGTGGATTTAGGGAAGGGGTGAGGGGCACCCTGTGCTTTTCAGGAGGCTGCTCTTGCACTCCCAGCCCGGCTCAGCTGCTGCTCTCGCTGCAGCTCGTCCCAACCAGGAAGGCTCTGACACAACCAGTACTGGAGAAGAAAGAGCTGCAGCCTGCAGAAGTGAAGGGCTGGGATTCACAGCTCTGCTGGCTTTGAGGCTCACTTGTCAGAGCAGAACAGGATCAGAACAGAACAGTGCCTAAAACAGAACAGAGCTTAAAATACTTGAGCCCCCTTAGGAAAGTGCACTAATGAGGCAGTCTGTCTGTAAGATCTAATTCCAAGCAACAGGAGCACTGGAGAGCTCTGCTCACACCCACAAGTCAAAGGACAGGAATAATCTCCTTCTCAAAAAGCCAGCACAATTTCTGTAATGAAAATGAAGAAAATGAAGCAGCACAAACTCAGTTCAGTTTTGCAAGTCCGGGATGGAATACAAGACCTCACTCCCCATTGGTATTTGTCAGCAGTCAGCATGCACCCTGCATTTATTAGTGACACAACCTGTTTTGCTCCTCTGAAAAGAATAATCTTGACCTTCTGTTGGAGCATGAGTTTGCAAAGAGCCAAGGAGATAGCTGGGAGGCTGCAAAATAATTACCTGAACCGAAGAGCTGAGGAAAATAATGCCCAGGACTCAAAAGTGCAGAAAAAGCCAGCTGCACTCCAGATGTAGGAGGTGAGAGTTAAAGGGGACTCCTTGGCTTAACCTTGATTAGATAATTGTGAAAACAGTGGTAGGAAAAGTCACCTGCTTGCATCTCTCCACACTGCAGTGCTGAGGTTTCCAAAAAAGATAAGCTGACATCCACGTGAAATCATTTTGTGCAGCAAGAGGTTCAGAGAACCAGCTCCTCCTGGGAGGGGCTGGAGAGGAGACCTCTGGGTGCGGCTCTGGGGATCTGCTGCTGCTGGGCTGGCAGCTGGACAAGACCATCTTGGAGGTCTTTGCCAACACTGATGACTCCCTAGCTTCACCTGGAAAGGACAGGAGTTCAGATACTCCTCTGCACATATTTAAATCTCCTCCTAGCTGCCTTCCAGATGGCAGAGATCAACAACACCCGACTGGGACCTGTGCTGAATGCATCCATTTTAAGAGAATAGCACAAAAAACTTATTTTAGCAAAACTGGAACAAGATATATAAAAATTCTTGGCACTTCGAGGGAAGAAAATGTCTTCCCTCTTCCTGATTTACATCTGACAATAATGCCATAATGCATACAATACACAAAATGCTCTTTTATGATCTAGAAATATGACACAAATAAAGTTTGAAATCTTCCTGTGGAACTGAAAATGTGCAATCAATGAAAGCCCACCAGTTAATCAATGGTAGTTTCATCAGTGATTACTTTATGTAAGGGCAGCCTTCCTCAAGTCCCTGATTTAAAAACTGGAAGTTAATTCAAAGCAACATGAGGCAGCCAGAAAAGCATTGTCTGCTGCCTAAAAAGTCACACATTTATAAGTTATTTTACATCCAAAAAAAAGCCTACTGCTAATAATCACCACAAAAGTAGCAGAGGATTTGATAATATACCCAAAAATTAATGTAATCAAAAAAAAAAGTGTTTTCCAGGGGACAAAAAAGAACAATCTTTTAATATTTGTAGAAGTCAGGTGAAATAGCAATTGGTACAGTGAAGCTTTCAACTAGCAAGAAAACAATGAGTGCCTTCCTGACTCTTCCCATTAATTATCTGTTATAACATTCATAGTGTCTCAGTATTTCAGACAAGTTTAAATGAAGACATAATTCTCTCTGAAATTCAGAGGCATTATCAGATAAACAGAATTAATCAACACCCAAAATCATTGAATGCTATGGATTTTAACTCCAACAGCAGCTTTCATATCTGCCCCATAACGATATTAGCAGGTTTTTTTGCAGTTCAGTGAAAGTGTAGGTCAATTTGTAACCCACTCAGTGTTGAAACACAAACTTCAAAACCACCCAGATCAGAGCAGAGAGAATCTGGAAGCAGCAGTAGGATGAGCCTGCTTGGCTCAAAGAAACCTCTGCCAAAAAGGAGAACACAACCCCAAAAGTGATGGACAGACTGGGAGTAAGCACTGGTGCAGCTCCCTCTGCCTCTGTCTCCAAGGCTTCTCCAGTGTTCACTGGTTGACTGAGGCCAGGGTATTACAGAGAGTTTATGGAACATGCACAGGGAGAGATCACTCTGCAGCCAAGCAGCAAAGTTAAATACCTGCAGCACTCTCCCTGGGTTTCAGTCCTGCTCGGTTTCTCAATATCCCTTTTTGTTGCCTTTTCTACTTTTCATCACACTCCTGCCGTGGTACAGAGGGTAACCTTTGGCTAAAGTTGAAGAAGGAAAGATTAATTTTGCTTTAACAAAGAAAGGTTAAAGCTACAGGACATGGACCTCGAAGCCCATCCACTCCAAAGCGAGTTCTTCATGACCTATTAGATGTATGTCCAAAAGAGTTCCTGTCCTAAATGCAAAGACATCTGTTAGTAGATAAATAATATAAATACTCTATTTTTCCCTAATTCTCTAATTCTTTATATCATTCTGTGTCAAGACTAGAGAAAAAAAACCACTCTTTACCACCTGATATTCTCCTTTAGCAGGAACAACAGTACTGCGAAAGCAAAATTGTGTAAGTCAGTCTTATTCAGAGAAATAGGCTCTATAGCTTAAAAATTCACTTTATTGTAGCAGGCAAAAATGTAACATTAAGAATGCTTTATTTCTGGTGGAACTAGGTCATAGCTGCACATATACAGGCATAAGAACAGAAGCTTTAATAAACAGGATTATTCCTATCAACATTGAAAAGAATATGACTAATCACATCTAAGGTAATTAGAACTACACAGAATCTTTAAACGAAACCAGTGATCAGAATTTATTCTATTTTTTCATTTTCTTCATTCTGTAATGTGTTTTACCCCTCTGGAATGAAGTACTGGTGAACACTTAATAGGTGTGCTTACAGAAAATTGTATTTGTTCTTGGATTTGCTAAAGGGAAGAAAACAGGGAGTCACAGGTGAGGGAAACACACTTTGCTCTGTGCCCTTCTTGACACTTCCCTCAGGCTGGACTACAGGTCCCATTTTGTCACAGCTGAAGAGAATAAACACCGTTGTTTTTCTAGAAATTGAAAAAAGAATAAATTAAAGCCGTTAACAAGATCAACAAGGCAGTTTAACCAGCAGTGAACTGGAGGTGCTGCTGCAGAGTGGTGCCAAACCCTCCAACCCACGGCTCTGCCAGAAGCCTTCACCTTGAGGGTCACCTGGCAACCACCAGCCCTCACCTGGGACTCCTCCTCCTTTCTGTCTCTTACGGGTATTATTTAACTCTCTGCTTGTAAGAGCTCCCCCTGCCCTCCCAAAGTACAGCTTGGACAAAATTTAGTGTTAACTTTTCAAAAATTCTCTTCCCCCTGGCATTTGTCTTTTACTTGTTCACTTCTGAATAGATTTTTCTATTTTTTTTTTTAATGGTGTCATGACTGATTTCTTTCTTTATCTAGGAAATTAGAAAACAAGAAAAAAAAAAGTCAGAAAATCATGCACAACCTGCAGTTTTCCAATAAGAAGCAGCAGCTCCTCCTACCTGCCACTGGAAATAGCTACTCAACATTATTAAGTACCTTTAGTTCCCCACAGCTAGACAAATCCCAAAGTACATCCTTTACTGCATTTTTTTATTGATGAGGTTTGTCATTTTATGGGATGTGGAACAATGGGAAGCAATTAAGTCACTGATGCACACAAATGTTACCTTTTTGCAAGGCGTCAGCAGCAATAATCTTCTTTCAAATATGCTGAGAAGCAGCTATAAACCTTCTCCTGCCAGAGGCAAGCACTGGTGAGCCTCGTTGTGCTAAAAGCTCCTCACAGAAGGTGTTGCTTAAGGTCTGCATTCATCAAAAATAGCGATAATTAAGGTGCACAAGCAGCTCCATTTTGGCATGGCTCAAAGGAAATGGCCACTGAATCATCTCTCAGCTTTCCAAAACAGTTTATTTGATCTCTTTAGTGGCTCTGTGTGAGAACCTTGAGGAAGGCATGGAGGCCAGGTACTGTCTTCATCCCTTATTCATCTCAGGAAAGGGGTGATTAGTTGGGTCACAGGAATCAAGGAGCCCCAGGATTTTAACATTCCAGCTGCTAGCAGAACTCCTCTGAATGGAACATTTTCAGACCCCTGATTTCAGTCAGGATCAAAACCTTTTTCCCTTAACTTTGGTGGAAGTATCACTTTTGACTTCACAAGAAGCAGAAAGAAATGAAAGTCTGATCCTCTCCTCAACCTTTACAAGTCAGCTAAATAAAAGGTATTACAGCATGCAATTGCTTGAAGCAGTAATAGTCATTGAAATGAAGAATTTTTTCCCCCAAGTACGAGAAAACACTTGATATTTGCTGAAGGAAATGGAAATATTTCACAGAACAATTTATAGAAGCGGCATTTTCGCTGGAAACAATCTGAACCAAATCATTCAATCACAATTTATATCTAGAAGTGAAATGTTGGACAGATTAAAAAAAAAGGGACCTCATGCACAAAACTTGTTTCTGAATAAGCTGAGGCTGTAAACCACGTCCGTCATTGATGGAGAAACAGCTCCCAGGGCCAGTAATTCCAGCAGTGACAGCCAGGCCTGGGGGACCGCCGGCATCGGGCGGGAAGCACAAACTGCTCCGGAATAATTTTGATTCCAGTGGCAGTTTACGGCCCTGTGGAAATCACTTCATTTCTGTCTCACGTTTTTTTCGTTTCTATGAGGAGGAGGATGTGCATTTTCCTATAAACCTCTTTCAGAGGGGTGGTGGGCAATTACTTACGACTTGCAAAACTTTCTGAGGTAACAAATCTCTTTGGATCAAGCCGTGTGTTTTAAAAAGCCTGCCATTTCCATAAATTTACATCCAAACAGATCATGGCACCAGGAAAACTAACCTGGGTTTTGATTATACTGTCAGACTGAAATAAAAGTGACCTAAGAAAGTACAAATTAACTGTTTCAATATCAAACATTAACCCTCATTGTGGCTGGGGAGAATTTTCTCAGCATCAATGATGGTGATGTATTGCAGGACCACTGCCATTAGCACCACTGCAAGCTCCTAACTTAGCAAGTATTCCCACTCCAGGAGCTCTGGTGTGTGCATGTGTACACACACACACATTTCTCCCAGATGAGTTTGTCAATGATTTTTTGCATTATTTTTGGTACACGTATATTTCCATTTCATGTTTTGCATTATATAAACACACAGATGGAAACTCAAACATGTCAAAAAAAGATCCCAGCCAGTAACTCTGAGATACTGCTTTGCATTTTATACCAGCCTTCCTTTTTATCTTTCCTCCTAAAGCAATTAACAAACAGTTGTTTCATTAGCTGACAATAGGTAGGAATACTAGTGAAACACGATTAAATTTAGAGTTGCCCTTCAAACTTCAAGCATTTAATGGAGTTAAAAGGAACTGCAGATTCTGTGCACTGCCAAAAATAAGATGCAGGACTTGCAGAACACGATTCCTCTCGTATCACCACCATTCTCCTGATGTGCATCTTTCTCCTTAATAACTATAGAGGGACCCTATGATCACACAGTTCTTCATCTGGGAACTGCGGATAGCTGGGAGAATCCTTGTTCTCCCACTGTCTGTATTTTCCAGTCTGTTTATCCACGAGACCACAGCAGGTTAACCATGGCCAATATCAGTCTCAGAAGTAAATTTATAACAGGACTTGGATTAGTCTCTTGGATTAGTCATCACCTAGGAACACTGAAAGCTTTAGGCCTGAGAGCTTGCTTTTCATACTGTTTTATTATTTTATTTATATACATCAGTGTTCTCTAAAAATGCATTCATCTTGTGATTATTTCTCCATTGACTGAAAAGCACAATGAAATAAAACCTGTACATTTTTTTCACTGTATTAGGCATATTCCAATAACCTCAGCCTTTCTGTCTATTAGCAGCTACCTACAGAAGGCTACTTCAGTCTGCAGTGAATGGCTTGAGAAAGTGAAAAGCACTTACTTTGTCCCCTGAGACCAAAACCTTCCAATCCCTACTTTTAAGTTGCTCTGGGCTGGAGACACGATTCCATTCTCCTAAACAGCAGCACCATACATTGCTGCAATTCCACAGGGTCATTCCTCATGTAAATTCTCCTTAGGAGAGGCCTGGGTAACGTTACATTTGCAACATCCCTCTCCAGAGTCTGTATTTTGAAATCCAGCTCCAAGGCTAAAGCAGCTCTTTCATTAACTCACAAACGCCAGACAGAACACTTGGCTTGGCAGCCACACACAAGTTTTTTCGAATGTTTACAGACAAAAATCCTTTCCCCTGACCAAAACAATAAAAGGAATTATGCCCACTGCTTTGGTCTGAAGATTTGTACACAGGACAGCTGGAACAGAAAGTTAATGGGAAGTCAGTGTTGGTTGATACAGCTCCTTACAACGTTCCAATCCCATTGACCTTCTGAGGGTAATGTGGCACCATTACTCATTCCAGCTGGGGACATCTCAAGAGAGAAACCCACCGCATTCATTTTTCTTAAGTGTTATTTTTTGTGCATTACAACACAAAGGATGCTTGTAGGAACAGCAATAATTAACAGAGCTAAATTAAACCACAGTTAGAAAGCCATTAATATATTCACTTTCCACAGATTTTGAGCTAGATATGGAGCAAAGTATGATTCTCCGGCCCCAAAGTGGCAAATTAGTTTCCACTAAATGATCTAACACTGGATTGCACGCGTCAGCTGTTTGTAAAATGTGATTATAAACAAAAGAAAGAAAAAAAAAAGTAAATTTCCTTTTTGCTTGTTATAACAAAGTGACTTAATGACTGGAAGTGGCACTTAGTGCAATGGTTTAGTTGACATGGTGGCATTGGGTCAAAGGTTAGACTCAATCTTGGAGGTCTTTTCCAACCTAAGAGATTCTGGTTCTATAAGTTGGTTTCATTTTCGTTACATAAAGGATCCTGTCATGTCCCTATGTTCTAACATCTTCCACAAGAATAAGCATTAAAGAATGGACACGAGGAAACTTGGTTGACCTGATAAATTATGCTTTTTGATAAAATTTTCTTAGCATGCAAGTGTTTTTGCAAACTGCATCAGGGAGACCATGGGACCAAGCACAAACTGAAACCCTCATGGCAGTGCTGCTGGTTAACTGATGCCATCGTGGCTTTTAAGCCCCACAGTGAAGAATTGCACAGAGCAAACCATGAATTCCTGAGAAAAAGGCTTGTCCAGGTTCCCGTCCCTCACCCTGCCATATTCCAGGGGAATGTGCCATGTCCTGGACCCTTTCTATTGCAGGGAAACTGACTTTCTTCTTTTACATTTGCTCTGCTTTATGAGAGACTGAAGCCAGGCCTCCCATTCTAGCTAGCTTCACTAATTAAGCTAATTAGCTCTTTAGATCAGATTCCTTCCCGGGAACTGATGGATATTAGATTATTTAGAACTCAGTCAGCTGCCAGGAGGCAGTGAGATGATCTATCCCCTGAACAGCCAGTGCAACTCAGGTGGAACAGGAGTTTCACCTCAAATCTGTGATAAACACAGAGCTGTTACACTTCAACATTCTGTTCAATCCCCCAAACAGATCTGTGCCAGTTAACCCAAAAATACATGTCCTACAATTACACAGAGTGTTCTCACATACAGGAGAGGTCTAAATTGGAAAATAAAAAATACAGCACCCTAAATCATTCTAACATATAAGCCAATCTGCTAAACTGAATCAATATAAAAGCAGTAAAGCCAGCTATCACAAAATGACACAAAACACGGTGCAGACTTAAAATCTGTGAAGACAACTGGAGTCATACCTAGCTTAAATTACAGTTTCATTTTAATTTTTACTTTGTACGTATGCATGCACTATGAATAGCCCTAAAAATTATTATTTGGTCTAACTAATATTAACCAAAATATTTTAAATTGCAAACTATAATAAAATGCCATTTTACAGTTTGCAACTTTACTTACAAATAGGAGTAAAGATATTTTTAGACAGAATAAAATAAGACTCCTGTATGTTAAATTATAATTTCAACATCTCCTGTAGGAAAAGGGAAAACTCCTGCTCATTTACACACTTAATTCAGAACTGTTACAGTTTAGCTGCTGATTACCCGATGCACAAAAAAAAAAGACATTATTAGACCTTCCATGACAAAATGCTCATATTTACATCATGCTCACGGGTAACAGAACCGAAAAAAGGTTATATAATATTGCAAATATTAAATTAATCTTGTTAATACAAATATACTCGGCAGGAAGAAATCACTGTTTATGTTTTTAATACTGTGAACAGTTCCTTTGTAAAGGAACATTTGTGGATCTGAAACATTTTTCACTTTCCTGTCTGTGATCGGACTCACCGGCTAAAATGTGAATATTTTATAGTAGAGGGTGCGTTAGTATTTGGTATTTGGTGTTTGCTAAGGAAGGATTCTGAGGTTAGGATGGAAATTCTAATTCAATTAAGAGTAAGAAAACAAGCACAGAATAAAGGGGCAATGGAGATAAAACTGAGAGGGGGAATTGTAAGCTCTACACCTTTTAGAGTTCAGGTAACTCCTCCGAGTACCTGACTGTCATTCATCTGGCACACTAAATAATGGTTATCCAAAGTGATGGAGACATTCAGGATCCATGTAGGCAAAGTGCTCCCATGAGATTCAACAGATCCATTTCCAGGTCCAGTGCTATGAAAGACATTGGCTGTTCCAAGAGTTTCTGTTTGCTACTGGGAGGCAGGGAGAGATGCAGATGTTGGTTGGAGGATATTTTTTAAGTTTCAGCAGGAAAATGAAGTTCTTTGGAATGTTTTCAAAATTCTTTGCATGTGTACTTTCCACGTTTTCCAACCCCATTTCTGTGCCTCATTTTCAGAAGCTCATTAATAAAAATGCTGACCCTATGGGCAAAATGCACTCTAAACTGCAAGCCACAAATCCCTGAACCAAAAAATGCACGTTGAACACTATTCCTTGGAAAAATGGCAGTAGGCAGTATCAGACTCATTGCTGTGATAGACCTCTTTCCACAGTCGGCCTCTGTCTTCTGATAAGTCATTAGAAAAGATGACATGTGTATCCTGGCACAACTAGGTCCTGGGGAAAAGTTGACAGATGTTACAGTATAAATCAGTTCTGATGCACATTGTGTTGCCTCCAGAGGCATCTTCTGGTCTTCCACAAAAGGTTACTGAACCATATATAATACAGAAATGCAGATACAATTGTAAGGAATAAATGTAAGGCTCTGTTCTACCCCACTTAGAAAGTCTAATGCATGAATAATGTTCCATCTGCACAGTGGTCAAATGCGACTGAAATTGATTTTAGATGTACCACATGGAGCAGCACAGACCTTAACAAGCTTAGTGACATCGGGGACCTTGTCAGGAATCTGTACAAAATTCATGATACAAGAAATTTGTATAAATGAGAATCTGGGACAATGAAGAATGGGGGTTATATTATGAGAAACTTTTGTACCCAGTAATCAAAATGAATCACATACCGGAGGCATTCTCGAGTAGAAGATAACAAAGTTTAGTCACATTAAATTTATAATAAACATGTGAAACATGTCAAATGTGCAGCTACATATCCTGACCATTAACTTTTCTGGATGCATGAATAAAACGTGAGCAATGGGAACAAAACAGTCTTCTGCTATCGTGTTTAGCTGGATAGATGTTTTTCTTTTGCCTGCAGCTTCAATCTTTCCACCACTTACCTGCATCAGGATCAGGGTAGTGTGTCACACTTGCATCTGTGACAATCTGGAGTGGCTTTAGGATTCCACATATCACTTCTAAAATTCTAGACAATGATCCAATGACATCCAGTGATTCAAGGGAAGAAATAAAGAAGATTAAAAAAACATTAAAAGAATGAAAAAGGCTATAAATGAAAAAAGCAGTAAAACAAGTCGTCTAAATTTTGGAAATACCTTATGCCAGAACTGGTACATTTATTCATTAAAACCTCATGATCAACAAAAGTCTTTCAATAAGCGTTCATGAATATTTTACCTTCCACCTGACCAATCATTTTCATCAATATGTAAATACCAGTGATGATATTTACATCCATGTGCATTTGCTTTAACATGCGAATGACATGAGAACTGGGAGACTATGGATGCAGTTTAGCTGCTCAGGAATAATAAATAAATGGAGGAGACCAAAGCTCCTTCCTCACTTCCCTATGAGATGACGGTTTCAGAGCTCAGACTGGGAAGCAGACTCACAAAATATGTCTGAACCAATATGTTCCATTCAGGAAGGCATTCAGGCACCACAAATTCATGAACTGAAGGGTCTGTCAGCCTACTAATTTAATACAGTGATTTATTTTTACATGTTGCAATGACATTATGAGCCACATAATATTTTGCTTTGAAAGAAAACAAGAGCAGTATTTTTCAAATCGGGTTAAAATTTATACATTCCCTCCATAATGTCTCAAGATGCTTTTCACTTCAAGATTTTGATTATGGAACCCATAGAATTTAAAGACAAGCAACTGAAATAAAAGTTAATGTAATAAAACCAGTTAAATGTTTCTTTCTACTGTCAGTCAATTCAATTTTCACAGATAGGAAACAGAAATAATTCAAACAGGCATTCACCCAGTGTCCTTTTCTGGATTTTAACATACTTTGTTTTGCATTCTTTTAAATGCATCACACTCTAAAGTGGTTAGGGATCATATTCCTTGGCACATAAATATTCTTCAGTATAGATTTATACAGAGGGGACTGCAGCAGTTTGAAGGACGGAAACTAATAACATCAGCACAGCATGCATATCATTTTCTGCACAGAAACTTGGCAAGACTAAGAGTGTTTTTAGTGGAATGTGGCTGTGCTAATACTCCCTCCTGTGAATAGCTCCTTTTCACTGTATAATCAAGATCTCCATGCAGCGATCTGAGATGGCTTTTCGCAGAGCTGCCTTCAAAAATGAAATTATCTTCATTATTATTAATTTTATGAAAATAAATTGCCTTGGAGTTTAGTGCTAATTACTGTCCCTGTCATACAGCCCAAGAAGGGGAGGTGGAGAATCTTATGCAACAGAGTCTCAAAGACTCAGGCCACCACCTTGCAGAGTGAGGAAATGGCTTCCAATAGCCGGAATAGAAATCTTGAGCTGAAACGTCTCTAGTTGCAACTACCTCACAACAGAACACAACACATATTTTCCCTTTGTTTTAAACTCCAATTATATTACTTTTATGTTTGGAGACACCTTCAAACTAAATAGTACCATTTCTCTACTGTGTTTTACCGGCTGTCAACGAGCTTACGTGGCTGACAAGCATGACAACCCACATGTGAATTTTGGCATGCCTGGGCTTTTATTTCCTTCTTTTGCAAGTAAGAGTTTTTATTGAAATACTACTGAAATAAGAATTAAAATGCACATATGGAAATCCATTAACTCTCAGAAGTTTCTGCCCTGCTCTGACCTACAGATGAAGGGTTCAGGAGCCCAGGAAAACTCACTAACCTTGATTCCTGTTATCGCTCGAGAGCAGGCCAGACAAGCTCTTGCATCAAATTTAAGATGCTTCAACCTAAAATCACCTGCCAAGTGCTCAACCACGGGCTTAGGCTGAGCTTACTCTCACAGAAAGCTTTGTCCTACGGGTCACAGCTCGATGGCAGCAGTACCTGAGACAGGAGCTCTGACAAAGCCCCTGCACCCCCTCCCCAGGATGACTTCTTCAGGATTTATCTATAAAATCGATCCCCAGATGCTGTGAGCAGTACCCTGAAGAGATCAGCTTGATGAGACTGAAACCCACTCAGAGGCTTATGGAAAACCACCACGTTAATAACAGCTCATCCCCTCAAAACCCAGCAGTTTTGAAAATGACTGGTTTTGTTCTCTGACCTTAAAAGTCACGAGAGAAAGAAACTGGAGACATCCGAAGCACATCCCAACCCCACAAAACCCTAATTCACGCTGTTTCATTCAAAGAGAAGTCCCACAAGGCTGTCTGCATGAGAAGAGGGGAATGTGGAAACTCCTGCTGCTTTTAGTGCCTTTCTATAAACTGCAGTCAGCAGAACTAAACAGTATTATACAACATTTCCTACATCAACACAGTTTCGTAACTGCTAGGTAAGAGAAATAAAAGTTGAAGGAGGAAATACTTTTTTCCATTCTCTCTTCCTCTCTCCCCTCATTCCAACATGAAACTGATCCATAAATCTTAGGCCTTGCTTAGGTAAAAAATTAAGAAAGAAAGAATTTACCAAGAAATCACTGTCTGGCTACAGGTGGAAATGTTATTTCAGTTCAATAGCGAGCCAAATGCAGCACAAATCACCAACTATATGAAAATAGCTACCACTTAAACAGTATTGCAAGCAGATTTGTTACACTGTACACCCCTGAGACTCTGGGGATTGAAAGTAAAGAACATATGGATCTGCAGAAACACCACCTTCCTAATTCTTTGAGTTTTTAAACCCAAAGAATTTCTTTAAGATTCTCTATGCAGTGAATACTTCAGTTTTATGAAAAACCCACCCCGTATATTTACAGGGGTTTTAGAAATATCTATTTAAATAATAGAACACTTATTTTTCTCACAGTTTGAGAAAGCAAATATGAAGTTTCATTAGATATGAAAAATGAGACAAAACGACAAACACCACATCCATCAAAACCTCATTCAGTTAATTAAAATCAGATGCTCAGCTGAGTAATTTTAATTAGTAGTACTGGACATATTTTCAAGTTGCTTGGAATCAGGAGTTTCTAATAATTTATCCTCATTTCTTGGAACCCAGAAGTATATTTCACTCTTGGACTTTAAATGTCTATGCCCATAAATTTTACCCATGAAGCATGAATTATTGTAACAGTTTGTTCACAATTAACAAGTGACTAAATAGGAGTGGAACAGGGCTAGCAGTGTGTTAACTGCAGCTCTTCACTGGAAGCTTGATGGAGTACATTATTTCCTTTTTTCTTAATCAAATCTCAAGTGCAGATCTCCTGTAAAAGCACTTTTTGTTTTCAGATGAGTTAAGGCTGCACTTCAACTCACTTACGGGATTCCCAAGGGACTTCATGGAGTTGTTTTTTCATCCAGAGTGGTAGCTGTACTTTTGACCCCAGCAAGCAACAAAAATACTGACTGATTTCTTTTTCTTGGAAGGAGAAATGGATATTGCTTGATAGTCTGTTAATTGAGAATTTGTTATCTCATAAAGTATAACTTCTTGAGAACAGGAGACATGAAGGCACGAAAATGTCTTCAGTAATACAGGTACCCATACATGTTTTGATCTGGCAACTGCTCATTTTGAACAGTAAATGTAATGTAATGTAAATTGTAATGATTTCTCACAGCTGTCTTAAATGACATATATCCTGCATTCTTAGCTGAATTATACCTAGCTCATAACTGCCTAATACAAACCAAGTTCTTTCACTGCTAAAAATGGTGCTAAAATTGCTAATTCAAGTACTGAAGGCAAGGAAATGTCCCCAGGGTCTCCTGTTCAACCTTGGTTTACCTCCAAGGCACCATTAAATACTGTTAATTTTTAATAGGCTACTAATATCCCAATTTTTTTTTCCCACTGACTTCATTACTGGGGAGTCATTTTCCCATTCAAGCAGCAGCACTCTCGATTTCAGCTGATATCAAGTGCATGTTGCAGAGGATCCAAAAAAACAACACAGAAACTCGTGCTAAAAGTATCAGAATACCTCCCTCAGCCTAGAGATCCTCGATTTCTTCACCATTAGACCAGTCTGAAGCACAAAGGGTTTGTCAGGCATGTGCCATCATGTGCAGAACTGTTCAGCCTAATGCAGCTGATAAAACAATATATTCACTGTTTACACAATCCCCAGTGCTGGGCCTGTGCTGCTGCTGAGATTCTCATGCATAATTTTGGTTTAACAGTCAGTCTTGTTAATATTTTTTATAGGGACGAAGTAAAGTGCCACTGTATTAGTCTGCCTGCATGAGAGCTCAACCTGAAAGCACAATGTTCCACTTTTTCTTGGGGAACATCTGTGGAGTATAATTATAATTAAGCACGTCTTGAATATTAATTGTTCTAGTGTCACTGATGTAATGTCCTAGGATACACTGAGTCAGTTCTGTTTCAAAGTACTGTTTTATTTAAGAGCTTTGCCAGATGTTCTAATCATTTCACTTAGATTTTTCCACCAGGAAAACAGTTGCTGAGACTTGTGAATCTTCTGCCTTTGCCAACTGTCAAGGAAATAATTTCATCCCCAAAGAGGAGGCAAAATCTCAAAGAATTTTTTTTTTTTTTAAGGGAAAAGAGAAGTGATGTTCCAGAAACATTTGTACTGCTGTTGGCTTAGAAAAGATTTTTCTGAGAACAACACAATTATTGTAAGCTTGGGCAACAACGAGCCCTTTTATTCACTCAAGTCATCACCTTAGGTTTTCATTTGCATCTTATTTTCCACCGTATCATGCAGCAGAAATTCAATACTGCTTGTTTTAGTGTTATAGAGATTAGAAACGACCATTTTGGAGGACCGTATCATTAACCAATACCTCGCTGTATTTTTGCTGTCTTGAGTGATCATCTGCCAGAAAAGAGCATCTGGGGATCCAATCTCTCTCTAATCAACAACTTTTGTAACAGTGGAAACTCAACAGTTGCTGAAACTAAAACATATTTTACAATCAGTGATTCTGATATTCCCAGAACACTGGATCTAAATTCACTTGCTTTACTTCACAGCTGAACTACTTTAAACATGTTATTTTAGCTTATTTGTAAAGAACAATAAAAGAAAGGCCTTCTTATCAAGGTTCGACTGTGACAGTGAATGACTGAAACATCAAACCAGGCCTCAGTTAGAAGCCTATTTGCTTGACATATTTGTTCTGAAATAGT
Organism: Edolisoma coerulescens; assembly: GCA_013397115.1. Taxonomy (NCBI): domain Eukaryota; kingdom Metazoa; phylum Chordata; class Aves; order Passeriformes; family Campephagidae; genus Edolisoma; species Edolisoma coerulescens. The sequence continues at coordinate 1,232,868 of VWZW01004955.1, read as the reverse complement.
TCTTTCAAAGAAACTACTTCAAAAAAAACATTGCTGAATACCGTAGTAATTAAGGATTTGATCTCATAATGTGTCAAGTGCCTTTCAGAAAAACAGTAAGTTTTTCACTATGTATTGTTCTCAGCAAGAATGCAGATTCCATGGAGTGGGTTAGAATGTTTAAAACCCACATGAGCTCAACATGGACTTGACAGGTTTGTGAATCTTGGGTTGGACTGAGATGACCTCCAGACACTCCTTGCAGCCCCAGCCACCCCAGACCCTGTGAGTGGGGGGTTCATTTACACCAGGGAGAGGCAGCAGCACCATGGCCTGGAGGATTCTCATGGGGAAGGTGACAAACCCAGGCTTGGGCTTGGGCTGGGTGAGCTTTTAGGCAAGATTGTTTGAAGTTCATCCTCAGGTAAGAAGACTTTTGATTAGAAAAGGTAACAATGGGCACATTTTTTCATTTAACAATAGAATGCTAAGGAGTGCTTGTCAGGTCTTAACAAATTCCAGTGTCCTCTTGCCAACTGATGAAGAAAGAAGAAAATTAATTCCATTACCTCTACTAATAGAACACATTTGCCAGAGAGTAACTCTAAACAAATGAGCACATGAAAAAACCTATCAGGATTTACAGGGCTGCTCTTTAAAAAGCAGACTTGTGTTCTATACCACTGCCATAACTTTCAAGCAGGTCTAACCTTGCAATCTCACAAGCTGGGTTATCAAAATCCATTTTCCAATGACTGATCTGCAGAAGTTCACAGAATTACCAGCAAGGCTGGGCACCAAACCTGCAGATCCATGATTTCAGTTCTCTGCAACTGCTCTCTCCCATCAGGGACTTTGCAGCTGTCCTCACATCAGCAAAACAGATGGGAACGTTTTTTATCTCAACAAAGCAAGTGAGCCCATAGTGCAGTTAGTTCCAGAGAGAGCAAAGGTCCCCTTTAATGGGCTCACTGCATCCTCATTTCCATAATTAATTCTGTTAATCGAGAGGCTGAAGTTTAATCCTGCATCCTCTTTTTTAGTCTAAACCAAAGACTGATGGCTTCACATCTCGTCAAGGCTGACACGGGTACTGCTGAGCAAACCAGAAGTTCCCACCAACAGTAACAGTTCTGCTTTCACTCAAAGGCTGACTCACAGGAAGGAGCATAATTAAGGAACGAACATGAATCCTCCACAAAATCCCTTTTTTTTTTTTTTTAATATTACCTTGCCTTGAAACACATTCATCATCAAACTTTACCATTCTAGTCAATGCTCATGATTTGAAATGTGTCCTGCTCTTCAGCTGAACATCAAAGTGAAGCTATGAACTAATTTCTAATTATAAACAACCAGAAGAAGCAGCAAGTCTGTTTCCCGTTAAATATATTTAATATTAAAATATATTTTGCTTTTCAGAGGAATTCATATCCTCAGATCCTTCTGTTCTCACTCTCTAGACAAGTTCCTTTGAAAGTGCTACTGTGTTTAGCTGAGGTCACTAAGTAGGAGTTCCTCGAGTGGCTGAAAAGCACAAAGATTGAAAAAATTACAAACAGTTGCTCTGGAAATCACCCTAAAAATGTCTATTTTTGTACTTAAATTGTTCTTAGTTTTTCTTCCCTTCTCAGGAACATATGCAAATTGCACTTTAAAAAAAATTTCAAATGAATGTTAGATAATCACAAATAACACTGTGTGCACCCTGCCTTGTGTGACTTTACTCGCAAACATTGGCAGTTTGGAGTATTTTTTTTTAATTTCATGCATTATTAAGGACTCCTGATATGTAAAGCACTTAAAGGGGTTCCTCTGACAAGACACCCCTAATAAGAAAGAGCAAACACCTAAATGCACAGCATAGCCACCAGAAATACAATTTAACTTACGAATTAACACGTGTTTTACCATATATTTTAACTCTGAAGCTTTAGACTTTTATAACCATCATTGCTTTATCCAAATTTCCCAAAGCATTTGTGCATTTTGTACCTCAAAAGCTGATAAACAACCTCTATTTTCCGAATGGTACTATTGACCTACCTCTACTTACCAAAGCAATCTCTTATTTAATGTGATCCCTCACATGAGGCAGGCTCCACTGAGAAATGGAAAGGAATCTACCTCTGCAAGACTGCCAGTAAAATATATTTGGGTTTGGACAGTGTAAGCTCTAAACAAGATAATTTGTTCCTCATTACCTTTATCCCACTCAATACACTCTGTTTTGTTAATTATACCAATGTGCCCTCCGTTGCATAGTTCTCTTTCTTCAGCTAAGAAGAAAATATGGCTAAAGCAGTAAGACTGAGGAGAAACCAGCTAGGAAATGATCCTTGAGTATAGTTCAACGTGATCAAATTCTTATTGATTTCAAATTGTCAGAGGTTGACAAACACCCAAAGTCTCTGTCTCTTGCCTTCTGATTTCATTACTTAATGTACCAGGCTGAGTGACAGTTTTTTAATGTGCTTACTTGCTGCCATCACTGTTGGACACAGAGCAAACACTTCTAGAGTTCTTTTTAATGGAGGCATAATGAAAATGGAAATGGTATGTGCTAATGAAAATACTGCTTTATTAAATGAAGGTACGTTAACATTACTTGAAATAAGTTCTCTTAGGCAGCCTGAGCAGAAAAGTAGGTTTTAAATTTCTGTGTGATCTTGCAAGTGCCATTCTCTTTACTTCAAGACTAAAAGTGGCATTTTTCTTAAGGAAGGCAAAAAGTGTCACCTTGTCCACCACTGGAAGATGTTCCACAAGCAGCTGGGTCAGACTTTGTACATCACCCTTCAGGGGTGGCTGCATCAAACCCTGTGGGTTTGGTCCTTAATTGATCTGCAAACACTTCCAGGGACACTGCTGATGACCACAAACAAAGAATTAAGAGCCACAGGTTTGTCCACTACCCTTAACTGAACACACAGAACCAACTCCATTGGATTTCATTGCATTTTCTATTCCAATACACAGATGGCACCTCTCGCTCTTAGTTCAATACTGCAGATCTTGCTTCTCCACACAGGAACAAAGTCACTACAACTGGAGTTACTTCATACAATGACTGTTTCAGCAAATTGAAGTTTATATTGTGATAACCAGAGGAAAGTTAAGCAAAACGGAAGTACTAAGGACAGCAAATTCAAAATGCTGATAGGTTGGGCTGAATAAGCAACTGTGCTGCACACAGGAGCAGCATGATGCAAGCATGGGGTTTTCAGTTTCTGGATATCAGACATCTATTTTTGCTGAGCACTTCCTCAGCATTGTTAATATTCATACCTCCGTGTGAAAACTCCTAGGACTAAGTTGAAGTTTTGCCCATTATTTTTCTAAACAGAAAGACATTCGTAACAATTTCTTTCAGCTCACAAAATAAAAAGAAACATGTGGTCAATAGATATATATTGGACCTATATTAAAACAGAGTAACAAAGTAAAATATTCAGGATTTTTTGTGCCTGTCTAGCAGTGAAGAAATAAACAAAATGGATTGATAACTCTTTTCCTCAATTATTATTATTTTTTTTTAATCTGGTCTTTATATATAGTAATCTAGTATTTTATTTTCGTCATGGTGAGAAACATCTAGAAATTTTCTCATATTTAATGAACATGGTTAAGCATATTTAATCCAATAGAGGGGAAATACTTAATGAAAAAATAAGCATAAATGAAGATACAAATGATTCAGTCAGAAGTCTAAAAACATTGACAGAGTGCTGGAATCCCAGCATACAATCTGAGTCACATAAGAACAAAGACCTTATGATTCAACTTCAAAGAATTAATCTTAAATAAAAAGTGAGTTACCTGAGACAGCGGGTTTGACAGCCCATGCTGTCAGGTCTGACACTACATAAATTAATCCAAAATGAAAAGGGTATCATTCAATCTTCTCTTGCCTAAAAGACCTTGAGCTCTTATAAATTTCTTAATAAGGTCTACAAGTTATTCCTACAGAAGATGGTAACTGATCTCCTTGCTCTTGGCTACAACAAAATCCCCAAAACCAAACAACCAAAACCAAACCCAAAATTCTAACTAGTTATTTTCCTGCTTTTATTTTCCATGGAGAGTCTCAAAACTTCCCCTGAAGTTTGCAGAACTTGCAAGTCAAGGGCAGAACAGCGTGTGTCTTTCTGCAATGACATCCAGGCAGGAGCCTCAGCCCTCTGTTTCTTGCCAAGAATTGAGAGGATTTGGCGTGTGAGAACCCTGCAGTGTGGAGAGAATTCAATCTGCACTCAGCTTTGTCAAATTGCTTGCACACCGTGCTGCTGCACAGAGATAGGGGTGCACACTGAGCATTTAATCTGCATTCAGATGCTGAAGTCCTGTACAAGGAGGCTTTCTTCGAATCAAAAAGGTGGAGAGCAGTGGGACCTACTCCAGGCAGCGACCCTTTTTCTCCCCTCTGCCTCTTAAAAGACCAGCCCGAGCAGTGCTGAAACCAGAGAGGTTCAGGGCCATCAGCTCCTCTCTGGGAGCACATTTCAAACAAGTGGAGCCCCACTCCAGCCTGGTGGCAGTGGGCTCTGGGCAGTGGGAAATGCAGCCCCAAGGGTTTCACCAGCCCAGGAGCTCACACCAAACGCATCCCAGAAAAGCTACTGGAAGTAAGCAATCAGCTTTGTGTTTATCTTGCAGCACACCTCACAGTAACTCTCCCTCAGAACATGAACCTGTTATGTGTAATCTTGTGCGAGCCACTTGAGCCCTGGATTATCCCTCAGTATCCTCCCACACGCTTCAACCCCTGGCCTAGGGAATGCTGGAGGATTAAATTCAGTCTGAAACGGCCCTTGGATATACAAAATGCTACTTGAATACACAAGGCTAGATCCTACATTTTTCTCATGGTTTAATTTGAGAGCACTACTGTTTTATTGTAGAATTTTAAGTTTCAGAAATGAATTTTTCAGTAAAATGGTTCCAGTTTTGATATTTGAGACGGAAAGGAGCAATAAGGATCTTCCAGACTGAGTTGATGTGTAGCAATACACACAGCAGGCTTCAGTCATGACTCTCAAACATAGCCCACAACTTGGATTTAACATACAATACCAGGCACAGAATTGAATACAACTACCCCCAGTAAAAGAAAAATCTGCCCAGTCCCTAACAATCAATTACAGTAATCCAACAAATATGATCTTCTAGAAATCTTATTTATAAAACTAACTTCAGCTTGCCTGTCCATAAGTCTCTGTAACAGGGACTGAAAGCACCCAGAACAATAATCAATATGCCACGCTGCCAAGCTAGACACAGGAAATAAGTAGAGATATTTTCACATATGATATGAAAAACATCCTGAAATATGCATAAAGTCCATATGAACCAGCAGGAAATACAGACAAAAATAATGAAATGGGAATAGATTCTGAAAGTGAAAAATATCTAATGTACTCAAAGAATCAGAAAGGCAATCTGTATGGTGGGAGAAACTTGAAGAAAAACATCCTTACAGCCTACAACCCCTGCCTCAGGAAAGGCTGCATTTGCTGAGAAATACGTCAAAAGAGGAGCAGGATCAACTTTGCTTTGAGTGAACTTTTCCCTGCTCTGTTCCTAAGATCTTGGCTATTTTTTCCTTTCATTGCTCCCTCCCATTTGTTCTGGAGCTGCTGTATTTTCGTGCTCCCTGCTGTCCTCCCCTGGTTCTGCTCCACTCACTGAGGCTCCTCTGCACTTGACTCTCCCTAATCGCCAGGGCACTGCCCATAAATGCTCTTTTTCCCCCAAAACAAGCTCATAAACTGCCTCAAGGAATGGCACACTGGAGGCTCCTAGGGCACAGGTACTCGGAATCAAGGGAGCTGCGTGCAGGACAGAATTATTCTCCTCCCGTGTTTCTGCAGCGCAGCACGACAGATAACTCACTCACAGAAAAACAGAGAGACTCTGCACTCAGGGTGCTCTCAGGTGAGCAGACTGAGGTTAATCTGAGACAACATCTTTTGGAAAGACCTCAGCCACCAAGTCCTGATCCTGCTCTGGAACATGCAAGCGGCGGCAGCAGCAGCCCTGTGTGCTGAGCTAACCACTCCTATTAATGTCAACGGGGATGCAATTAGTGCTCTGCAGAATGTGCCTGGAAATGTCAGCTTACATTTCTAGAGGAAAAATGTTTAAGCTATGAAGTCTGTACAGTCTAATTCACAGAAACAGAGAGAGCAGTCCAGAAATTAGGAACAAGTGAGTGAATATTCCTATCTGCCATGTAAATTCCTTTAGAGACTCATACGTCTGTATTTAGATCCTTATATAGTTTCTAAAAACTGGTCCTATACAAGTCACAAGAGACCAGCAAAGTTCAGATCTGATCCATATTTACACAATGTCCAGGAGCACAGGGGTAGTTTCCTAATTCTGTTCTTTCTGGGATGCTAAGGATAAAACCCCACACCTTCAATTTGTGTTCAGTTTTGAGGCTTGTCCAGGGTGAATAAAGTTGAAGGTAAATATGAAAATGAATTCAAATAGTAAGAGTGACTGTCAGGACTTAACCCTTACCCTGACTGTGCTTTTGGGTTGGAAAGGCTGCATTTACATGAGCCAGAGATAACTAAATCTGCTCCTTCATCCAGCCTCAGCTAATATGGAAAACAGCCTCCATATGCTAGAGCAGCCACAGAGCATACGAGGGTACTAACAACACAAAAACGTTTTCTATGTTTTTCCTTTGAATGAATTTTCCCTCTTACATATCTTGAGTTGTTCCTGTTATTCTTTATTTGACTTAACATGAAGATGCCTGGAAGCAGCAAAATATTTTCTCTTCCTTATTCTACTGTCAGCAGCATTACTTTGACCTTATCAGACAAATTTATGTTGAAAATTTTCTCAAGCAGTATTCTCTCGTGAGCTGCTATAATGTGCATCTTTATATTATCTGGTGTAATTTAGATATGTGAGGAATTTCTTAATTATTAATTTTGTCCTGTTTTAAAAGTACATATTAAAAATTGAAAGAAATCCCTGGACACAGACATCCGTGTTGCACTTTATAAATAATACCAATAAATAAATATTAATGCTTATATTTCATTTATATTTCAAGATTAAAGCTATGAAGCTTGAGATTCCCAATAATTAAAGTTAAAATTGCCTGATGCTTCACAATAAAAATGTTATAGTAATTTTTCAGGTTGAAACTATGAGGAGCTGCTTGCAACACCATACCATGGCAAGAATGAAACCAAGGCACCTCTGATTTTGTAGATCAATGAAAAAAGAATCATGTAATGACATTTACGTCCTGTTAAAAGTGATCTAGTGGCAGCAGAGGTCCACAAAGCTGTCAGATTACATATGTTCAGTAATTATTTCAATAGTATTTTTGTTGTGCAACAAAAGGAAAAAAATATGAGTGTGGATGCAGAAGTCTTCAAAAAATTATAAAGCTGCACAAATTCAACGAAATTCCAGTTGTAAGAATATTAAAAGCTCTTCCTTTAAACAGCATTAACATGATTTAACTGATATTATAGAATTCATTTGAGCCAACTTAGCCTTTTTGCAAAGTCCAATGGCAACTTGGTGCAGTTAATCTCACATTTTCAGGCAGGCTGCACCTGGAAATAAAATCTTTATTCTCACACGAGAAAATGAACCTGCAGGATTAAATTGCAATCTACAGCCTGCAACTGCCTCCATCCTGCAGCACCTCTCAGTGCAGTCCTGTCTGAGCACAGAAATAATCCACGTTTTTAAAAGATCTGTTCTAAGTCTAAGGCACTCCATGAAAAGGAGTCGAATGGAAAAAAGGTGTCCAAGGAGGCACCTGGGATTCTCTCCATCCCCTCCCTTCTGAGAGGCCTCTCCAGAGGGGCAGGAGCCCGGCTCAGCAGGCACAGGCTCAGAGGAAGCACTTGAAGCTCAGCAGCTTCCTGAGCACTCTGGCACTGCCCTTCCCTGCCCTCTCACACCCATCAGCACATCCCAGTGCTCAGGGCCAAGGTCGTGGAGCAGCTCCTCAAAGACTGCAAAGGGACAATGGCCCCAGGATTAGGGAAACACCACAATGCTCCTAAAAAAAATATTAAAAAAAAAATATATATATATATAGAGCAAAAAGAATAGAAATCCGCTAAAGAAACACAAATAGATTTTACTTTGAGCACCCTCAGCAACCTCTAAGTTGCTCAGGCCATGCTCTCAGGAATTAGCCTGAAACAACTAGCTTTGGACCCAGGGAAAAGCTTTTCTTGTTCTTGCCAGGAGAAAAGAACAAGCCCTTCCCCAGCTCCCCAGCAGGCTGCTGCAGACACGGGGCACTGCAGAGCTCACCCTCCAGCTCGGAAATCCGCACCTTGTCCTCATCCCACTCACATGTAAGAGCCCAGGAGGAATTAGAACTCTGAAAGTCAGCTTTCTAAGGCTTTTCCTGTACTTCAGCTCCACACAAAACCATCTTCCTTTGGTGTGAAATTTAGGAAGACTGGTTGGGAACCTGTGCCGTGTCATGGGGAGTCCCTGCTCCTGAGACGATTCTCTTAGGAGTATTTTTGTTTTGACTTCTGATTTCTTTTTTGCTCTACTCCTCTCTCATCTAAGTGTTTGTCAGGATAACCTCTAAGGAGAGCTGATAGGGATGTTGCAAAGAGGAAACTGAAGGATAAAAGTCAAGCATCCTAGTCCACAGAGCCTGAATTTTGTTTCATGTGGAAATCTATGGCCTAAGAAGAGCCTTGTGACCCCCCGAAGGAGAGACAGGAGTGCAGGACCTCACAAGGAGATCTGAATTGCTCTGTGCAGCTGGGCTTAGCTGACATTGTTACCTAGTTAGAAGGAGGGAGCCAGAACCACTGGAGTAAAAACAACCTTTGTGATGGATGTTTGACTTCACAAACAAAACCTCTCGAGTGAAGGAAAACTGCTTTGCTGTGTCTCAGCACAGGTTTTGTCCCCTTGCTCTCTGGGTACTGCTGGTGGAAAGGACTTTGAGATTAAGGAGACAATAAAGTTTCCTTCTCACTTTGAAAGCTGGGGGAATAGGTTTCCGTGGCGAGGAAGCAATAGAGAGGCTTTGGAAAAAATAAAAAATAAAATCCAGCCACATGGCATTTCTTGCAGCTCCCTCAGCTGCCGTGGCATGGACTCACCCATCTGTTATCCGACAACACTTTCACTGCAGCTCCAAATTGTTCGGGGTGGAGATTATTCACATGTCAGCTGGGACCCGGCTTTAGTGCAGCCTGCTCAGCCATCCTGGCAAAGCATTTGTCATGAAACATTTGGGAGATGAGTTTCTATGGCCTGTCAATTATGATAAAAGAATTGGAAAGGGACATGTTCCTCAAAACATTACTTCAAACAGGGCTTTCTTTTTTAAGTTTATGTGCGTTTGGGGATTAAAAAAAAAAAACAAAACCAGTGGAAAATATAAAAGTTATTTTACTTCTACAGAGCTTTTAGAAGTCCTGCATGAATTGTTCAGTACCATGCCCCAGATGTAATGCTGAGGCAGGAATTCTAGGAGCTCTGCTGCAGAACTGGAGCCACCCAATGTCACCAAAAAGACCTCACCTGCCTCTCCCAGCACTGCTGGGTTCTGCCCCACAACCAACAACCAATCCTTGACATGCACCATTATTTAACTGGATCATTTCTGTCCTGGTGACTGAAGAAGACACATGAGTCCCACAAAAGATGTATTACTGCTATATCATCTTTTCTTTTACAAATATTAATCTTCTTAGTGTCCATTATTGATTTCCGTAGAAAAGATGGAGAATTAATCAACTGCTTCAAATTATGCCCATAAGCTATGACTAGGGGAAGAAGAGTTATTTAAATTTCAATGTACAATCATGAAGAAAATATTTTAGCCAGATAACATCAAACTAAAATAAGCAGAATCTTGAGATATGCAAGAAAAAAAAAATCCTTCTTGAAGTCAAGTCCTCCCATTTGATGCACAGTGCCCACAGCATTCCCCACCTGTATTTCTGCTTCCCAATTAATATTTTGGGTTTGTTGCCGGGCAAGCTTCCAGTGCACATAGTTCCCACTACAGGATTGTGCTGCTTTTGTGTGAAAGTGACCTAAAATGACATTGAATAATTCTTTAGCCATAGTAGGAGGTGTCAGAATAGCCCATAGCAAACATTAGAAACAGCCATAAGAACACAGGTAAACGTTGCAGAGACCAAATTCATGACAGATTGGACATTTGACCTCTACTGTAAAACAAAACTGTCTCTTCATAAATATATATTTGTATATTACACACATGTATTAACTCTTTTATGTTTTTTTCTCTCTAAATAAAAATAAGACATGGTGACAAGTATAGTTTATGAGTCCTGCCAGCTGGACTCAAATATGCTGCACATGTCAGCACAAATCTGTGACTGGGGATGTGTTCAGCTGATACTTCGCTCAAATAAACATTCCTGCTTGGGAAATACCTAAAACAAGCCATTTGAAATACAGCATTACTTTTAATCAAGCTAATCCTAGACTGAAAAGCAAGAGATTATATTGTACAGCTGATTTCTCAGTCAGCTTGATGAAAATTCAGAAAAATGTTGTCCCCTCTGCAGTGTTTGAAGGTGGCACACTCTGAACCAAACTTCTGAAACTTCTAAAGCTTCCCCATCACCCTGTGGTTCCTCATCACTGTCCTGGAGCTTTTTGGTGAAGACAGGGATGTGCTTTGTGCTCTGGAGCCTCCTGCCTGCCCTTGGGGACCTTTGGATAACGGGAGGCAGCGTCAGCCCTGCTGTAGAAGCAGAGAGGAAAAAACAGATGATGCAGTAGGTGGTTCCACATCAGCACACTCAGATTATGTGGGGGCCAGCAGCATTCAGGATGTCACACCTAAATGCTCCACATGAATGGGGCTGGAGATCCTCAAGGTGCTCCAGCTGAACACAGCGGCCTAACAATTCGTAATTCCCTTTGTAAGGCAACAGGAATCCACGGAACAAACTCACAACCCTACGGCAGGAAAAGGCTTTTGACACTGAAGCGCTGAGGGCCCCAGCACGTTCCTGGTAGCTGCCCCCTCCCCTGCCATACCAGCAGGCTCCAGGGCCTGTGACAGGGCCAGAGGCTGGACGGGCTGTGCTCACCAGCACAGCAGCCACCAGCAACGCACGGCGCCGTCCCGCTCCTTTCCAAGGCTCCCTCCCTTCACAACAGCCTCAGACAAACTGCAAATCCAGTTTAGCAGCTGAGCTGAGCAATCAATCATTCAGAAACGAGATTCAGAGCAGTCCTGGTGAACACACAGAAGGCAATTAGATGCCACTGTTTGTAAAATAATATTGGTGGGAATTCTTTTCCCTCATCTGATTTATTTCTGTCAATCTGCAGTTTAGATTCTGTGTCATGATTAACTCCTTTGTCCTGAGACGCCACATAAATGTAACGCTGGCATTATTAAATGCCTCTGAAAGCAATTCTGAGCCTCGCAATTGCTAAGGAAATTGATTAAAGAGAGTCAGCTAGCACTGCTAATTTGCAACTGGTTATTTTTAATGACAGACTGATAAAATGAAATGCTAAACTTGAGAATAAAACTCACTTTATGTAATATGTTAACTTGTACAGAACACATTTGCATAAACATTTGTAGGATAAAATGAGTCCTTGGGCAGTTCAGATTATTCGGGCTGGCTGGTTTGGAAGGGATGCTAGACAAAAATCTAGTGACTGCACTACCAAATTCCAATGTCAAAAGTATCCATCAAGAGTCATAATCTCTTTAACTTCTCTGTCAGGTTTTACAGCATAAGTTTTTGGCTTGTGCTTTTCATCAATACCACCAACCAAACTCATCTGAGGGAGTTCAAAGAGTCAATAAATATGGTGTTCAAGGACAAAAGGGAGCAGGTTTGGACACAAGAAATTCAAACAAATACCAAGGTATGTCGAGGTTTCCAAGTACTGAATGGATTTATGGTACTGAATGTTTGTATTGTGTGTACTCATGGTTTCCAGGAGCATTCTTTCAGGAAAACCAGGGTGATATTAAACAGAAAACTTTTATAAAACAAGTTTGACTAAATTGTATATTGCCCTTTCCTCCAAAGAGAGAGACAGAAAAGTGTTTGAAGCAATCAAAAGATAAAAATCTGCATTGATTGCTCTCAGGAAAGCAGGCTAAAATTGAATGCCTATGTCCTTACAAACTCATTGCAAAGACTTCTACAACCCTCTGAAAAGCAACTTTAAGGCAGAGAGAAACAGAAAACTCTTATTTGCAGGGAGAATTTTGTACACTCATTCCACTGAAACTGCATTAAGTGAAAGTTTAGGTGATCATTATTTTAAAATTATTTAGAATATTACAGTAGTAGAGACATATTTAATGCAAACACTGCAAATTAATCAGGTTTACTGACAATCAGTGCATTGGAAGCATTTTCAGAGCCCTGAAAACTGAGTATCTCTTTTTGAAACCTATATAAATTAACTTACCACAGGTAAGCAAAAGGTGAAATTCAGTTTCATAGTAATTTAGGAGATTTCCAAATGAGCACGTTTGACAGAGTTTTGAGTGCTTATATGGGGACAAAAGCACATCTCTGGGACTCTGCTTTGAGAAGGGGACCCAGCACTGACACATCTGCACTCGGAGCAGACCCCAGGGCGTGAAAGGGAAGTCTGAGCTGACAACACTCACCATCCACGTGGTGTTTCCTTCCTGGTGCCAGACTGGACACCTGAATGCTCGGTGAACTTCAGACCAGGATCTATCCCAGCCAGCAGGGTGGAGATGCTAAAGTAAAAAGCAGTTTTGTAGTTTATGAGCTTCAGCACCGACCACAATTGTACAAAAGTTAGAGCTCTGGCAGCCTAAAAATTCCAGTTTTCCAAAAAAAAGTATGGAGATGCCCATATTGGATAGAGAGCAGAGCATTTTATCTCAGCAAGTTCTTATCCTGTGACAAGCAATGGTATGAACCTCCTGAAATGAGCATGTTTACAGACAGCCTTTTGCTGTAAATCCACGTCACTTCCAATAAAAGTGGTCCATTTTTAAAAGCAATCTTCTAAAACATCTCAATTGGATAGAATTTTCCATTGTATTTTGTTTGCACACAAAAATACCTTGTACACTGAGTCTGTCAGTAGTGTGGGGTATTCGGGGTTCATTATTGGTTTTGGTGTTTGCTGAGATCCGAAAGAAAAAGAAAAAAAATCAAATAACATCTTGTTTAGGTGAGTGCAAGACTGGACAACAGATAAATTGCTATTGGTATTGCTAATTGGTGTTACACTGTGTGGCACTCACATCACATTCTGGGTGATGTCTTCACTGTTGAAAGACAAAATGATTTTGAACCCAAATCTAAAATACTTTAAGGTATAGGCACCTCCTGATTTAAGTGCACTGTTTAAATTGTAGTTAGAAAATAGTTTTCAGCTGCACTCCAACTACTACTACTAGTGATACTTTTTAAAGATTGATAGCAGAGTTTTCTCCAGTATCCATCAACCTCATTAAGTGCCAGTAAAATCTGGGCTACAATTCAAGATTAAACTGTTTAATACACACCAAAAAAACCCACAAAAGTCAGTGAAAGCCAACATTCAAATTCAGAGTAACACTTCATTGCCTATCCAGGTACAAGCACAGTAAATACAACTCAACAGTCACAGGAAGAAGAAAAAACCACACCTCTGCGACTGAAAGGTGATGAAAAAAAGAAAATTAGTGTCTCTTTCCAAAGCATACCAAAGGTACATTGTAATTTTTTCTCCTACTCTGTAAATCTTATGCTTATCACTTTTATAGACATCCACACACACTTCAGCATTCCAATAATAAAAGAACCACTCAGCTGTGGCAACACAATAGGCAAGAACACCTAAGTGTAAATCCATCAAACCCTGCACGCTCCTCTGAGAACACAACACTGAATTACAGGAGTAGGGGCAGGGAGCCTTCTCATCTCCTACAATAATTCACTCTCACCCTCGCAGTGGAAGCCCTCCCTGGTTTTGTCCCATTAACCATTTGGGATTAAGTCTTCAATTAGCAAATTTCAAGTATTTTGCATTGTTATTTTTCACTAACTACAGACGTCACGGCAAAGATTATGTGGGCCATGCATAGCTGGTTATAAGGAAACACAAAATTATTCTGGTAGATATCAAAGCAGGGGAACATCTGCTACTGTCTTCGACCATATTCTTTTAACAGGAACACAAATACATCATTCATGACTGGATGGAGATTCTGTGGCTGGAGCAGCTCCGTGTTCAGCAGACCAAAACCAACACTGATGCATTATTCTCTTTCCATTCAGGACCCTTACTTTGGCCTGTGCCATAAACCCCAAAACATGTCTATTGAAGAACATTTTAGTGACCTTAAAAACAAATAGAAACTTGGTACATTTTCTAAATTGTCTAAAAGACAAAGAGAGGTTTAGCTGGTTTTGAACGGCCACATTAAAGACAGGGAAAAATAATTCAGCTTCTAGAAGTAAATTAAAAAGTGCTGTCAGAGTCCTGTATGTGGACAGAGATTATTCGAAGAAAGGCTATGGAGCTGAAAAGCATCAATGTCATTTTTCAATGTACCTGGAATTTGAAATATATTTTTTCATAAGAAAACTGCAAGATAAACAACAGCAGAAAGGAAAAAAAATAAAATTGAATCAAAAAAGGAAAGGAGCACAGCTCAGGTTCATTTACAAATGGAATGGGGAAAGATTTGTTAAGAACTCCGTAAGAATGAATAGATGTGTAATTAAGAAAACAAGAAAGATGCCAGAATTTCACTGGGTGTGTGGAAAATGAGTATTGCTTCCCAGAAACACACCATGGGGAAAAGGCAAAGCCTTTCTCAGTCCCTGTATACAATGGGAAAGGAGAAAAAAAGGCATAAATTCATTTATAAAAAAACCTAACAAAAAGCCCCTGCCTAAGATTACATTTTTTTCCTCATTGGTTCTGTTTGTCTTTTTTTTTTACTGTCCCTGTAGGACAGAGAAACCCTTTCCGCTCTAAATGAGAGGGGGCAAGATCCCCTCCCTTTTGCTTTGGAGAACAAAAACCACTGGCGAGTTTCTTCAAAAGACATTTCCTAGGACAAAATCACCATCAGGTTTTGAGAACCTTTAGAGATTCTTCTGATACTTGTCGCTGAAACAGCCCCGAAACCATGTTTGAGCTTCCTTGTGGTTCCAAATATCCTCACACAGCTTTACTGGCTTACAATAACCCCTTCATAATGTTTAAATCCTTTTTTTCTGTACCATGGCTCACCACAGCCACTCTTCTCAGCACATTTTGGACTATATTCTTAATAAATTTTCTGCTTCAGGTATGGGCTTTGTGAAAAATTTACCTGTAGTAATAAAACTACGACAAGAAACATTTCCACACATTTCTGACTCACAATGCACGAAAGTATGACTCCATTTGACTTTTGTTTAGTTGGCAGAGCACAAAACCTCATGAAATACTCACTAATCAGCATTTCTTCAGAGGGAAAAAACCCCCTGAACACAGATTCCCTCAATACAGACAATTACATTAATAAGGCAGCAGTTCCAAGCAATCCATGGAAGCACTGGGGTTCACACACACACATGAGATTTGCAGCCCTTGTCAAAGAGTTTGCTTCTGGCTATCCTCAGCCTTGTAACATTTTCACATTAATTTTGGGCAGCAGGAATTATCCCGCTTGGGGCATTTTGAACATGCTTGAAAATAAATAATTAATGCATTGGACACTATTAATTAGCAAAACTCAGAAACAGCTCCTGTTACAGAGCCTGAAAAGTTTTTCTAAACTTGTCAGGCTGTTAATAATAAATAGGGTGGAAATGGCCAATTAACATACTTAAACAGCAACCTTTATAAACAGTGGAAAATACCACTTTTTCTCTTCTTTTGATACGAGAAATAAAAACCACCAACTCTGCTACTTTAGTCCTAATATTTCACTAATAGAAATGTGGATTTACATTTGCAGGTGAAGCAGAGCTGTGGAACCAAACACATATCTAACCATGACAATTTCTTTCAGGTATTGGAAGTATATTTTTTTACACTTATGTGGCAATAAAGTTTGTTAAAAATAACGTGTGATGGTGAAGATCTATGACCACATTTACTCATTCCTACAATTTTGGAAATCACAGATCTACAGTAACACAGGTTATATTACAAAGTACTACTTCTCTAAGGCATTAATACAAGATTAAAATCACTTATTTCCTAGCCTCAACTTTTTATAATAACGACTTACTTTTGTTGTAGTGCTGGAAATAATGAAATAAAGCCAGGATGATGATTGGGAGCAGTCAGCACGGGTTTACAAAGCAGAATGACACCACATGAGTCCCACAGCCCTGTCCCATACGGAGAGGTGCTCAGTGGATGATGGGAGAGCAGGGCTGATGCTTATCTTGACTTCAGCAAGGCTTCCAGTGCTGTCTCCCCAAATACCAACAAATGTCTCTTCAGATCTTTCACAATTCATCATGAATCCCACAGAGGAATAGAGTGCCTGGACTAAATTTCTCCCTGAGACACCCTATGAACCTCAAGAACTGAAAATCTTTGGCTCAGTAAAAATGGATTTTTGCACAATATTTGATTCTCCTGAGTCAAAACAAAATTAAAAAAAAAAATCACAGATGTCACTCCAAATCATGCATTGTATGAAAATGCGACATCTTGGTGCAATTTTACCTCAGTCTTGCACACAGCACCCAACCATGTCCCTTTACAATTGCCACCAGGATACTTTTTCTTTTGTAGAAATAGAGTTTGGCCTGCCATTCCATCAAACCCCAAAAAGACTGAAAGACTGAAATTCTCATGGACAAGCTGACAAGGCAGGAACCAGGAGAGCAGACAGTAGAGCAGGTTCGAAACTGGCTGGGCTCAAACGTTTATGATGGCACATTCCAGCTGGAGGCCATGCTATTGTATTAATGGAAAACAACCCACAGGGGTGAGATGTCAACAGGAAAAAGGAGAGGGAAAGATGCAAAATCAGGCAGCAGCACTGCTCCTTCACGCTCCTTTCTCGTAAAAACTAATAGAGAGGTTAAAACAGAAAATTATACAACATTGACTGCTGCATTTGAGTCTTATCAATATTCATCCTGAGGTGACCAAGACACCGACGGAGCTTACACACAACACTGGTACAGCATAAACCATCTCCTTGACAGTCAACAAAAACAGCAGTACCATGAGCTATAATATTGTTGCACTACCAGTTCATTTATTCATGAACTGCAGAGGAAAATAAGCACGTGGAATGTATATAAATTTTCAGTTCAAAAGTTACTGCCATCAAGGGAGAGCCCTAAGTTATGCACCACCTTTATAAAAAAGTTTGTGGTTTGTTTCTTTTTCCCCAGGAATACTGCAGTGCATCTAATGAGCACACTCCTTAGCCTCTCTCTTTTGGAGCAAAGCTTCCCTTTGTTGCTCAGGGCTCATGCTCAGCTGACATGTGCACCAGAAACAAAACTGGTCTAAAAGTTTGGAAATAAGGATGCTGGATTTACTGCCTCTTTTTTTCTTTATTCCCAAATACCAAGAGTCCATCTTCTTCTTTGTCTGTGTCCTCGTTGGCTGTTCTTGCCTGCATTTGGCCAAGCAACAAAACCACTTTGCATAGCAGAGGAATCCACTAAAGGACAGAGACTTTAAATAAAAACAGATTTTTAGGCGATAATCAGAAAATAAATTCTATCCTGGGAGGTAATGCAGCCCAGAGAGCATTTATGTTTCCTTTACACCATTACAACAGCTGAAAAGTGTCAAATTCTTGACTGGCTTATGCAAGAACAAGATAACCTGGGTCTGACATGCAGCTGTGAATAATAAATATAGTAAATTATAATGTTTACCTGAGCTGGGCAATTGTCAGAGCAGCCTGAACTCTGGCTGTGCTGAGATCCAGCTGCCACACTGCCCCCTAAATCCAGACACTTTTGGGACAGGACACGTCAGGGACCATCCAGGAGGAGTCCCAGTCCAGGAGACTTTCCTCCTCTGGGTGGAATGATGGGCTCCACAGGACTGAGAAGTGGCCCAGTCCAGCAATTCATGAAAGATTCAAATAGCAGTATGAAAATTCAGTATATTAAGGCCTTTCTAAAAGAGATTACCCAAGATTCAACACCTTAAGTTACCTCTGAGTTCTAACAAAAAATGTTTAAATCTTTGCGTTAACATCAATATTTTGGGTTTATTAATGAGTAGTGCTCTGTATCAACAAAAGCACGATGTTGTGGGTTTGGGATGGTCTTACTACGCAAAAATCAATGAATATTTATAGTTTTCATATAAAATATGGGTTAATGAATACATGGAATTGATAATTAAGAATTACAAGTAAAAATGTTCCTATCTAACAAAATTTAAAACCTGACCTGCTCAATCGCCAAAAATTCCCAATAAAGCCACACTTAGAGATTCTGAATAGCCATGAAGACCTCAAACATATGAAATCTTCAGGTTTAGTTATGACAAAATTAAAAAATGTCCACAAAGCAATGATGGCTTCAGAAAAAAAATAAGGGGAAAGTGCATAACTACACACTTGAAATGAAAAAGTAGTATCAGTGAGTGAGAAAGAAAAGATGCAATTTGCTGTTTCTGTATAAAATTCAGAACAACCAACTAATTAAATTTAAAATATATTATGCGCACATTTTACCATTTTTCTTATTCTTCAATTTAGATTTCACAATGTGTTAATTATTAAAACAGGTCATTAAGTCAGTTCGTCAAGCTAAGAGAACCAAAATAAACTGCTGAGAAATGTCCCTTCTTTTTCCTTGCATTAAAACCCTCTTTTATTGCAGTTATCAAAGTGTCACCACGCTGCTTTGTTTTCCTCTGTCCACCTCATGTGCAAACAAGCACCAAAAAAATGGTGGGGGGAGAGAGAGAGATGAGGAAAACCTCTGGTGGAGCTGCCATCTGATCTGAATCCTGATTACCACCTGCTGTATCGTTTAACTGGAAACAAGACCTAAAATCTCTCTGGAGAATGCATGGCTGTGATTTAGCGAACTGACATCTGGATGCTGCACACAAATAGAGCTGAAAGAACATTTTCCTGGCGCTTCCAAGCCCGCCTGATAAAGTAAGCAGTTTGAGCATTAAGGCTTCAGGTGGCTCATTACATCTCTATTGATAACTCAAATATTTTCCCCCTAAATCTCAAGCCAGGTCCTGCACAAACTCGTGGCACCACGCACGGCTGACTCCTGTGAGCAGTTTGGGAGGGGAGGTCTCTGTCTCCCTGGGAAAAGCACACATGGAAAGCACACATTAAACTGCACAGGTACAGATAACCAAGCAGGCAGAAATGTTTCCCTGTAAAAGTTGTGTTTTGCAGTAGGGATTCTGCAGCTTGTGTTCTGTTCCATATTTTACAGTGAAAACAGCAATGGATCAAAATAGGCACCTTTAAGTAGAGGTTCATGTCATTTATACATAGGTCCAAAACCAGAGTAGCAAAACCAGCAAGTACAGAAGTGCATAGAAGCACAAATCACTGGAACAACCTGTTTAAAGCCTAAAATACCTTTATGTGGTTTTTTTTTTTTAACAGTTTTTGTCACCAAGATCATCAAACATGATGAACAGAGTCAGATAAAAGGAATATTATCAAGCAGATCCTCTGCTCTTGACAAATAAACCCACCTTGTTCGAGCAATTCAGCAGGGAAGAAAAAGGCATTTTTTTATTCAACATCATAAAGTTGTGCTAGAAAAACAGAGGGGATAAATACTCAGGATAAGGTTTAGCTAATGAAAAACTGAACAGCCTAAAGGGTAGATTTATACCAAACACCTGTAAAATTACAAAATGATGCACTGCTAAAATATAAAAATTCTTTGCTTCTGATAAAATCACTTGGAGATAGAATTTTTGTGGTACAGATGAGCTTTTTTTTCCTGAACAAACTTAAAGAGCTTCAGCACAAATATTCTCATTTTCTACATATATAAGATAAATAAAATAAATGGAATCTACCCTCTTAAATATAAAAAATCTGAACAGATAAATGCATCTTAGAGTCAGTAACAACTACAGAACCCATGCTCCCATCAAGCTGTTACCCAGTTTTTATAGAATTAAGAGATTCATTCAGAAGCCATAATATGATAATGCATTAATATAATGGAGCACTGTGTCTCAATATCACTGCAGGACAACTTCAAAAATGCAAAACAAAATTAAGTTGCAACATAACCCAATTCAATCCAATTTGTTAAATCCCATTTAGTCAGGTTTGCAAACCCTTTTCTGCCAACATCAGCTGCTTTGGTTGCCAGTTAGTAACAACGCTGCTAGGAATGCAAGGAAAGGTGAAGCCACGTGCACAACTACAGAGCTCTTACTGCCTTCTGCAGTAAATAAATGCTGGATAGAAGAAACCCTAATAAACTGGACACGAGTCAAGCACTGCAATCCTCTAATTTCTCAAAAGTTTCCAAAATTTCTGTCATCACAGGTTTCTTACATTAACACGATTGGTTCGCTTCATAGAACTGCTCAGAAAATCATAAAAGCAGCAAGTGTGCTCTCTGAGTGGGCAGCAATAGTTGGGAATTTTCTGCTTAGGGGAGATAATGGAGGGGTGCCTGGAAAACACAAATTTTGATGTTTCTAATAGTGCAGACTACACGAGCTTTAAGTGGATTTTCCCAGGTCTGTTTAAAATTATAATGGGTCAATTTAGTTTACTCTGATGATTTCTTCAGTTACAAAGCTACTTAAGAATTTCTTGGCTCTAAGCTGCAGCTCAGTGCTTTTTATGGTTATGGCTGATAACTGAAATTGACTGGGTTAAAACGTGTTGGATTTGTCTCAGAAGTCTAAAAAAACGACAATTTTTTCCTTTGATAGTCCAGAATAGTTCCACTAACATCTAGATCAGCAGAACCAAGGTGGCAGTAATGAAAACATCTCCTGGAGCAGCCTCTCTGAGCAGAAACCCCAAGGACACCAGGAGCCGTGAGGAACTTGCTGTAGAGCCTTGCAGTGAGATGAGAACTGCTCCAGCATGATTACTTCTTATTTTAAACTCATTAGTAAATCACTTCAGTTCCTCATTCCAGTTCAGAGGGACCGTGCCAGGGACTCCAGGACTGGCACATGGGAAGGAAGGAGCTGCCTGGGGCAGGAGGTGGCAGGACTGCTGCTGGCAGCAGCTTTCAGCATTTGCCAAGCTACAGCTTGTGGTGGACTCTGTGAGACACCCGAGGAGATGGCAGGGCCTGCCCGTGTCAAAAGGGGAAATCCCACTGCTCCCTGATTCTCCTGGACCAGCCACACTCTCACCTGACCTCTCAAGAAAGCAGTTCAGCTTTTAGCCAGAAAAATAACAATTCAGAAGGGGGAAAAAAGTGACAAGTATTGGAGTTGACACAGGAGAAGCTGGAGAAGTGCCTGGACTGCAGGATGAGGGAGAGGAAGCCCAGTAGGAAGCAGCAAGCTGTTAGATGAACTCAGGTGTCATGAAACTTCACGCTTCAAGACCTAGGTTAAAATTGCTATTTGAACAATTCATTATTTCAGGCACACGAGCACTCCCAGGGAAATGAAACAAAAGCAGAGAACTTCATTTAAATACAGGCCGGGAACAACTGCCAAGAGGAACAAGGTCAGCCTCAATTCTCCCGATCATATCCCTTAGTGCTGTAAAGTACATGCTGCTTTTATCTTTTACCAGTTGAACTGATTAATATGACTAGCTAAAATTGCCAGCCTCCATGGGGTGGGCAGGAACGGATAGATGTGAACATGTGTTGAAAATTAAAAGGTGGTAAGAAATGAGCAGGCCATTCCCCCAAAGTCTGCAGAAAGCACAACTTCTAGCAGCCAAATTCTGGATTGTGGTTCCCAGCCTCACTGCAGAGTTGCCAACGCCGTGCCAGACATGAAGACAACCTCACTGGCACCAAGGTGGCTTGTTTTCAACAAGACTTTTGGGCTGATGGGAGACGAGACAGAAGAAATTCCATCTTTAGTCACAACATCACATCACCACCACCACACTCAAAACAACCAAGAAAAGGAGAGAGCTCACGGCTGGCAGGCACTCTGAGATAGTTCAACCATTGGCTTCTTCTCTTGCAATTTTCACAGTATAACCCAAAATACCTTGGTTTAATACTGGTTCTTGTCAAGAACACTGCTGAGAGCTCAGAACTTTTTATAAAATAGATTTTCTGAGGAGCTGGGAACAAATCCATTTAGATGAATTGTAAAATGAGGGCTTAGCATTCAGTGACACGAAATGACAGGCACATGCTGAAATGAATTAACCCCACTGGCTTGGGTGTAATACCCGCTGTCTTTAAATGTATCATTCCCCCATTTCTAAAATTATTTTAAAAGAAAAATGCCTAAAATGTCATGAAAGTAAAGGAAGGGGCTGAAAGTAGAATTGAGCTCCTCATTCTGGTTTTGATTTCTTAGTGATCTTAGCAAATCACTAACTCATTCTTCACTTTCTGCCTCATAAAACTGAGAAAAAAAACTTGATATATACCTGACACTTTTAATATGAAAAGCACTTTAGAGAAGCTTTTTGACACAGGATGAAAGATTGTACTTTGCCATACAGAATAGCTGTATTACCTGACATGCTCATTATACACTGTCAGAGCCCAACAACTGTCAGAATATTTTCCTCTTATTATTCCTCACTCTTTGACTGTGTTCAGTAATTACAGATGGAATTCTGTAGATTTCTTTCCTGACTTAGGAGAGTAATTCCCTCAGAAATCCAGATAAACCTGCTTCTCAATTGTTCAGAGATGTTTTCAAGAGTCTTGCAGGCATTTGGGTAAAGGTTTTTGTAATGCAGCCTTCTCGGTCCAGAGACTTGTGAAAAAAGGAACCACTCTTACTTAAAAATCTCTGGCATTTCTTAATGCTATAAATAGAAAATAACCCAAATTAATTGTACATCCTGTCTGGTGTCACTAAACACTGCACACATCCACACAAGCAGCGTTCAGAGCACGAACACAATTATTTGTTATTTCTGGGCTCGTGTTCTAGGTCACAACTCAGAGTCAGCTTTGCTCCTTCTCCCCTTTTGTCCATGCTGCACGGGCTGTTCAGAGGCACAAAGATGCCCACATTGTGAGCACGACACGGTCATTTCTGCAGCACACCTCAGCCCGGCTCCCCTGGCTGTGCTTACAGCCACTGGAATTTCTCTGGCAAACCAGAACAGTTCTTGGCACACTTCAGACTCGCTCTCCCTCAGCAGAAATTGGCCTGCCTATTTTAGAAACAATCAGGAAGCACCAACTACACATTTATTTGACTACCTGACCTGCCCTTCAAAGCAGTCATTGCCATGCAGAATAATGGCATTCCACAGAGAGGAAAGCGCCGCTCTCAGAGGCAGGGAGTGCTTTGGGGATCGTTTCAGCCAGCCAAACAGTGTTTGCTCAGCCAGTGAACTGACATCACTGCTGAAAATACGCCTTGGTGTGTCGGTGAAATGACGCCCAGACACCCCAAACACGGGGCTGCGTGTTCTGGGGGCGGCAGCCGGCCCGGACCGCGCTCCCACCGCCCCTCTGCTTCTCCCCCGCTGCCAGAGCCAAGGGCCTTCGGGAACAACAGGGCTCGAGGGATGGGATTTGCCAGGCTCTGCCCCTTCCCTGCTCCTGGCTCTCACACAGTGCCCACGTCTAGAGGGATGGGGGAAAACCTGCTTCTCTCTCCCGCTGGCTTCCGCAGGAAGTTCAGCCAAAATACACAAATTGCTGTCGAAAAAGGTTAGAAAATTCATGGCTCTGTGTATTTCTGTCTCTTCAACTCCTCATGCCCGTAAAATTTCCGGTTTTCTCCAGAATGGAAGTCACTGTAGAGGACACCTTAGCCAAGTGCAAGGAACCTGGAGGGACCTGAGGAAGGTGTCTCCTCACAAACACCACAGCTTGGAGCCCTGTGGGGAGTCATTCCAGCAGAGGATGACCAAAACAGGGGCTGGAGATGGGACTGGGACTCCTCACACCCGAGATGTCCACCTGAGGCTGCCCTGGGCCCAGGAACACATCCTGAGGGTAATTTTATTAATTCAGTTCAAATGCTGTGAATCTTTTGTGTCTAACAAGATGTTCCAGGTCCCAGAGCTATTTCAGGATTAGTTCACTGCCCAAGACTTGCAACAAAACAGGATTTGGGAAGAGACTGGGGCATTATTTTCTGTTCTTTTAACCAAAACTGAGCAGAATGAATAAAAAAAAAGAAATAGATTCAGCCACTTATTGAACTATAGGATGGCAGTATAAATGAATTTTGCATGCATTTCTTTGCTCTTTGTACTTTTGGGGAAGGTTCACCCCATCCCTAGATGAAGGTCTGTGCTCCATTTTTTGCCTTAAATATTTCTGGGACTTTCAGATCCTACCCAACACTTTCATCATTTCATCCATAGGCCACAACTGGTCTTAAATACTTTTCTGAACATTTTTACGTGCAATGTCACAAAATTTTTCCCTTAAATTTTTGCCTTTGTCTTTCCTTTTAGATTTATACCAAATAGAGAATTTCCTCACTGCAAATTATTCTACTTCAGGCAGTAGGGAAGGTGTACACATGGCACAAGCATCTGTGCAGTCTGAGCAGCAGGGGATTCAACTTTAAATGGAATAGAGGCAGAAAAGGAAAGCTTAAGAGAATAAAATCATATCTAACTCAAGCATAGCAGAGCTGCTGTGTTCTTAAATACACCAATATTAGCAAAGACCACAACAACAAGTCCAGCCTCCAAACTGTTGTCACGTTTTGTATTTTTTCCATGCATTCAAAAAACACTTAATGATTATTGAAACAAAGTGAAAACCAAAAAGAGAAAGCTTTCTAGAGACTGTAGAGATGCACAGTAAAGCTTGAGATATAGACAAAATAGAAAAAAACCAAAAAGGACAGTGGAAATATCGACTTTTTAAAATATATTTGACTCTGCTACAGAATACACAGTAGGGAATAAAGACCAACGTCTGTTATACTATGGTAAGAGTTAATCTTGTCTCAGAATTTCTATTGGTTACTAGTTTAGCCTTAAGGTTCTGTATGAAAAAAAAGAAAAGAATAATTGTTTAATTTCGGAAGTAAGAGTAACTCCCTGTTATAAACAACATGCACTCTGGGGCCAAGATAATTTTACTGTGCACTTGTTATTTAAATGAGTGCAGTGTCTCCATATGGCCGTGTGGATGTGAGATATATGTTCTGTGCTCAAGGGGCATTGAAGGATTTAAAGTACATATGTTAACCAATAATGCTGAGCTGGCGCCCAGCATTTCTGTCTTCACCACAGCAAACAGAAACCTGCTCTGTTTTTTCATTCCTTATTTCCCTGAGAAGTATTTCTAAGAGCTAAAAAGCACGTGGGGATTTCACAGAGGCTTTGCTGCATAATCAAGTTATTTCAAGAATTATACCACTGGAAGCATCCTTTGGCTTGCAGTTACTCCTGGAAGGGTAAATCACACTTTTGTCTGAGCTCTTCAAAGCAAAACCAAAACCAAGTTCCATACATAACTATAAATATTGGTTAAATCTGGAATTCCCAGACAACCTTCTTAGTATTAACACTCCTCATTTATTACGGTACTATGTTAATTCATGCCAGATGGAGACTATTCAAATGTTCATGACTTGTACTTGTCACGAACATATGTTCCTGGAATAATGGAGTGGTTTCATAGCAAACAACATCCCATATTTAAAGACCTATGATGAGGCTCATAAAAGAAAGAGAAAAAAAACATAAACAGAGAAGGGCACAGCTGGAAAACAAAAAAAAAAAAAATTCAGGTTCTTCACTCTCAAGAGGATTATGAAGGGCAATGCATTCTCTGCACACTCCTAACCCTACACTGGGCACAGAACTTTAACATATCCCAGCCAAACATCTGGAAGGGAGCACTTTGTGTTTTCTGACTCCCCCACATCACAGCAAGTCTTGTATATTCCAGACAAGTCCTCCCAGCACAGGGGGAAGCAAGATAAGAACGAGATCTTCAAAATCCTGCATTTCGTTTCAAGGGCTGCCCCATAGAAGTGCACAGGGTGAAGGTGTCCAGGACGTGTCTGGGAAGTGACAATGCCAGTGCCTGAATGGAGGCAGAATTTGGGTTTGTTACCCTAAACCCGAGGCAGGCATAGCCAGGGTTAATAAAGGTTTGCTCTCACAGTGCTGGCATTGATTAGGCTCTCAGGAATAGGTGCAGTAGAAGGAAGTATCCGTTATTTATTTCTGAAAGTATTCTGTTTAACTAGAAAAACAGATTTCTCAGCTTTTTGCCATGATATCCTTGCACCACGAGCACAATTCCCTTCCCATGTACCAGAGTTAACTTCTACTGCTTACTTTCCAACACAAGGAAATTATTGCTTTTGGGTTTTGCCCTAAATTGCAAAACAAACACCCCCACCTAACTGTTGCAGGTAGGCTTGTTTCTGATTCTAAAAATATGATCTGACTAGTTAAATGTTCTTTACTCCCCTTTGAAATAGAGACAGAATTATTATTGCTAATGCAATGAAAAGTTACAGAACACCCTCCTCAATTTTTCTGTAGGAGATACACAAACTCCAGCCTCACTCCTGCCCTGTCATATCTAAAACAAGCAGAATTTCCAAACTCTTTGTGCATGGGTTTGAATGTGAAGATTTGAAAAACGGGAACAAGGGATGATAGATTAACTTTGGGAAAAAGAAAACAAACAGCAGAGTTGAAAATGTCACAGGATGGATTGAGAGGAGTGGGAGAGGTAGCAGTGGGAAGACAGAGAAAAAAATCTGTGAAGAAAAGGATCACACACTCCAAATGGATAGAAAAGAAATGGTATAAGCAGTTATGAAAATATATTTAGATGAAATGAGTAACAAAGGAAACTTAAAGTAACATCAACATTTCTTCCACAACACAGAAGTTCCTCACAAAGGAAAGAAATTGTAATTGTAAAAGGTAAAAAAGCATTTTTGTTCAAAACAAAAACACAAGGTGGATTGAACAGATTGAACTGCATGTCACATCAAGAGTTTTAAGCCTTAAATTTCAGATGTGCAGAGACATTAAAAATCACAGACACAATTTTTATCCTTACACACTGACAAAATTCCACAAGAAGAACTTGATTTAAAAAGGAAAAAAAAAAAAAACCACCAAAAAAATCTTTGGTTTTTTTACCTTTCCCTCCTGGGGAAGGGGAAAATATGGAAAGCTGAGTGTTTGTATTTCAGAGGCTCCACAAATTCATTTGACTGATGAAATCAATTTGTAGCCCAGTAATAGGCACCATCTTTTAGGCAACTCAGGGTCAGGATACCACCCATTCGGGAAGGGCAGATGGGAGAAAGGAAGAGACAGGGAATAAGGACTTAGATTTTGAATTCTCATGACAGAACGAGCCCCTGCAGGACTGAAAAGACTGCTATAATATTTATCGAGTTCTGCCAGTAGTAATGGCACCATGTTCCCCCCTCTGTGCTGACTCAATGGGCACAGAAAATGAAAACCTGTTGGGTGAGATAATAAAATGTGCATGTGTTCTGCCTGATAGCAGTAGCCCTGGTGATAATCCTATGAATTCCCAAAATATGTTCCAGCATGATTCAGAGGACAAGTATCACATCCTGAACAGAAAAAGAAGGGGAAAACAAGACGTGGCAGTGGCAACGACCAAAACCTCCAGCCTAAAAAATGTGTACAAAAACCTCTACACAACTGTTTCCTTCAGAGAAAAAAAAAAAAAACAAACAAACAAAAAAAAAAAAAACCAAAAACAAAAAATCTAAAGATAAAGCTAGAAGCAAACCCTTAAGAAGCAATATTCAGCCTTCAGTCAAATATAATCTAAAAACCCCATCACTCAATAAAACACACGTGAGCTTTGTCTCTGTCATGTGTGCTTTGTTTACAAGCCCTGAGAAATGGTCTCCAAACCAAACACCTTCCTGTGGCTGAACCAGACCAAATGTGCCATTCAATGTAAAGGATAATACTGCTAAATACTCTAAATATTTTGGCTTTCCTATATTATAAGAGCTGCTGTGGAGAAAAGAATCAAGAGATGCAATAATTTTTGTTCCTATTTTTCTTTATCCATTACAGGCAGCTTCCTGTTTTCAGTCTCCTGAAAGAGTGGGGAAATGAAGGAAAAGTTGAAAATATTTTGCGTATTCTCTAGAAGTGGTGAGCTAAGGTTACTTATACCTGGAATATGTTATGTGTATTCATATAAAAGCCATATATATGTATATATAAAAAATGCAACCAGCTTTTTACATGGATAGTGCTGCTCATTTTGTTATGAAACAAGAATCTTTGAAAATACCAAAAAGCCACTGTTAGCAACCAAGCAGAAAAAGAAATGTATTCTTCTTTTTCTTTTTTTTTTTTTTTTCAAATGATTTGTTCAATCGCTTTTTACTACAGCCCATTTAACTTGCTCTCTCCTTCAGTGACAGAAGACAAATCAAAAACTGTCAGGTATTTTAAACTGTGATCTGCACTACACTTGAAGTTTGAACTGCAGCTCAGAATCATTGGACTCAGACCTACAATTGTTGCTATTCCTAGACATGTCACAAAATTCAGCTCTGCAGATGGATTCCGCCTAATTCAAAAACAGGACAAAACCTTGTTCAAGGCGCAGAAGCCCTACAAAGCCGTAGTGCCTGGGAACAATCCCAAGGGCAGCACATTCCCCTCTCCTCAGCTCCCAGCAGAGCAGCTGGGCACACTCAGCCAAGCCTCTTTCCCATGCAAACGCTTGTTTCACCTGTGCAGCTCTCACACGCTTTCCCCTCAGAGGATAATGTATCCTCTGACCTTTCTCTGGTTCCTGTTCCCAGCCTGATCCCCAGATTCACCCTGAAGCTCTTTGTTGCACTTGCTGTCTTCCCTATTCCCGGAATGGCTCTCTTTCATCTTCCCAGAAAAATGCAGGAAATTCCCCTTCCCATCCTGCAGCCACATTTATCACCTTGCTGAGATCTCACCCTGCCAATTAGCACAGCTGAGGGAATGGTTCCCACCTCAGGTGTGACTTTTCAGTCTTTTCCTGTCTCTGCAATCAGTTTTCCAGCTAGTTCTGGGGAAGTAGGAGCTCTCAGCAGCAGGAGATCCTGGCTGTGCCCCATAAGGGATGTTCTGAAGTGTCTGACATATGCAAGGAAAAAACGTGCAAATCAATGCTTCTTGAAGGTCTTATTCCGTGTGACCCCTCAGAAAGATTCTGTGTGACTTTTCCTGTCACTGCTGAACATCGAGATTGCGCCAAAGGAAAAATATTCCAAAGGACAAACCCATCAGAAGTCGAAATTCTTTATAGATTGCAATAAACCAAACCTATACTCCAAGTCTCAAACAGTACATCTTCCATCCTCTGTTCAGTGAATAAATCAGTGTTACTAAGCACAGAGAAAAGGTGAAAAAGGACACGCTGCACTTTATTTGAAATATACTGCCCATACTCCATTTTATATTCCTTTTGTTATTCAGTGAGTAATGTTTTACTGCACCACTTGCCTAGATTAAGAATGTTTCAATCTACATACTTATCATTTAAAACCACGATTCCCCCGAAGGGAACACAATGGGAGAACATGATGTTAATTAGCCTTATGGCATTATATCCCAATTCTGCGCTCGCTGCACCACAGTTGTTGCATTCCCAATGCCTATTCCTTCAACCTCTCGTGAAAAGGATCTGCACTTAGTCAACTTAGAGCGTATTACTTTCCCATAAGGGAAAAAGACTCATGTAAAATGTACCGGCCTGAAGTGAACACCACTAAAACATTAATGCTCTGTTCTTTAAATAGGCTTCCCTTTTATGTCCGCGTTGTCCCGGTGTCGTGTGAAACCGCTTGACATGTTTTGTTTGGCTGGTGTTTCAAAGAGTGCAAATTTTAGTCAGTCCAACTTCCAGGCCCCTGCAGCCCATTCATCCAATTAGAGGACTGTGGAATGAAAACAGAGAAAGCGCTTTGTGGAGCTTCAGAAATATTGTCCCTCAGGAAGGCTGCCTGCAAAAATCCATTGTGCAAACTGGTGCATTGCAATAGAATAAAATTGCTCCTCAAAGTCTCTTTATCCAACATGGATTACTGACTCCTGATAGCTGTAGGTTAGTTGAAGGTAGAGTCTATCGGAGTCAGGAAGGCTCTTATTACCTTTTATTATCACACATCCTCCCCCCATAATCTATAAAAAACCCTCTAGGAGCCCATTCACTTCTACACCTCTTCGCCGCCTTTCAGTTTCAATAATGCTGGGTACAATTCAGGACTCTTTGCAGTCCACTGTAGTTCCCATATGCGTTCACAGGCTAAATATTCCTAAAATGCCCTTGGGAAAGACAGGCTGCCATTTATTATTTCAGATTTCTGAGAACTGCAGCCCTTGCAGCTCCCTAGGAATGTTTCAGACAGTTCTGCTAAAGCCTACAACCTTACCTCTTGACCACACTAAGTGAAATTAATTATCATGCAAAGTTCCTTGTGATACCCTTTTACGTGCATTAGTAATATAAATAAAGAGCACAGGAAGACATTTAAAGGGGGGCTGACAAACAAATGCCAAAGAGCAAGTTTTTATGATTATGGAGCCAAGATTTGAGGAAGGTCACAGCAATAACTGCAGAAGACCAATTATGCACTGCTTCATGCTGATTGAAAACTCAGGGATGCTGCTTGATTGTCCATATTTTAGACACACACACACACACACTCTTCAAGGACAGCTAGCTGCACAAACTCCTCATCCTTTTTATTAAGAAAGAGCAGAAAAATGCAAAAATTGAGCTACCACTCTGACATCCCACCCTTCAGCACATTCACAGGGTTTTGGTAACCCTGAAATTAATTCACTGCCTTTGCTCTGGAACCAGAAGATGTACCCTTTCACCCTGACCACAAATTAAAGCAGTGGTCACTCAAAAAATGGATTCACACTTAGACTGGTTTGAATGAACCCCAAATTTCCAGGGAATTTGATATAAACCTGAAGAATTTTTCAGGTGACTCAAACCTAAAATCGTTTGCTACCACCCACTGTGTTACCACATTTCTTGAATATCCTGCATTTCTTGGATAATACTGGGGCAGTTGGTTTGGATGCTGCTTTTCCACTGGGGTTAGCAAGTGTCTCCAAAAATTATATTTACATTACTTTTCTTCTCTTTTTCCTGTATTCTCAGATGAGACTGATGTCTCACCACACTCCAGCGCTGTAACTTGAAATCTGGGAGAGAGATTTGCCAAAACAAATCATATCCTGGTATGGAGAGAACCACTCGCTTCCTGCAGGCTTTAAACTTGTTAATTATCAGCAAAAATGATGATCGGAATCCTGGACTTCTCGTTTGTATGTAACAAACAAGATTCTTGGCAGGACTTGCTGCAAAGCGAATGTGAGAGGAAGGAAACCCCAGTGGTCCTGTCTGTATTCCTCACAAATTTGTTCGTGGAGCTGTCACAAACTGGCAAGGAATGCCTTTTTTTGTTCCAGTGTATTAGTATGAGTTTTAACCTTGTATTCAAGAACCTCTTGTAGCTCCTTAAAGACCAATTTTTCCTCTTTTTCTTTAATATGTAAAATGAAAATATAGTGTTAAGAATATATTTCCTTTTTTCCATCCAGGGAAAAAAGACCATTTCAATATCAGACAATGGTTTTAAATTAATTTTCCAATTTTCCAAATGGCAATTACTAACCCAAAAGCATCGATTAAGGGAAAGATTAAGCTAAGAACCAGCTTAATTGAATTCTTACTATTACAAATTTGCTTGCTGTTGAAGTTTGTCATTATTTCCTATTAAAAGAAGGAAGGTAACTTTCTTACCAATGACTCATAATTATTGATTTTATACACATGTCTAGGTTGATATATTTCACAATTTAATTTAAATATACACTGAAACATCTGGATTCTTTCCCTGAAATTTCTCATGACAGCTTTTAAAAATTATTGAAAAAATTTTGAAGAGAATCTTACATCCTTGTTTTCTCTATCCTGGTACAATATGAATAATTAATCACTCAAAATTATTTGCTAATTTCTGAATTCTAAACAACCTTATAATACATATGAAGGAATACATATACAGACACATAAATATTTGATTTATAGAATTTGCCTTCTCTGTTCAATTGATGCAGTCCCTGATTGTCCATGCATCACTAACAACCAATATAAACTTAGAATATCAGTACCTAACAAAGGCAGTTTGAATAGAATTAAGTTTAAGTTCTCATAAATAAATATCAACTGTTTAAATTTATATCTCAAGTAACTCAAAATACCTGTGGTCAAGTGAGAACCTATTTTTCTCTCCAATGCCTCTTGTTCAACATGTTCTTTCTATCCAGTTATACAAGAGAAGCCAATAAATCTTCACCTTAAAATGAGACAAACTTGATGAAAATAGGCACCTTAAAAATTAAATACTTGTTTACCTGTTTACTGTATGACAAGTCAAAATAGGATTCTTCCTTGAATAAGGCAAATTATGGCCAAATTAACTCCTTTAATATCTTAAATGACAAGAAAGTCAAACATAGTAAATCATTTAAAAAAAAATTAAAAATTAAAGAAAGAATTTATTAGAATAATGTTTGCTGTCAAAGGGTTTGGACCTGCAAATCAAAGAGCTGCCCAAGCTGACAGGAATCACATTCCCACCTGGGATATCCATTTCCACTGCAGGTTCCCTCCTCCCCATTCTCCTTTTGCAGCTCCTCAAAGCCCTCCTGTGCAGCTTGGCCAAGTCACTCCTTCATCACCCCCTGCCCCAGCAGTTTCCTCTCAGATGAACTCAAAAGCAAATGTAATAACTGTGGAAGCACCGAGCTGCAAACCTGAGCATTCTCAAAGGTTCAGTAAGAGATGAAACTCCAGAGTCCCACACATATTTGTTTGGGAATTCCAGGAGGATTAGGTCCCAAGTTAAAAAAACATACTTTAGCTCCTTTCTCTTATTTTGGAGCTTACATTCTCACTGCATTTAGGGTGATACAGACATCTTTTTCCTGGGGATAGGATGAAAAACGTTCTCTAGAACCAATTTTTAAGTGTATAAGAATTAAATCTTATTCTGAGCTCCTAGAAAAATGATTTGCCAGTCTTACAATAAAATTAATGACCTGAACAACTTAATCTGTTGATATATGGAATCCTCAAAGCAGGAGCTTTTACCGTCTTCAACCAGACCTGTAGGACAAGAACACCTCCTAAAGAGCACGGCTATAAATACAAACTTTGGATGTCAGCTACCAAGTGGCATTATCAAATAATGACCTTTTTCATCTTGGAAGGCCTCCTGACCCCTCAGACTTTGGGGCTGCGTGCTGAGTAGATGGGGTCTTCAGAGCTGACAGTGAGGCAGGAACAAGATGATGCCCTTAATCATATTCAAAGCAGCAGGATCACCTCCTGCACCTCACAGCAAGCGCTGCCGCAGTACAAACTCAGCCAAGACAAAAGGGGGGATCTGTCCTCTTACTTTGCCTCACAGTTTGAGCTTATGCTGGAAATCAAAATTTTTGACAGCCCCCTTGCTCAAGTTCAGCCCAAGTTGGGAAGGAGACACCTGGAGCAGCAGCTGGGGAAACTTTTATGCATCAAGTGGAAAAGAAGTGCTGTGAAATTCTCCCAAAAGCCACGTGGACACAACTGGCCTGGCTCACTCCCCTCAAACCACCCCAGGCCGTCTGACAACCCTGTTCACGTCCTCAGCTCTCACTCCTGCCCGTCCTGCCCCTCATTCAGCACCCCAACAGGGATTCATGCAGTAAAGATAATAAATAATCACTCCCATGTTGCCTGGACTTCGCTGGGGATGGGATCAAAACCACGTGTGAGATGGGCTGAACTCTCACCAAGTTCTCTCTTCTCCCAGTTCCACGGCAGAGCATGGATGTGGCAACATCCCAGTGCCCACTGCTCCTGCCCAGGGCTGGCCACAGAAGGAACATCAACTTGGACCTCTGAAGTACTTTTCCAGTTAGCAAGCACCCAAGTCATTCTATGCCTTACTTTCAAATCATTAGAGACCCACTAGATTAGTGTAGAGATAATGAATAACGTACAAGCGTGAACTTCTAAATTATTACCTGAATTACAGTTGTTCCACAGTAATTTCTCAGTAACTTTTTGCCAGAAGCACATGGGACATGTACTTAATTCCTTTTCTTTGACATCATTTCTATCCTCAACTTCTGTTTGTAGCCTTCTAACTCTCTGCAAACAGTGGAGTTGGGAATATAACAAAGAAACATGATAATGTGTAAAAAGTGCTAAAACTGTTTAAAAAACAAGCTTAAATATGATAGATAACTTTAAAGAATATAAAAAATATATTTATAAATAAAAATAATGTAAAATTTAATTTTCTTACCACAAATTTATGATCTGAAAGAATAAAAAAATCAGCCTCCATGTTGTTAGGAACTTCTGGATGTTTTAGTTAAATATGGATTTTATGTTTTCCTTTTCTTTAAGAAAATGAGTCCTGCAAATTTGGCCTGTAATATCGTAGCAGTTAAAGGGCAGTGATTTAAAAACCCCTGTGTGTTCTTATCACTTATCTGTCCTCTCTTTCAGCTTAATCCTGATTAGGGTTTCCATCAGCTTTCCAGGGTTCAGCACAGCTGAGTTGTTCTATTTCTCAGCCTACTGAGAAGGAGATTCTGCTGCCTCTGAGCCCCTTTCCTCCATCAGAATGTGCTGCGAGACCTCTCCTGGCACCTCACTCTCTTTTTCTGTTCCGAAAGGGCTTGTCAGGCTACAAGATGTCATGCACCAAGTCATTAAATTTCCTTTTTTTGTGCCTGCAGCTTGGAAGAAGGTTTATGCAGCAACAACAGTCTGTTTTTCTTTGCATTGTTTTTTTCCTATTTATTTGTGTTGTGTTTCTGCCACAGTGACTTAATTTGTGCAACTGACAGTATTGTCTCACCCACCTTCCTGCTGCCAGCAGGAAAGGAATTAATGCCTGGCACTGATGGCTGCTGGTGAGTTTGTAAGGCTAAACTCTGGTTTTATTTAACTCAATTTTATTCTTTCTGTTCTGTCCTCTAGGACTGGCATTAATGCCCCACAGGCAAATGAAACGCAGTGTTCCAAAACTACTTATTTGCGACGTGATTTATTTGCTACGTAAATGTTTTTCATTCTTCTCCACCTCTCAGCAAGCAACCCATAGCTGGGGTTGTTTTTTTTGAGAAACAAGCAAATGTTATGTACTACATAGAATCAAAAATCTCCTTTTCAATTGCATGAAAGAGGAAAGGGTACTTGGAGGGAGGGGGAAAAGGAGGATTTCACACAGATTTCTCAGGCCACTCTGAGAGCTCTGGGAATGAAGGGACAGAAGTCCCCATCTCAGTTTGGCTGCCCTCTGCCATTGCCTGGGTGATTCCTCTTCCCATCAATTCCTTGGTTATTCCGAGTAAAAGTTTCTCGATTTACAGTCGCTGCTTTTAGAATAAATAATTCCAAACTCAGTGTGGGACACAGAGAGAAAAGCTGCTGCCTGTCTTGCTGGTAAAGACTCTCAAGATAGGTCTTGGGAAATCCAGATTAAATCTCTAAAACAACAAATATTAGCAGAACAAGGATTAATTCAGAGTAGCAACTTATGGTGATCACAGGGTGTTCTGAGTTGGAAGGAACCCACAAGTCCCACTCTTAAGTGAACGATCCATACAGGATCAAACCCACAAACCCCGGTATTATCAGCCCCGTGCTCTAACCAGATGAGCTAATCTGGCAACTGAAATGTGAGACACTTCTAATCTAGTTTATATCAGAGAGTTTGGGGTTGAACCAGTCAAAACCTCCCGCAAAAAGCTGCAAAATAATCCAAAGAGCTTTATCCTTTTCCCTGTAGTGCAGGATGGGATAAGATAAACCAGACAGTACACATGAAGTGAGCTAAAAACAAAAACAACCACGTGACTTTGATCTTCTCCCATCTCTAACTAATCCCTTTACCCAATTCCCTTTCTCCCCTGACTGGGGCACTGACAGCTTTGACTGAGAAGTGCTTTACAAGCCATTTCCACCCTCTGCGTGCCCATCTCACTGGTTTTGTGTCGCCCATGGGGCTCCCACTGTGGCACAGCAGAGCCAAGCCCCCCGTGCAGAGCCCCCAGGAGCCCCTGGCAGTGCCACAGCTGGGAGGGCACGGGGTGCTGCTCCACTCCCAGCCAAAACTGAGCAGCTGAAGAGGCCATCCACGGTGCTCCTGCTGATCCCCAGCCCAGCAGCTCCGTCCTGGCAAGGGCACGGCTGCGGCTGCCCCAGAGCTGATGTGACAAGGCAGGAGGACAGGGATGCAGGACTCGTCTCAAGTTTAAGGTCTTTTGTGCTCTCAGCTGACAGGCTGAGGAGAACTGCACCACAGGCAGCAGAAATGGGTCAAGCACTGGTGATGGGACATCACACTGTGAAGAAAAGCACCGAAGGGGGGAATCTTTCATATCATTTAAAAAAAAAAAAAAAACCCAAAGTGTCTTTTCTTTAATTAAGAAACGTGATTAGAGATTCAACAGTTGCTTCTAAGGTGACACAGAGGAAAGGCTTGCTAAGGATTACACAAGTCAAACACACACACAAAAAAAAAAGGTCAAAAAAGAAAGAAAATGTTTTCTTCCAGGGCATCTAAGCAATGCTGAATAAACACAGAGCAGCAAACATAAAACCTGATAATTTAAAATGTGAGACAATGAAAAGACACAATTCTTCAGTAAACATATTGCATCTAACACTGGAAACAATTAAAAATCAAGCTTAAGTGAAAAAAGGTTCAATGAGTATGCATTAAGAAACAAAAATATTCCCTAGAAACTCCATATCCACACAATATATAATATCTTGTGAAGATTGATTCCCTTCTAACACAAAAAGCTGCTTTTATTACCAAAGAGAGGAAACCCCTGGAATATTTTGAAGAGTTCAGGTTTTTAAGCTACAAACCCTGACTGTCCAGCAGAGGGTAACCAAAGATTCAAGGTTTTTAATTATTAAAAAAAATGAAAGATGGTAAGCCTGTCATCTCTGAGAAACAGAAGCTGAGGGAAGAGCAGCAAGTCAAACCATGATTTAAGACATTTTTAAAGTGAATTCCCTTTGGAAAAATTTTGACAAGTTTGAATAAAAGGGAAACAAATTTTGAATTACAAATAATTATTGCTTTGCTCATTGAGGTTTATTTTTTGACTACAATGTGTTCTTGTCCCTGCTTCTAAACTGACAATTACTTTGCTCAAAAGCACTGTGTCAGCACAGCAATATGATGAGCACTCCAAACCCACCCAAGCATTTCAGAGCAGACTTGCCTCTGCTGGGCCTCCATTCCCCCTCATTTCAGTTTTAAAAGAGTGAAAAAATGTTTAATTTTCTTAATTGCATATATTAGAAAAATGTCCACAGCAGCATCACCAGACAGAAAAGAAGAAAAGCTGAGATACCTGCATGTTGAAAAGCACTGGACTCATTCGTGAATGGCTTTGATATTTCCAGTGGTTTTTATTTAGTGGACTGGTTTCTTCCTGTTGAAACTGTGGAAAAGCTTCCACCCTTTCTCCACGGGACAGCACAGAAGGCAGGAGGAGGCCCAGGTCTGACACTGCCCTTCTTCCCTGTCTTTTCTGTGTCTCTGCAGAGGCCATGGTAAAAAGGGTTGACTGATGGGCCTTTTTCCAGAATACTGTTTTTTTCACTCAGCTGAACCTCCAGAAAGGCCTCTTTGATGGAGCTTTTCAAGTTCATGCAGAAGAAGTCAAGCAAACTTCTCACTGCTTATGCCACCCAGCAATTTCCAAAAGGGGATTTAGGTTTTAATAATTAAAAAATCTTGCTGAGTAATTTATATTCCTTTGTTAGCCTATAACAAAAGTAAGAATGTCTTCCCAATAACAATTTCAAAAATAATTTCTTAGGGCTTGATTTCCAATTCAATCCAACAGTAAATCTACTAAGAAATTTATATGACTTAATTTAAAGCATCTAATTGAATGATTTAGCTTTGTGTGGATGTAATGAGCCATTTCATAAAATCAATAACATTGTAAAGTATAAACTAAATTATTATAAATGAAGGCAATAAAAAAAGAGCTCCTCTGTATTAGGCAGGGTGACACTTGATTAATGGGTTATTATTGCAGGTTGCAGCAGAGCAGGCAGAAGAGGCTGGGGTGATATTTCAGAGGTGCAAAGGTTGGCTGCCCAGCATGCAAACAGCATCTATGCTGGGAGCCCAAATTCCACAGAAATAGAGATGTGTTCCCAGGAACACGAGCTGGGGGGGTCAGTATTCCCCATGGATAAAACCTTAACAACTCCAGTGCCTTCTCACAAATACACACAAACTTCCTTCTGTACACCAGGAACACCTTTAGAATACACTTATTTAGACAATTTCAACATTATTTGCTAACCAAAAAAAAATAAAGGGCTAAAAACTTCCACCAAAAATGACCATAAAAGTGGGACAAGTGCAGCTGGCTTTGCACTTAATTTATTACACCCACCTGCCCACACAGCCACGCATCTCCAAGCAGGATGAAAATGGAGTTCCAAGTCTAAGCTCCTGGGCCAAACGAATAACTCCAACATTTAGGAATGCTGTGTCTATTCTTCGTTCCTTTGCTAAAGTACAATACACTCAGAAGTTTTCAGAAAAGTTTAATCATTAATTACGTGGATGGAACTTCATTTGCAAACGTGCAAAATAGTACTGAGCACTTACTCTGATATTTCAATGCACAACAGAATTATTATAAATATAAATATACCTTAGTATATGAGCACATACATATGTTCATGTCAATAGTGTTACTAAATTATGACACATATTTAATATAAATGTATGTTCTATATTATATGCTTTATGCAACATACAGCAACAAAATGCAACAATGTAAATACATCAATGCATGACATAAAGCATGACATAATAAATATTATTTCTATGTTTCCTGTATATTAAATATGTTATATACATCTATGTGTGCACTCTGACTGGCTGGGCTGGAAAGGCAGCAGCTCTTTTAGCCTTAGAATCAACAGCTTAGAGAAAGAATGAGAGGAACCATATTATTCTCACTACATAATGAATGAAAACAAGAACCTTTCCTTTGGTTTCTCTCAGTGGTTCCACACCTGCAGAAACAATCAAAGGACAACCGAACCAGGAAAAACAAAAAGGTAACACAAGAAATGTAAGTTTTAAAGCATGAACAAAAAGAAAAATCTTTTAAATTAAACCCCACAGATTTCCACCATAAGGCAAAAAAAGATTGCCAGGCTCTCCCCAGATTTCAAGCATTCTACTTGACTTCACTAAACCCAGCATCATTTATTGCCCTGCAGTACACACAGTGGCTCATGCAAAAGGAATTGCTCTCCAGAACAGCACACACAAAATCCATCTCTTCCACCAGAGATTTTGGCTCTTGCATCACAGCATCTCTGACTTAAAATGTATCACAAAATGCAAACTGTAACACGAGGTGGAAAACATCTGTGATTAAGAGAAAATAAGAATGCCACAGGCAGAAAGTGTCTCGATCTACAACCCTGCTTGGAAAGCACAGGGGAACACGAAAAGCACAAACATAGGTCAGCCTCGGGCCCCAGTAGATTAACAGAGGGAAACAATCAATGATCTGAAAAAGCTACGTGCAAAACCAAGCCACATGCTCGCTGAGTTACAGATTTATAGCAAAATCCAGATCCTAAATTTGCTCTAAAATGGCCAAATGATGGAGGGCAACAAGTCTTTTCCAAAGGCAAGAGCAGCACCCCTGCTATTATCCCTTGATAAGGCAGGGAAGAGAGACATCTAGCTGCTGAAAGGCAGCTCGCAGGAAACACCAAATTCACCAGCAGCACCCCAAAGTCCTGAACCCCCACCCCAGGGGTGCAGTGTGACAGCTCCTGGCACAGCTCATCCCTGTCACACACCAGGGAGCCAGGAGGCCACTGGCCAAAGCAGCGGCTCGAGAGAGTGTGGCAGTGAAAAGGCAGGGGATTTTCACCAGGGAAGATAAAAAAGGTGAGGGATTGCTCTTCTCTGAACCGGAAGAGTGGCTTTCGCTTCGAAAACGAAAAGAAAGATTGCCTTCCCTCACATGAATGATGATAGTCAGAAATCTAGCTGGACACAGGAAGAAGAAAACATTCTTTATACTGCAGAGCATTTGCTGGTCTGTGGAGAGAGATAAGGAGAACCTGGTCAGCAGAGCAGCTGAAGACCAAGCAACCCACACAGGCAGTTCTGCTCAGTGTGGGTCACAGAAGTCAGGCAGGGAACAATACAGAGAATGATTAATTTGGTCTCTGACAATTAGACTAAATATTTAAAGTGAGTGTAGGTTCCGGGGGAATTTCCTCCTGAGCTGAGGGTTTCCCATTTTGCGTAAAGCAGCTTTTCTAACTGGAGATTTCTGCCAAATGCGTTGATCAGAGGCTGCATTTTCACTTGGGTCACTCCCAGCGAAGCCCCGCAACGACATGGGAAAGAGGGGCAGGTAGGGCACTCTCCCTGACTCCTGGCTGTGAGTGGAAGGAAGGAGGGACATGCAGGACTTTCACACAAAATACCATTTCCTTTCACACCCTATGCCCTACCTACAGCCATTACACCCAGGAAATCCAGCTCTGCTCTTTCACTTCTCACATCTGCAAGAATTTTGCGCAGCAAAACAGTGCTGTGGTTTAATCCATCCAATTTCCATGAGAATGTCCTCGCCTTTGTCACCTTCGTGGTCTGCTCCATGGCCTTGGTTCAGAATGCTTTTCTGTGCACACAGTTTTTGAGATCTTGGTAATAAATGGTGCAGATTTGAATGCTGGTGTTGTGGTCAATGATTTACTGTTACACAGGATGTAAGTTAGCATTCTCCAAAGACATAAATATGCACAATGTATAGAACATTTCCTACTTATTTAAGGGATAGAATGGATCTGGGAATGAACTATTGTATACGAGCATTTCAGCAGAGCAGCTTTTTTTCCCAAGGCTGAAACATTTTTGTTGTTTGTCTACTTCCAGATCAGTGCATTGACAAATTAACACCTATGAACCAATTAAAAAAAATAAAAATCACAGCAATCACCAGTGTCCTGTATCTCACACTTGCACATCCACCTGATGTCAGTGTAGAAGAATTTTAGCATTTTGATAACTGATATTCAACCAGTCACAAAACTAATAAAATTATCCTCAATTTCCACATACAGAGAGATGTTACCAGCTGAACACTGAGCACCAGCAATGCTTACTTTGGTTTAAACTGGATAACTCATAAACAGCATTGTCCTTTGCCATACCCAAAATGTTTGCCATGAATCCTACCACCTACACGCTCAACAAGGAAGGGAAAGAGACTGAAGTTACCTTCTGGTGTTCAGTTGTTCCCTTAATTCCTGATTTTCTCATGGCATGCCCATCAGTGGAATGGCCTGGCTCAGGGAGGCCAGCTCAGCACTGAAGCTGGGATGTGCCAGCCAGAGCGGCCTCAAAAGCCCCAGAAGTGCCATCCTCATCAGCCACTGCTCACAGCATCAAATGCCACGAGTGTCAATTCAACAAGCAGGGCATGCAAAATGATCCTCTGCGCAAACAAGTCACGGAAATTGTCACATGGGTGTCTTGTGGAACAATCCCAGTTTGTGTAATTCTGGGAAAAAGTGTTCTCTGATCAGCAATATTTGTGAAGCTTGTCAGCTTTGGTTAAATGATGGAAGCATGTTTAGATCAGTTACCCAGACAGAAAAATCCTAACAATAGACTGTGAAGATCTAAATATTCTATTTGCTATTTTTCCTTCTGTAAAAATTGTAACCACTGCAGCAGTGGATATTGCAAAGCCCCGGGCTCCAAACTGCTTTTCAGAGATCTGAAGCTCCCTCTGAGGTAGGGAAATCAGCTTTGGTACCTCACAGTTTAGTACTGCTTCAAGTACCTCACAGATTTACAATTCCACCCACCTTTCAACCAAACACTGGAAGTAGGGAGATACTTGTGCCCTTTACCAAAGTTTGGGATATCTCTTGTTGGCAATGTCTCTATTCAATAATGATTTGAAAGGATTTTTCACTTATGGTATATACTGGTATTGGTACAAGCATCAGCACTGCAGTATTAATCCACATCTTCATTTCATCATTTGTTTTCCCTTAGGAGAATTGAAACACATTTATCTTCCTAAACTTTCTGTATTTTGAACATTTGGCATTTTTGGGGTACACTGTGTTAGGTGCACCTAAGCAGCTGTGAGTGCCAGGTTTGGCCCTCCTAATGAACCCTTACATTCTAAGTTAGAACCAAAACTGATTCATAAAAAACACTTTGGCTGTGTCTAGTAGTTTGGTAGCATGTGAGGAGGTGGTTTTAAAGATCAAAACTTTAGAAACTGTAGAGGCTGAACAGCCTCTGTCTGCAAAGTTTGTATAAAAGTGTGAGTTCACAGAAAGAGGAGAGGAGAGGAGAGGAGAGGAGAGGAGAGGAGAGGCCACAGAGCTCCTCTGGGGCCAGCAGCAACAGCCCAATTCCAAGACACTGAAGCAGCCCTGTAAGGGGGAGGCTGCCACAAAACACAACAC
Source organism: Edolisoma coerulescens (assembly GCA_013397115.1). Classification (NCBI taxonomy): domain Eukaryota; kingdom Metazoa; phylum Chordata; class Aves; order Passeriformes; family Campephagidae; genus Edolisoma; species Edolisoma coerulescens. Next base: position 1,190,275 of record VWZW01004955.1, on the reverse strand, counting down.
TCACAGATGAAAGAAGAAAACAACATATGAAAAGTTCACCAGATAAGGTGTCACTGCAGATCTTACAATCAAATAAAGCCTGAGAAAAGTATTAGTGATGCACGAAGCATCTGACACCGCGAAGGACAATTCTCTTCCACAGAGTTCTACCGTGGACTTAAAGCTATGGGCAAGGGTAGAGCAGATTATACATTAAGAACAAAAAGCCTGATCTTGAAAATAGCTCAAATGCCAAAGATTATGAAGAATGCCAAAGACAGAAAAACTAGAATGCAAGAGCTCTTCCAGTCCCAGCCATGTGGCTCCAAGCACTGCTCACTCCCTCTCCAGACATAAGCTGCATTTCCTTACCTCAAGCAGAAAGTATGAATAAATAGGAGTTGGGGAGGCGGAAACAAGCGAAGCAATTTGCCTAAGAGAGTTAAATGAGATGACTCTGGTCTGCTTTCCTTTGTTATTCCATGCCTAATGAAGTGTCTGGGTAGTTGGAACAGCTCCTGCAGCATGATCTGATTGTTGTAGTTGCCTGTTTGTTTGCCGTGAGTTATTGTTTTATTTGGCTCTCTTTTCTGAGCTGTTTCCCTGCTCTGTTGGGCAGACGGATGCTGCTGGATCGTGTTTATGAGCCTGTAAATGATTGGGGAGCTGTTTCTCCAACACAGGAGATTATGAGAGACAGAGAGAGGGGCTGTGCTGGGAAGAGCACAGACTGCTGCAGCATATGATGGTCTTTCTGCATCCAAAACCCAAAGCAGCATTTGAATGCACAACAAAGTGTGGTTTTTTTGTTTTTCCAAAAGCAAGTTATTTGGTCAGTGAACTCTTAAAATTACATAGTGTCCTTCATACCAAGTAGCATCTTGGAGGGTCCAGCACAGTGAGCATCGATACCTCCAACAGGGGCTCCTTGCAGCCACTTTTATCTGCCTGGGGAAAGTATGACAAAGAGATTTCATCTTCACAGCTGTAGCTTCTGGCTTCCTATTTAAGTTATAATCAATATTTTTGTTTATGCCTGAATAGAACATCAATCACCAACAACATGGTGTATAAATCAAATCTTGAAATTAAATTCTCGTGCTTTTTCACAAGTATGAATAGAATATTTTGTGATTGTCCAGTACAAATCAGTCAAATGCTTTCTGGACTGAAAAAGACATTCAGTACTTTGGAAAATTTACTTAGCACTTCTGGAAAAACTTGGATTTTTAGTTTAAGTTCCTTTTTTCCTTAACTTCTTTAAAGCCAAATTGAATCACAGATACTAACAAAATATTCTCCAGGATAAGGAAGGGGGCAAGGGCAAACTGAGGGGGAGGAGAAAGGTTGTGTGTCTTTTACGAAAAGGAGGAACTGCAAATGCCAGAGCAAAAATCTGGCACAAAAATATCAAAATCACAGCATCACCCAGGCTCCCCATCAGAAGGTGACTTCTGCCCTTTGCTAAGGGTATTAAAAACCTGCAATAGCACTGAGGGCTAAAAGATTGCCCTTTCAGTTCTCCTCACGTTAGGTATTATTAACGAGGGCCTTTTGTGATTCTTTTGCACATGGGCACTACAGCTAATTCCAGTTCGTTACTTAAAGGGTTTTCACCTGATTTAAGGAACCCTGAGAGCTCAGAAATTCTGCTGAGAAATCCCTCTCCCACGAAACACTTCATTGCAACCATCCTTGTGAATAGGGCTTATGCTATGGTGCTTTTTAGGTAAAAGACAGCACAGAAAAACAAAGACATCATCAGCAGAGACTATGTGAGAAAACAAAGAAATTAAAGGCATTTTACAGAGGTCTTTAGGTACCACAGTGCAGAACATCCAATCATCACCAACTACAACAGTAACTATGCTATTTCTTAGGTGATTTACAATTTAACATTAAAGTTCCTCAAGAGCTCAGAATTTTGCTTCTGTGTAGGCTGGGTCAAAGGAATTGGGAAAGAGAAGTAACAAATAGTGGCAAGGTTTATACGCCAATTTCTTTCTTTTAATGAAGCATTACTGCTTTGGCACGTCAGGGCAGGTAAGGAGCCAGGGATCCTTGGATCCTTTGGTCAAATCCTCCCTTTCCTACGCTGGCAATCTCCTCCAAGATCACTCAGAGTTTCTGGGACAGTTATTCCTCGTGCCTGTCAGATAAGTGCTGAGAAAAAAATCTGTTCCTGAGAAACAAAAGTACCTACACACGGATAGCCAGCTGATTTGCTCACTCCACAGAAGCTTCCCAACCCTGCTTGTAGGCATGGCAATGGAGAGAATTCCAGCTCTGATCTTTACTGCAGAACCTCTGAGCTTTTAAACACAATAGCTCAGCTCTGCTGTCTCCCAGAACAAACCCTTTCATCTGGTGTTCCTGCTCCAGCCTGCAGCCATGCTCTCTGCGCCACATGGGCACCAACACTGAAAGCAGCTGCGGGGTCTAAATGAACCAGCCTGGGCTAGGCTTGGGCTGGCTCCACTGCCTCCCACAGAACCCCAGCTCTGGGGAACACTCCAACGGCCTCCATGGAGCCAAGCACCATCAAGAGTTAAGAGTACAATGCACCTGCAAACCCAGTTGGATGGGCTGGCTGCAGCATCAGCCCCTGCCACCGATAAATTCTGCTTCTGCAGACGATATTTCAGGCGGGCGCTGAAGGATGGGTGACACAGTTGGTTTCACTGGCAGAGCGCACAAGGTTTTATTTGTCAACAAATGGGTTTCATGATCCATCATTAACACTTGATTGATTGGCCCAGCACTTTGGCAGGGTATTTTTTTATCACACTTTTCTGCAGCAGAACGTATTTCAGGAACTGTCTTAGGCGCTGATTTGCTGGCAGAGGCTGGGTTGGCAGAAGGCAGAATGTTTCCTTGCATTCTTTGCTGGTCAGTGTGAGAGTGTGGAGTAGATAACATGAGGGACTACGTTATGGCTTTACATCTGTTTTTGTTATGATCAGATCTGTTCTTCCTCTTATCACAACAAAAACAAGTCTCATGTCGTTTCCTCGTTCATCTAACGCAATCCAGATTCTCAGCTGTAAAAAAAAGATATAAAAAACCACCAACCAAAAGAAATGCCCAGCCCAACTAACTGTTCCCTAACCCAAATTTTAAATATTCATCTTTACATTTTTTCCATCTTTCTTTGGGCAATAAATACATTCAATCAGAAGAAAAATACACTAACTCACTGTGACAGATTGGACTCCATCTGTCAAGATTTCATGTTTGATATAGACTGGAAATTGTAGATAAAGGGGAAATATTCAGGTACTGTTCTTTCAATGAATGTCCCAGAGGGAGATTAAGGGAATGATAAATTGGTTATGGTTACACCCTGAGCCAAGCCATTGGAAGCAGAGTTAGAATCCAGAAGGACTGCAGCCAGGAAAGACAGATGCCGGAAAGAAGAGTAGTATGAGGAAAAGGATTTTTAGTTTCAACTGGGACAGAACAAACGTACAAATCACCTTAAGTGTTAGCCAGGAAAGAGTATGTTTTGTCATCTTGGTACAGATGTTCCTGCAATGAACATCCTCGCAGGATCCCAGCAAATCCTACATGCAATGAAGGATATTTTTGAAATGAGAAAAATAAGAGGAGATTTGCTTAAAATGCATTCAGGGGAGGAGTAAGAACCCATCATCTCACAGCAGTAGGGTGAAAATCAGAAATCCAGAAGACTTGCTTTATGACAGCATCCTGCATGATTTTGAACAATTAATTTAATTTCCCTGAGTTTCCACGTGTGTGCTAAGAGTCTCCAATTCTTTGTGCTTTTCTGGGAAAAGAACCCAAATATGCTCGCAAGGAAATGTCCCAATACTAACAGGGACTACGAACAGTTGGAGACACGCAGTGACTTTTACACCAAGGAGAAGAAAGTGTCTTCAGGTGAGAGCACAGGAACAAATATTAATTTCACCTAATCAAGACAAAGCAAAGCACCTGACAAAGAATATTTATGCAAATTCACTCTAACTTCTGCAAGGAGCCCCGAGACTCAAAGTGACAGGCCAGCAGAGCTCACAGAGGGCACTGTGCCCCTCGGGGCCGGGGAGGTGACCCCTGACAGGCGGCCAGTCCGGCTGATGGGCTGAGCTGACTGCTGGCACTTGGCCACTCACAGGGAGTGAATGCAAGAGTGGGTTTTAGCCACGGGAACCTCAGTTAGGAACTCAGTAAATGCCAGGACTGCAGGAGCAATCACACAGCAGAGAGTGACGCTCAGAGAAGCTCCGGAATACCCTGGGGCTGATTTTCGCAGAGCTTGGAGGGTGTCACTCTGGCCCAAACAATCAAACCTGCATCACAGACAACATCCAGTTTCCCCTTAAATACTAACAAAAAAATCCCCAAATCAAAAGAGGGATCGTCCAAAGGAAAAAGCGTGAAATAGATTCTGCCCTGTAAAACAAAGGAAAAAGGCAGCCCCCGAGCCCTGGGTGTTGGGTTCACGAGAAGAGCTGCTGCAGGAAAGGTCACCAGCATCTCTGCCTGCACCTCCGAGGTTTGATGTTTGTCACAATTTGCCTTTGGCTCTGTAAGTCTGTTCAAAACTTCAACCTTCAGTCACTCCAGCAGCCCAGGAGCACGGGATTAAGTAAATGATCTTCCCTGTGGCACAGCAGGACTCCCTCTCTGCAGCTCCATCCTTTCCCAATCACAAACACTAATGCTTTCCCTTTATAAACACTCTTGCTAACATTTCTGCTTTATTAATCTTTGAAGACAGAGATATAAGCCACTACTTCCAGAAGAAAAAAAGAAATATTTTGTATTTATGAAGGAGCTATTAGTAGCAGTGAAATTTTCCATGCAGCACATTCCTGTAAAGGAAATTAATTAGATAAAAGCAGTACAGGCTTCGGGAAGAAAGAAATCCAGACATTTTCCTTGACAGACATGAAAAGTGAGACAGATATGTCCATATTAGCAATACAAAATATTATCAATTTCCATAGATACTATCTCATCTCAAGGAAAGACAAATTCTAGTGATAATGTTACTTGTGGTAAGTTTAGTGGTTAAAACTTTCAGTTCAACTGTGTCCTGTCTTGTCCTGGAAAAGGCAAGACAAATTCATGTCAGAATTTTGTATAATGTACAAGGCCAGCAGAGCAGCTGTCACACAGGCCAATGATTACAACCTCATCATTAAGCTCCAGACACTTCGATAAAAGGTGCCTGACAAAGGTGCTGGAAAATAATAGACCAAAGAATTCTTACAAGCAGCACTAGGTGACTCTTGGCCAACAAGTCACAATAATTGACCTGTCTGTGCATTTACAGTGCACGAAGATTGTTTGCACAACAGCATTGGGCTCTTCCATCACTGATAATTTTTGAGGTAGAAACAAAACTTGTTAAGTTTAATGACAGAAGATAAAATTAAAAACCCAACCCAGCTCCTAGTAGCTGTGACACTGCACTGTGGCAGTACTGTTTAGCAAAGAAAATACAGAAGACATTACTCTGTGCCCAGTTTCATGTCAGTAGTGTCTTCTCCCTAATTCAACATCTCTTCCTATTTAATTTGTTTTCTTGTTTCTGACCTATCAAGCTAAGAAATGGACTATGACACTACAAAACTAATTACTTCTTTTTTTCTTTTAATTCTCCCAAAGGCTAAGGAACTAAACATCACAACAGGAGCTCCAGCAGTAATTGGGCTTCAGTGTCACTCTGTGCCAGCTGCCTCTGAGCTGAAATGCAAACTTTAATTTAACAAACATCATCAGGCGAACTGAAAAGCCTCAGCCTATCAGAGATCTTTGTTAGGATGACATTGAGGTGCACATTTTCAGTGCACGCAAAGCTATGAGAGCAGTTTGCATTAATAACAACAGGCATTGGACACAATTATTGTAAGCACAATCAACTTTTCCCCAATCATTTCCCAGAACCAGCGCTGCTGGTCTGTGACGGATTAGAAGAGTAGGGATGTGGAGTATTATGAAGAGTAGTGAATGAAAACAGTCTAGCAGTTTATAAATGGCTTTCTGCTTTGATTTATATGATCTCCAAATTCCAGGATAGTCCAACCCCACCTGTCACCAGTGCTATCAAAAAAAATTTAATGGGCTTTAAGCTTTATTGGCTTCCTTAATTATGACAAGAATAGCTGCTTTTTTTTTTTTTACTTTGTTGTTTTTTACAAACATCTCATCAATAAATTTTCTATTTTGCTACTTTAATCTGGATTAGTGACAAAGGAACTGGAGGTTTAAGTCTGAGGATCACCCAGCTTCTGACACTGGTAAGATTTAAGGACGACAATTTGGAGATCAAGGGAACTTTACTGCTGGCACTGGAGGTAGGCAATTTTGGGATTTAAGTAGCTAAAGCAGCAGTCAGGCAGTGAGATTTGTTTCCTTGATTTTTAACACTGTATTTGAGGAAAAAAAACCATTAATACAGATCCCTCTGGGGTTTAGCTCATAGAGGTGCATAGGGCACTCTCATACATTCCAATTTTCGTGTCTTTTTAATGTTCCAGGCAGGGTATCTTCTAAACACAGTTGAAAATCTTTTTTTGATATCCCCTACTGCACATAGAATAACACCAAGTACAGGACAGTGTGGCTTTGACTCTGAATTATTTAATTTTTTTTTCTGTACTGTTCAATATTCATAAAGAGAGTTTTGCAATCCCCGATCAGGGATTACCTCACCTCCTTTCTAGCAAGTGCACAATACTGCTGGCTGCCTTCCAGACACAACAGTTTAATTTCCTCACTTTATAGGATGCCTAAATTTCTATCCAATGCTTTAAAATGTAACCATGAGCTTGGTTATTTTGAGTTTGCTTAAGCTCAGCTTTCTACCTCATCTTAATTCTTGTCCTGCACGTTTAGGCTCCATTGCCTGCTTGTGTCAGACACCAAACACCAATTTCCCTTTCCTTTGTCACCAAACTTATCTGCACTGCAGAGAGTTTTTATTCAAGTTACAACACTTAATGCATTAATCACTTTTATTTTCTGTTTTAACAAAGAGAATAAAGGGAATGATAAATAAGTGTATTGGTGAGATGATTCAGTGGTGATCCTGCACCTGAAAACAAGCCAGTCTGGTCTCCTGAGAGATTACTGCACTGTTTCCACTGCATTTATCATCATCTTGATAAATATTATGACTATCTTCAGCTCAATCAACCTTCTGCATTAACATGAAATAATTCACCACCTATACAAGTGCACAGCGAGAAAAAAACAGCTCAATCTGGGAAGCAGGGTGGGAGCCTGGCGTGGTTGCTGCCTCATTACAGATACCATTTAGGATTCAGTCACTGCTGATATCAAGGAAAAAAATCTAGGAAACCATCCTATCAGTGAAGCCTATTAATTACAGTGCTGTATAAAGAGAGCAATTAATTATTAGTTGTGTAATTGTTCACAATAACCACTGACAGGAAGAGGTTATTGCCACACTGAGATACACTGGGTATAATCAGCAAAATAAAACATAAAGGCCTTTTTTTACTCCCTTCTAGAAACACCTGAAGTATAAAACATTTCTGGTAGTCATTTGTAGCGTAAAAGGCAGAAAAGTGAATAAAGAAAGAGCCTGTGATTAACTCGTTGGCAGAAAGATAGGGCATCAATCTCCCAGCATTGATCCAGGCCACATTCTCCCTTCCTGTGGCTCAGGATGTTTGGGGAGTTCAGATTTGTTGGACATTCTATCTTCTGCACCTCTTAATACCCCAGCAAATATTTGCCAGACAAAGGATGTTAAATACCTCCTTTACCCATGTCAGTGTGTCTGACTGCCCCTTGTTTGCTTCTCCACCTTCTTCACTGGTGTCTTCCATCACAACTCACTCTTCTAATTCCCTCTTTATTTCCTTATTCCTCACTCCAATTTTTCCTAGTTTATTATGCCCTGTTCCCATGTGACTTTCTTGGCTGCTCAGAGCTCTCCTTTTCTTGTCTCCAACTTCATCTCAATTTCAATCCCTATTATTGAACTTCTTGGATAAAGAGAGGAGCATAACAAAGGGACACAACTGGACTACGTTTTCCGAAGAAAATCTCCATTCTTTTAAGATATTATAGTGAAAAATAAAGTTAAAATACTACTTAAAAGAAGGGGACAGAAAGAGAAAAATAAAACAAAGGATTTCTTACCAGATGGGAAAAAAAAGAGTCCAATGCATCACTGAGGTACCAAACACTGCTTTTAGACCAAATGGCACAAGGTACATTTGAAACTACCAGACCACGTGGAAATGGACATATTACCTTTATTTGCAGTAATGACCAGGTGGGGTTTTGGTGGTTTTGGTGGTTTTTCTCCTGAACTCAGCAGTGCAGCACCAGCACAGCAGTGGCCACCGTGGTCCATCTGACTTTTGTGAAACCAGGCAGCAGCAGATGTCCCCAGGGAAGGTTCACAGTGCTCAGGTTGTTCCAGGGTAAATCTCTCTCTTTACACGTTCTTCCAGCCAGCCCTGGGGAGATGTTGAGCTGGTTTCAGTGGAGAAAACACCAGAGCAGATCTCAGGGCCTGGGCCTATTGTCACCAGGTAAAAACTGAATCACTACAGAAATATCCCTGTGCTTTTCTTCGCCTCAGTTTTTCATTGCTTAAGTAGAGAAAATATATTTCCTGAAAAATACTCTTCTATAATAGGATTAATCATACTGTAGAAGTATTAGAGACCTTGTGGGGGTGGATTCAGATATGATCAGATTTATCAGTGCCCTGTGTCACCTCCCCTTCTTGGATCTTAAGAAACTGTCCCCATTTATTTCTTTATTCACAGAAGTGAATTCAGTGTGTTAATTGGGAATGGGAAAGAAATTACTTTCATTCACATACTTCAAATTGATTGGCTGTCTTATTTTGTTAGAAAGAGTGAATAAAGCCCTAAACAAATAAACTAATCTACCCAGGCACACAATTATTCATTGTGATTTCTTTTATTGTGGCCCTTCTTATTCATCCTTGCTGTAAGATAAACAGCCCCAGTCTTCTCATCTCACTGCACATGGGATTTTTTCAAAGGCCCTAGTTAGCCATTCTTGATAAAAGTCTAGATTAGTTTGTTGGGTTTTATTAAAACTACACAAAAATAGTGATTTGCTTAAAATTCATTGTCTTCAAAGACAGTCAAGGAAATATTACTTATTCATCTGTCCAAGATGAATAGTTCTATAGTTGATGTTTTATAGTTGAGGTTTTTCACCTCCAAAAAAAAAAAAAACCCAAAAGGTACAGATATCAAGATAGAATTGTATTTTATTTTAAAGTAAATTGTGGTGGTCTGGACTATTGTTGACATCTTCCTTGGCAAAGCCAGGCTTCTCAGTAGCATCAGGCATCAGATACCTACAGACTTCTCACAATTTCTATCATAATGTCCTGGGGAAATGGGCAGAGTCAAACATGTTCAAAAAGCTTTCCCCCCTTTTTCTTTTTTTTAATAGAACATACCTGATTGTTATATTCAACAGAAAAATGTAAACTTTAGAAAAGTCTTCTGAAGTCTTTTGAGAAAATCAAAGTTTCGGTTTTGCAGCTTTTACAGGTGTAAAATGAAGCCGACACGAACTGTCCAAGCAAGCAGCAAGGTGACTGACAATAAACCTCTCAAAAATAATTTCATTCACTAAATGAGATTTTTTGGAACATTCCTGAACTGTAAATAATATAAAGGTTGGTGCTCAAAGATTAGAGCAAGTTAGAAGATAATTTATTTTCTGTGTGTCTTGCAAAATACAGAAATCCAATTTCCAGTTACTTTTTCCATTACCTGAAATAAATATTGGGGTCTGATCACACATTTAATAAGAATATGCATAACTTCCAGGAAACTTCATCAGGAGAAAGGAGGATAAAGACAGTTCAGACAAACAATCCAAAGAAATGAAGCACGTTGGCTTTGAGGAAAAAATGTTTTCCATATCATAATAAAAACCCTTTTAAGTTAAGGGGAAATCATCTTCTGTAGTTTCTTGGACATTTTTCTTTGTTCTGAATTGACAGATTTACTTGGCATTTTGGTAAAATTTATTTCAGCACGACTGTTCACTTACCTAAGCATTTTAAAACATATATTTGATTAATAAGCTCAGTTACTGAAACACAGACTTTCAAGAAATCCAAAAGATTATTTCCCAGAAGTCGATATTGGTTGTTAAGAAAACCCCTGATGTGTGGTAGGACACACACGTGACATGTCATCCTCAACACTGCAGGAGGGGGAAAGTCCCCTCAGGCTGTGCCAGAATTCTGCTTTGGGGAAGGACAGAGCTCCCCACCAGAGGGGATGGGCCACAGCACTGATTTCAGAATTTGTTTTCCATTTTTGTCCCCCTTCATGGGCAATATCCCCTTTAGATGACACTGTCAGGCCTTGCCGTGACCCAGATTGGGTTTTAGAAGGAAAAACAGCAAATCCCTGATGCAGTTTAGAGCAAAATCCTGCGGGACTGGTTCCAGCCCAAAGGAGCAAATGTCACAGCACAGCGCGAGCGAGAGCGCGACGGCAGGACGGGAGACCCCAAAGGGGCTGCAGGGTTTGTCCTGGGGTGTGTGGAGCTCCAAATCCCAGTAATAACTGACAAACATACATATAGATATATAAAAGAAAATATTTTTGCTCTTGTTCCCACTTAATTGAAGTTCCAAACACTTTGCGGTGAAAAGCTGAATCAATTTTAAATCCTAATAAAATGGAAAGATGTCCCCAAACGAGCAGAGAGTCTCCTTGCTCTTTAAACCAGTGACAAAAGTTGCAGTGACACAAAGGGAAACAGCTCAGCACTCAGAGCATTTGCTTTGCCTGAATTATTCTGCTCTGCCTCAGTTAAGGCTGCCATTTGTTAATATGGCACATAATTTGATTTAAAAGTGAGACCAATTCAGAGATCTCATGTCTTGCTATCTGTGTGCATTTTCTTCACATAGTGACTGAATATCTTAAAACTCCTTGGAAATGCACACTACAGAGAAATATAATATTTAGTCAGTTTATTACCATTACTAAATGTACTGTTGCAGCATAAATCTTTAAAAGCATGTCAGGGCCCACCTAAGCTTTGTGAGGGATTGAATGTTAATGCTTGCACTGGCCTCGGAAAAATCTAATTTCCCAATATTATGACAGCTATACAATGTGTGAATGCTGAAGTCACTGATTACATTCGAGTCAAATATTTATTTACCAGCTGACAAAGTGTTAGTCCTGGCAAGATAACAAAACCTGACGCTAATTAAGGGCACAATTTTTTCTGATGGCATTCAACACTAATGTAGTTTGTCTAAAACAAAAAAAAAAAACCCAAAAACCAAAATACATGGGCATTTCAGAGATTTTTTTTTTCCCCCCTGAATATGGTATAATTCCATTTCGTGCACCTAAAATTTCATGGCACTATTAAGAACATTCTTCCCCTTACACACATCTCACTTTTCTTTGCCACTGTTACAAAAGGTGGTGGTAACAAGGTACCATAATTGTAATAGCATGGAAATATCAAAGTCAGAGACATTATTTCATTCTATTACGACTTCAGGCTCTGGAAAGCATCACTCACCTCCCTTGAAGATGCAAGGATCCTGGCATGGTACTAACAGGAATATACAAACCAGGCCAGAAAGCTTCTGCAAAAGCAGCACTTCAAGAGAAGGTGTTTGGAGCTCTGCAGGGAAGGCAGCTGAAGACTAAATTTTGGGATCATGAGAAACTGAAAGACAAAACAGGCCACAGAAACACTGTGAACTTACTACTAGATCCAACTCACAGGAGAAATAGTATTTTTCCTGCTCTTTCTTCTATTCTTCTCCCTTTTAAATAATAATTTACGATTTTTCTTACTGATTTCTCTTTTTTTTCATTCTTCACACTAGATTTTCAAACCCACAGTCTTTCTCAAATGTTTCCTAAAAAACCCAGTCTAATCAAGAAAAATTATATACTAAAAATTGGCTTCTTCATGTTGAAATCAATCTTGGAAATGGAAGCGAAGTTCCTGGTAAGTCTGTCTGTCTGAATTGAAACTCTTCTTGACATTCTTTTAAGCAGGCAATAAAGTTTTTCTTTTTTTCCCTTTAAAGTTGAGATTCACATGTGATAAAGAGGCAGGTAGGCAAAGCATTGAGAAACACTCCCAATTGCCTAAAAGCAAGAACAGAAGTGTATGGGGGAAATTATGTTAGAAAAACAGACAGGAAGGTGATAAAAAGAAACAAAGGTGAGGAAATGAATCCAGTTTAAAAAAAAAAAAACAAACCAACAAAACAAAGAACAACCAAACAAAACCCAACAAAAAGCCAACAAGGAATGTATGAAATAAAGATCAGAATGCAGAGTTAGGATATGGAAGAATTAATCCTGAGATGCATCCATCATAACACAAGGAGGCATTTTGGAGCCCCTGCTGTCACTCTGTTTCATTGAGGAATGAATACACACCCCATGGTTGGAGTTTCCCAGCACCCGTGGTGGCAGAGCTCGCTGCTGTGCTGTTTGTGTGACATTTTCACTCGCAAACATTCATCTTCTTTCAGCTACAATGGACTGATTAAACTTTAACCAGAGCAGGCACGAATTAGGGAGGGTTTATTTGTGGCTCACCCATGGCTCCTGTCGTTGGCACATGCGACATCAGAACACAAGAAAGGGCAACTGTCTGGACCCCACTGAATCACTTGGAGCCCTGCATATGGTTTCTATTAATCTTCAGTTTCCTCAAAAACCTGCTCTTTTTTCCACCTTCCCCTCAATCTGTAAAACTCTGCCCTCCTTCTAAGCCTTGCCTCAAAACTAATCTATGGAATTAGAGTTGGATTCTGCAAACATTTGCCCACACATGCAGAGAAAACTTGAGGCTATATCTTAACGACTTCAACATGATTTAGATAATTAAAGCTCAAAGAGTATGAAGGCTGTCTTGATTCAGGGTAGGAAGTCACTGCCTTCCCTGTCACAGTCGATGAGGACCCTGATCTGAGCCCTGGAAATGCCGGAATTCAAAAGCAGCCTCGATGTCTGACGCTCACCTGAGGTAGAAGAGCCCCAGGCAACGCGCAGAGGAGGGAAATCAGCCAGAAAGGGAGACAAGGCTGGGATCAGAGGCTTGCTGGCCCCCTAAAATAATAAAGCACAAACCAGTCCCCGGTACAAAACAGTAAACATTTTTTGGTTTGTGAGAAGGTCTCAGATGCTTGGGTTTAACAGCCCAAACGAGCGCAGATACAACTTTATGGCTTGAGGGATGCCTGCTCTGAGTAACTCCCTTGCCAGGCAGTGCTGCACCAACCACTCTTTTATTTCATAAATCTGTTTTTAAACACATGCATGCATTTATAAATACACACACACGGTCACCAGTGTGACCTTATATGCAAATAATAAAACAACCTGGATAGACTGGTTCACAGAGAAACATATACCTGCAGATTTCCTCAAGGAAAATCCCTTTTCTTGTTGCTGTTTTCTATTTTTCTCTCAGAGAAAACAACAGAAAAAAGCAGGAAAGGAGACAAATCCTTTGCATTAAAGAGGTCACCAGCACAAGACACTAACAAAAACCCACAAAAGCTGTTAAACAAGTGTTATTTTTCATCAATGAAATAGCAGAGTAGCCAGAATTGGCATTTCAGAAGGTACAAGATAACTTACTCACACTGATGTAGGGAAGTTTATCATAATACACAGAAATATCCATCATAGCTAATTTTGTTTCACACTGCAAGCATCTTGGCAGCAGAAAGCTGCCTGAAACTAATGAATATTTTCATGTTCCTTCTGTTTGTTTAAGGTGAGATCACCGAAACAAAATTATGTAGGAAAAATATCAGTTTCACAAATTAGAAATCAAGTTTGTCAAAGCAAATCAATCACAATAATTTTTTTTTACTTTCTTGTAAGTAAGTAGATCTGTTAGAAAAAAACCTTTTCCTCCAGGTTACTTGTATTAGAAGAAAAATCTCAGGTTGCTAATAAAGCAGGATAAGAGATACATTGTGGGTATCAGTGGGCTGGGCCTTTTTGTTAGATCATAAATATTTCTTTTCATTTTTTCTGTCTACTGTGTATTATTTATATTCTTAGTAAATATAAGCATACAATTAGTGTATTAAGAAAAAAAGTCTAATAGCAAAGAGGACCCAATTTCACTAAATAAATCATACTGTGTTTTCTGATTATGATGAAAAGAGACTGTAACAAGGTACCCTTCCCCCTTAATAAAAACTCACCTCTTAAATTCTTAGACAAAATATTGGAACTGTGCAAGGCAGGACTTTTATTCCTCTGGGAAAACTGCTGTTAAAGAACCTCTGACCTTTTCTTTACAGACAACATTAACATCTCATCAAAGGTATTGCTTACAAATATGAGCCCAATCAATGTCCATTTGTTAATTCACACTTTCTAAGGGAAAAATATCCACTCATTTTTCATTTTCATAAGGTTTTTTGGAAAGAATACGCATCAGTTGAAATGTCTTTAAATATAAAAGATAGGTTGGTGTTTGAAAAACATGAAATGTTGGGGTTTTTTTCTGTAAATATAAGACAAGGGGCTACACGAGAGAATGAAGACTTCGGGATAATTTAGAAAGGCACTCTCCAAAATAAATCTGAGCTGCATTGTGCTGCAGAACTCAGCTGAACTCCTTCCTGCAGGAAAACCACTCTGCACCCATAACCAGCCACAGAGACTTGCAGGTAATTTCTGCCTGTTGATTATCTGAGCAAAACAATCCCCATGGAGGACACTTGGCTGATATTACGGCCGATGTCAAATTAAACTCACAGTAAAACATTCAGCACCGATGCTGGGGGCTTTGCTGTGCTGGTGTGGGCACTGGGAGCGTTTGTGAGGTAAATGCTGCCCAGGGCTCTCTCTCTGTGCCCATTTAAAGCACAGTGAACAGCAGAGATGGGCCAGCCAGATGTGACAAGGACACTCTCAGGGCAGATTTTGGAGCTGTGGGGCACGAACTCCTCACCCTGGGCAGCAGAGCTGCAGTCTGGCTGCCGGGGCAGGGACTGCACACTGAACCTGTCAAAGGCTGTGAGCAGAGCAGCACTGACACTGCACATCCCTGCAGACACCAGGCAAAAGCAGGTGTTGTGGATAAAGGAAATGCAACTTGTGGGCCCATTTTGCTGCTGTAAAAATCGGAGCAGTTTCTCAAAGAAACATCAAAGGCAGGATTTTTCATGTGAGATGGATGTGACTCCATTCTTCCCTACTTCTGCACTTCAAAATATAATTATAAGATGAACTGGACCACATTTACTGATGATGTAATTCCACTGAAGTTATTTCTGGGAGAAAATCTAATCCACTAACGTAAGTCTGCAGCACGTTGATAACTTATAATTAAACAAACTGGATTTCCCTTTGTCTTATCTGTACTGCTTGAAAAAATATATTGTTTTAAAAAGAAGATTAAATTAATACTTTTCTGGGTGGACTAGGTTTAGACTGTGAGGGTGGGGAGGCACTAGAACAGGCTGCCCAGAGAAGCCGTGGCTGCTGCATCCCTGGAAATGTTCAAGACCACGTTGGATGGGGTTTGGAGCAACCTGGGATAGTGGAAGCTGTCCCTGCCCATGGCAGGGGGTGGGACAAGGTGATTTTTAGGGGTCCCTTCCAACCCAAACCGCTCCATGATTCCATGATTCTATGACTAGTAATGATTAGATGTGTCAGGAAAAAAAAAATCAAGTTGTTGACCTCGGGTAGAATTATATCAGCCTTTTCCTAAACAAGAAGCTGCCACAGAATAAATTTTAGCCAAATATTTATGTCCCAGACCTGGTTTCAAACATTAACACAGTCGAAAGTGGAACATGGATGTTCCTTTGCTGTCTTTTCTAGGGGGAGGTGCAGAGATGACTCTCCAAGAGTTGTATTCCACCAAACAGAACATCAACATCTGAGCTCCTCCAGCTGCTTTTAATTCTGCTGAAGGTAAAAGTCCCAACAAACGAGTCTCCACTTGCACTGAGCAGGCAGAGCCAGAGCTTTAACACCTCTTTCAGCTGACTCTGCTCCCGTCTCCTCTGTGCACACACTCCTAATTCCATTCTCTACACTTGTCCTTGCCTATGTTTTTGCATTATTCAGTAGCAAATTCAGTCCTCAGGCATAAACAAACAAATCACATATGTTTCATTAGCTACAGCAAGGTCTAATTGCAGTAAGCAGAAACACACAGAAATTTGAAAATGTTCAGAATTGTTACTATAGCCACCACCAAGTGCAAATACTTAATACAAACTTTGTAATATAAATAATTTAATAGATAGGAGCCTAATGAAAACGAAAGGACAAGCAGAAAGGAATATATTTTAAAGCATTAACATCCCATGGAAAAATATATTCAGGTATAAACTGGCCAAACACAATTATAACCCCAGGTTCTCAATGGGAGAATGGGTTTCAGACCCTTCTCCCATGCAGCAGAAACAGTTGAGGTTTTCACTAATGAGGAAACAAATAAAAAATCCACAGAACAGAAAACTGAATTCCACAGAATTCCAGGCTTTACAGGAGAGGAGGGGATCACGACATAATTAACAGTGCCAGATTGCTTTTCTGTTCCCAGTGTAATGTAATTATTTTAGATGTTCCTTCAAACCTAAAGATATCTTTTAAAAATACTCGTGTACCCTCAGCTTCTCACATTTCTTTCATGTTGCTTGACTTGTCTCGGTTTGGCTTACAGGTTGTAACACCAAGTTATTAATAACCCTACAAGATTTCTAAGCATTTAATGAACTTCCAGGAGGGTACAAAGGAATAAATAAAAATATATTCTGTTTCTGTAGAGAAACTGCAGATCTAGAAATAGCATTAAATAAGAGAATTTCAAAGAATATCCTAAAATAGTATTTTCTGTGTTCATTCTGAAACTTAACTTAGCAAGCCAAAGACATTAAACAGCAAGAGCAAAAATCACAACCAGCTTTCAAGAAAAACAGTTATTCCTACCTTATCAAAAAGAGACAAGTGCAGCCACCAAATATTTATAAGTTTGACAGTCCCTAACACAAACTTATGTAAAAAAAAAACCAAAAAAGTGGCCCAATTCCAGCCTGAATAATTTTTTTTTATAAAGAAGTTTTACTACCATACAGTCTCTGGTATTAACAAGGGGTAAGTGTATCTTCTGCAAAATCAGAAAGAGAAACTTCTATGTGTGTATAAACCCATGTAAATTGTGTTTATACATCTATACACGTACATAAACATAAAGGGATAAAATAAATACCTGCATTGAAACAGGTGACAATGCTGAAAACCAGAACTGAGCCATCAAAACTTATCACAACTCCAATTAATACCTGCAATGTTTGGACCCTGTTTTGCATCTACTGTAAGAACAGACAAACGTTCAGTCAAACATCAGCAGTGCTCACAGATCTACAAAGGGAACAATTTTTTCTCTATTTTGCTGGGAATGACTAAGAAACACTAACCTGTTGGAGTTCCCACCTCCCTCTGCCTCAGCTTCGTATCACTACAAAACAAATCCTGAAAAGAATTTCATGGCAGAGATGAGCATTAGCCCAATTTACCATTTCTCATCGTGACGAGTAAAAAGGTAAATTCAGATGAAGACAAATGGGAGCCGAGCCCTTCAGATATCTTCTTATAATTAAGAAAGTGTCAGAACCTCTGTCCTAAATTTGTTCTGTCAAAAGCACTAGAACAGATCATTGTTTTCAAGGCTAAGACACATGAGAATTTTTATTAGGAACTCCTAACAAATGAGAAATACAAGAGCAAAACTGTTATTTGAATGTCACTGATTCTTCAGGTTTAATACATCTAATTTCCTCCTTCCCTAGCAGTGCTGCTGTTGGGGCTGTCTGCAGCATTCCACAGTGCTCAGGCACAAACACAGGAGAGCCACTGGTTTGCAATTGAAATGAGATTTCATAAATCAAGGGAATGCAGCATTGTGTGTTAGTGGAAAGCTGCTCTTTGCGATTTTAAAACAATATTTTTAAAGAATACTTTAATTTAAACAGAAAATGATTTTATCAGTAGTGTTAGCCCCGGTTATTCTTTTATATATTATTGGTGTCTTTTCATATCTTGCACATAAAAATATACAGCCTTCCTTTCTTCTTTCGACAACATCCTTTCTATATGCATTAAAGATATTATCCAACAATTTTAGTTTCTAAAAATCCTCTCCCTTATTTGATTATGCAGCTTGGCTGTTAATTATTTTTTCACTCAGTGTTGATTTCCTTCGTGCAAAGACTGTAGTTTTATTTTTAGTGCCTTATATAATTGTTCACTAATGCCTAATTAAAGCTGAACACCTGTAGCCTCAGTTATCTTATAAATGAGTTAACAAGGAAGAACACTCCCCCAGGGAAGCTTACATTATATATCTGAACCAGGAGAATTAAACCATTATGTACCTCCCCAAAGTTAGCACTTCTCTGGTTCCAGTATTTTAAGCTGTTATTCCTGCTTTTTGGCAATGAGGGGAGAGCCAGATTAGGCCCAAAAAGAATGAACACAGCAAAATGAACTCTTCTAGAGGAAGCTTCTGCAGAAGCTCATGAGTTGGAATATGTCAGGCCTTAACAGAGGTGATGGAAGTGTCCTTCTGAGAAGCTTGGCATCCTGCTCTGCAAACAGAAGAGATCATATGAGAACCACAGCATTGTTTGCTCAGAGTTGCTCATCCTTTAGAACACTGATGCAGGCAGCAGCAAGAGGTTTCTCTGCTGCCCCTGCAAAGCCTTTCCTGGCAAGGACATTGCCAGGCTCCAGAGCTGGCAGCAGCAGCCAGGGGTTCTTGGCACCAGGCACTTTTGGGGGTGAGATCAGCTGTCCCACTTGCAGCTAAGCCTCAAACCACCCCAGCTCTCCCTGCCCTCACTCCTGCCCCTGGCAGAACTCACCTCCACCAGGGCTGTGTGTCCCAGCTGGGAACAGCAGAGCCCAGCAGGACGAGCAGGGGGACTCCTCTCCAGAGATATTTCCCCCAGGGCAGAGCCCCACGCTGCCCCAGTCTCAGTGCAGGAGAAGTTTGTCACTTGGGCTGGCACAAAGCTCTGCCCCCCGAGGCCAGGGCAGAGGACAGACCGTGGCAGGGGGACACCCTGCACGGGCTGGCACTTCCAGCACATCCACTCTGCTGGCAGCAGCCTGCCCTCGACTGAAATGGAAGCAAATCCCCAGCAAAAATGAGATCTCAAAGAATGTATGTGGACAGAAGCCAAAGAGCAAGGACAATTTTCCAGCACCCTAGAATCTATTGCTTTAATTTGTCTATGCAGCTATATAAAACTAGCAATTTATCTTGTCTTTCTCTGAACAGCCTTTTATAAAGCAAATCAAATATTCTCACAAGTGCCATTCCACTATCATTTCTGAATGGGAAGCTCAGGTCTTCTTAGTATAATTTGATAGTGTGTGATGTAATTGGCCCCTGGCTGATATCTTCATTTATTTCATGCATTTTCAGATTCACATCGATACTGGAATCTAGCACAACCCTTGTCCTCTTGAGGGAACGAGCTTGTAACACAAACCTGGAGGAAGAAAAAGTGAATTACCCAATGTAGGCATGCCCTGAACAAAAATTCCTAATAATTTCAGATGTCTCTTTCCATGCTTCCTTCTGTGCTGTAGCTCTGTTTAAAACTCTGACAGAGGAAAGATATCTGGGTTAGCACCTATGCACTAAATCTGTAATACACGATTCCCAATAAAAATAAAAATAAAAAATTCACCAGATGAGCACTAAAGTAATTAAAGCCTCTCAAATTGATCCTTATTGCACCGTTGGTAGGATATATCCAGACAGGACTCTATTGAATTCCCATTACCTTCACTGAAATAATGCAGATCCACTGCCTCTTCTAAAAATGGTTCTCTGAGCTTTTTCATGACTGATTGTAAAACAGACTTACTGGATGTCATAAAACTATTCTTTGTTTATTTACAGGTATGGAAATACAGCCCCCAGTCCCAACCTGTCAAATTTTACAGAGTATCACAAACCCCAGAATATATGCCTGGTTTAAACACGTAAAATAAAGATGACTCAGTTCAAATGATGGCCCAAGGGCCTGCGTGTTGTAAAGTTGACACATTTGAATTATAGGAAAACCAAAGTGTCCAGAGCTAATTAAATCCATTCATCTTGGATTTTAAATTTCAGACGGATCTGTAATGAAAATTTATTTCAATTTCTTTATGTTACTTCTTCCAAATGTCTCTATAGCTCTGCTAAATGACCAGATGCTTGGCAAATCCTGGATCTGGTAACTGGGAAGGGCTTTGTGGTGCTGGCAGCTCTGTTTTTCAACAGCAATAACCATGATTCTCCAACACTGATAATGTATTAATCTGACAAGAAGCAGCTCCATGAAGTTGTACTGTGAATGAGGTGTATTAGAGCACACAGGGCCTCCCCCACCTCCCTGGTTCTGGGTTTGAGGGAGCTGCAGCACTCACTGGCCACAGCTCTGGTCAAGAGGATGAAGAGAACTGGACTTATGTGACCAATTGGCTCCACAGCACCCCAGCCATGAGGCTGAAGGATGCAAGGGACAGAACCACAGCAGCTGTTGGACACCCAGAGTGGAATTCAGGACACAGACATTCAGCATCCTCACCCGACAGCAAAGTTTTCCCTTGCTCTCATCAGATCAGTCCTGATCCAGGCTCCCCAAGGTCCCTGCTCTGGAACCAGCAGCCCCAGAGCCTGGGGAGCCCTGGCTCCATCCAGCACTCTGCTGGCATTACACACCTGGGAACTATGGGCTCAATCCAGGACTCTTGGGGCTTCCCCGCTGCAGAGCTGGAAGCCTGGAAGCCCTGGGCTGGGTTCCCAGGGCCCGTGGGGCAGAGGCAGAGCAGGCAGAGCAGGCAGAGCAGGCAGAGCAGGCAGAGCAGG
>VWZW01004955.1:1141295-1169361 GCA_013397115.1 Edolisoma coerulescens | reverse complement strand
GGGAGAGCAGGGAGAGCAGGCAAAACAGGCAGAGCAGGGAGAACAGACAGAACAGGCAGAGCAGGCAGAACAGGCAGAGCAGGCAGAGCAGGCAGAGCAGGCAGAGCAGGCAGAACAGGGAGAACAGGCAGAGCAGGCAGAACAGGCAGAGCAGGCAGAACAGGCAGAGCAGAGAGAACAGGCAGAGCAGGCAGAACAGGCAGAGCAGGCAGAACAAGCAGCCTGCACGGCAGAGCAGCCATAAGGCACAGATCCTGAGAGCCCTGCATCTGCTCAGGGAAACCGGTATTGGGGTAGAAAGAGAGAAACTGAAACACACAAAAAACCCAATTTTACAAAGCAGCTGGGGTATGGGGAGAGCGCTCATTTGGAAGCATTGCATTTTATTTCCTGAGTTCGGGGAATAGGGGTGGTTTTGCTTTTAGTTTGTTTCATTTAATCCCTCATTCACAGAAACAGAAGCATCAAAATGCTTTAGGTTGGTCTGTGAGCAAAATCTCCCCTTTTCTTAAAATACCCAAAACACGACTCACAAGATAAAAAAAACCATGACAGCTCTGATAAAGAATAGATGAGACAAAGTGGAAACAACAGACACCAGTTCAGGGAAAAGCTCTCAAAACAATGATGACATGAGATCTGTGCTCCCTAAAGTTACAGAACAGCCAAGCAGACGAGGAGACACCAGTGCTACCTAAGCAGCACAGAATGTGCATCTCTGCCTGGATTCTGCCTCCTGCAGATACTCATCATCAATTTGTCCAGGCTTCAGTCGCTGCCACTGCACCTGGGTGCAGATCAAGAGCTCTGCAGGACACTCAGAAAGCCCAGAGAGAGGGCTGAGGTAGAGATTCATCTACCTCAGGACTGATGGCAGTTTCTTCCCTGAGTTACTCCTTCTGCATCAGGTGCGCCAGGAATGATTACAGTTGTGTTCTGTCCATCTCTCACCACAGTTAATTTGATGCCCGTAGCCTCCTTTCTATGAAAAAAAAGACACCAAAAAAAGGTAGATAGGCACATTTAAGCAAGAATGCACAATTTCCCAAGACCAATCTCTATTATCTACGTGTTTGTGTTCATCATGATTAAGCCTTAATCAGTATTTGGGACTACAGCCTTAATCATATTTTCCCCCATTATATAAATGATGAATGGCAAATAGTCATAGGACTAAAAAAGAGATCAAGTCCGTTGAATAATGACAGCTGGAAATGCCTTCTGTTGTGACAAATGAGATTTCCAGCTGTGACTCTGACTTGACTGTTATCACCTCGTTAATCAATCAGGGAAATTCCAGGCAAATGACTCCAGCCCAAAGGTCAGGAGTGGTTCTCACGGGTGCACTCTGTGCTGCAGAGCATTCTAAATAGTTAAATACGGCTCTGTACACGTGCGCGCCTTTTATTTGTAATTTATTCATGATTTTGCATTAATCACTGACATCCTGACACCTAATTAGTAGCACTCCCAGGTAACGTGGGGTGAGAACTACCACACGTATTTTAATAATCAAAGTTGAGACAGCAAGCTAAATCAGGGCTTCAAAATGAAGAGTGACAGTCAGTATTTAATTAGTTTCATCTGTACATACTCTATTCCTTTTCTCCACACACAGTTCAGGCTCACTCAAAGTCAAACAGAAATTAAGGCAAAAAAAGCTTTCAAATATACTTTAAAGAAATGCTACTAAATTACATTAATATATGAATAGTGTAATTTATCATCTATACCTTAGAAAATACTATGGAATTCTGTCATCGAGCTCTCTATAGAAATCACTGACATCGTTCTTGGCTCCAAAAAGCTTTGCTGCCATCCACATGCTAAGCCACAATCTGAGGATTTAGGAGCAAGCACCTGGAAGATTTCTAACGACCAGGCCCTCTCCCGTCTTCAGATGATGTTTCAGGGTAGCACTTATCTAATTAGAAATTAATTTCACAATGAACCATTTTTTTCTTTGCTAATTAATGACAAATCTGTCAAGGAGATTTACCTGGAAAAACACATTTCCCAACTTTTCATCGTGTGCTGCTTTCCTTTTGTGTTATTTTGTTGTGACGTGAAGTTCTTCTTTTAATCTGGAAAGAAAAAAACTCAAATCATTCAACTTGAACCAAAATATTTTTTGTTTTTTCCAAGTATCACCTTCTCCAATTTTTCTCAAGGTTCAGGTCATTTTGGACTATTTTATTTTGCTTCAGCCAGGAAGCCTCAGTTATTCAGAGAGTTCCAGTGCTCTGTACCTTCCACACAAGGCTTTGTTTCCCCAGCAGACAGATTTAAGCTCTTTAAGGGGTGCCAGGCGTTTTTCACCTGGAGGGTTCATTCAAATGGATTCAGTTGGGATCTTCCACGCACTCAACTTTATAGACTTCATCTACTGCTATATCCAGAACATATAGAATGTAAATTAAATTTCCAACTGGGACATTTAATGAAAAAAACCACAAAACTAATCCTGATACCATGCAGATAGGCCCTCATTTTTGGTAGTGAATTTAACAGGGATTTGTTCTTTTATTTGCATCACTTACAACAGCCTTGTTTCTTAGCAACAGCACGTGGTAGAGGACTTTGACACAGAAGAAATAACAATCACTACATTCAGGAGGACAATGAAAACCAGAAAGAAGCAGCAAAATCAGATGTGGTTTGTTTGAGGGTTTTTTTGCCCAAACCCCTCACTCACATTCTCCGAGCCCTCTCCACAAGAGGAATGGAAAATGGGAAAAGTTGTGCTGCCCTGGAATTGCATTTATTTCTTTTATTTATGGCAGCAACTCCTCCAAAATAATTTCACAGCAGTACTTAACATGTAATCACAACATTTAATCTCCAAAGAATGAAAAAAAGCTCATAATGATAAGGAAATAAACAATTACATACCCTGAGACTATTATGACTAAATGTATTCCAAACGTAAGGAGTTTGGAAAAACAATATTTGTCACTTGTGCAAAATTAATCATAACAGGTATTTAAAACGAGGTAAATTCTAAGTTGTACCATTTTTAGGTTGTCATTTTGAGCCTTTTAGCCACCTGTTTTGGAGAGTTCCTACAATGGAAAGCACCCTCACATCTGCCTTTTTTTCTGATGGCATTTATCCTCCTTTTTCTCAGCAGCTCGTGCCAGGCTCCAGTGGTGCAGAATGATTGGAAATTTTTTCTCCTCCTGTGAACAAGCGAAGCATCCATCTTAGACAGCAAAGACCATCACCACTCCCTCCCGCCCAGCTGGAACAGAAAGGCAGCAATTTCTCACGTTCTGGTCAAGACACTTGGATGCAGATGGAGGTGAACATGCAAATGGCTGGAAATGACTCTTTGTGGTTCTACATTTACACAATATTGTGCAAACTAAAGCTGATCTCCACTGCCACATAATCCATCTTCTCCCGTGACAAAATCCAAAAAAAAATCCCAGAATTATCATTATTTTTGCTTCAGCAAATGAAGGTGTTCTCTGTAAGCACAGTTAAAAATGCCAGCACTGCCTAATTGTGCTGGTAATATGGGAAGATTGCAAGTTGTGTTTTTGGAAGATCTGAAGAGTTGATGGATATTTCAAGAGCGAGAGTCTACATCCACCCTGAAATTCCATCACTCCAGAAGATGGCAGTGCTCCATACACGGTCAGCTACACAAATGTGTGGATGTTAAAGCATGTCATGTACCTAAATATGCAATATATTCCTACATAAAGATATTTGAGGGAAAATTTAAAATATTCTACTGGTGGTTTACACTATTAGGGGACTTGAAATGCTCTGAAAAAATACAAAATACATAAACACTTGTATCAGGGAGCTCATACACTGAAACCAAATAGGTAAGAGAAACAAAGGCTGGAAGAATTAAAAAACGACAGGATGCAGCAAAGACCACTCCAAACACTCTTAACACCTCTTGAAGCATCTGAGGATCTTTAGTCCACTCATTTATTTATGATTTCTCGTCTATTGTCAGTACTAAATGAGAATCCTGCCATGACCTTTGCCTATGAAAAAGACTCATCAATCAAAACTCACAAAGAACCCCACAATGCAGAAGCAATAATGAAGTTTTTGTGAGGATTCACAGCCTCTGCTTCATAAAGAGCCCCAAGTGTTAATATAGAAACCTCATTTTACAGCTTGTCACCTGTGATGTTCCAATTAACCAAACAACAGCTAATTATTCAAAGGAATAAAGCTCCAGCTCTTATTTCTCTCTACTGCCCACCTGACCTACTTGCTACACTCACCACATCAGGTATCTTGCAAGTGTAGATTTTATTTAGAGCTTATATTTCTGATGTATAAAATAGACTTCTATTTGTCCAACACATTGCTTTGTATGAGAGAGTTTCAATGATTATTGGAAATATAATGCAGTTCTTCCCCTGTGCTCAGAAACAAGCTGAATGTGTTATCATCTGTACTGCATTTTATTCAAAAGTGTATGGAATATACAAACCCCTTCTTGCTTTGGAGCTGCATCATCATTGTGACTTCTGGATGTTTTCATTCTTTTTTCTTTTTTTTTTTTTTTAATAACCTGTATTGTTGGCAGGAGCTCTGAATCCCTATCTGATGGCAGCAAACACATTCTGCAGCTCAGGTGTAGGGGTTCCTTTTTGAGAGAAACCCATTGTGAGGCTTCACTTCACAGGCTGGGACTATTGTGCAGCTTGCTCAGTAGACAGTGCAATGTGTTGCTTTTTGCTCCTGATTTGAGCAGCCAGGACAGAAAGGGAAGTGTTTGATTACTGTCCAGCAGCCTGTTTTCTATTTCTGCCTCCCAGTCACAAAACACCCCATGGATCTGGCTTCAGCTGCTGTATGAATGCAAGAACATAGAAATACCCATTAAAACTTTGCAGATAATGTTCTAAAAAGGATCTGATTTCTAAGAGAGCAACTACGACTCCATGAAAAGAATGGATAGAGCACCACAGAAATGGCTCAAAATGACACAGAACCCATGTGCTGTGCAGGAAAGGAAATGGAAAAATGAATTAAAAAACCCTAACAGAGTGTGTGAACAGTTGGGGAAAAGAGAATCTCCAGGTTTCCTGGGTTAGAGGGTGGAAGGAAAGTGTAGGGGATGATGACTTCAGAGATACAGCAAGGATCACTATTGTATAGGGATTTTTAAGCTGGCAGATCAGTGTTCTCTTTAGCTTACCATGCTTGAATATATTACTCAATTATGAAAACACAAGCAAATCTCTGCTGAACAACAGGGAGGGTGTGTTTTTACTTTTTTTCTTCATTTTTAAAAATATTTGCTTAACTCCTACCAAAATTTCAGACAAAATGTGCCCCTCAAAATCCAAGATGAGGGGCTGAAACTTGGTAAAATGGGCTGGTTCTGTTCCATGTCTCAGGTACACTGAATGTGGTGTGAGTTAGTGCCTCCCTCATTTCCTCAGTGTTAAATTAACCCAGCAGATCCTGAAAATCAGCATTATCTCAGCAACAAAATGGCACTGCTAAAAATGAAAAGGTAGCATTACCCATTTTTTTGGTAGAAATAATAAAACAAGAAGTAAAAAACCTCAAGTATTAAATTGGTGGCCAGTGAAATTGAATATAAAAAAAGTGCTCATGGAATGATGGTGAGCTAATCATAAAATGCACCTGATTAAACATAGAAGGTTTACCAGAAAATGTCAAGCACCAAGTAACTCCCTGAAAATGGATGGATTGGGAGATTTATTTGTGTGGGGACAAATGGGGTGCAAGGAAAGAAAATGCTGCTGCAATTAGCAATGAAGTGTAAATTTGAGATTACTAAATTAGTAATTACAAACAGGAAAACTTCTTTTTTAAAACTTCAAGGGGCTAAGTGTTGCATTTCCTGTTCTCAATATTTTAGTACCCAGATCAGTGATTCTGCCATACAGAAATGATATTGCTATTGAAATTCAAGGTTGTGTAGTGTGTAAGCATATACAGATCTTTACATGGGGAGGTTCTTCTCTTCAATAAAGTTGGGTTGAACAAATAAATGGAATTGGGGACAAATACATTTCATTAATTGTTGTGAAGAGATGCAGCCTTGCCTTCTGCACAGGGCACTCTGGTGAATTCCCTTCTTGATGCAGGAAGGATAATTGTATTTGCAGCTCGGACAAGATACATCCATATCAAGGTCAACTTTTTGTGTCTGGAACTTCATTTAATCCCCACAAGCAGAGATAAAAAATGGCCTCAGAATACTCTGAGCAGTTAGTGCAGAATGATGTAGTGATGAGTAAAAATGCATTGATTTGCACTATATAACAAACTCCATTCTGAGACGGGGAGAGTTTGATATTTTTAGTTAAAGAATGTCAGAGAGTGATTTCAAGTACGTCAAGGATGTATTCCATAAATTCTGTAACTCCTCCCTTAAATATTTTTTATAGGCTTAAAGACTCAAGTCTCTTTAATTTTAGAGATTATTTTTTATAAGGGCATGGTTTATTTGCAGACAACTTTTCATAGACAGCTACAGAAACCTTTCTGCTGCCTTCCTATTGAATTTACTTTAAATGCAAAAAATCTGGGGGGGTCCTCAATTTGGTCTGTCAGCTCAACAGCAGGAGAGCAGTGCTATGATGGAAACATGTTAAAAATGATAAATAGCTCCAACCACTCCAAGACTGAAAATAAATACTCACCCCCGGTGAACAAAATTATTTGGAGTGTGGTCCTTCATGATTAGCAGAGATCATCTCCCATCGTGCTATAAATCTTGCAAAATGGATTTCCACCACTTATTCCTGTTCAGAACCTATTATCACTGTCACATTAAAAGGGTACAGACAGTGAAGAATATCCAAGAGTAAGCTGCAAACACTGACCAAAAATCAGAGGAGGGAAATGACTGATTGCTGTGCAAGAGCAGTAGAGCAGATCTGAAAACAAGCAAAGGATAATTATGTACTTTACAAAACACGAGGTAAACACTTAAAAAAAACCAAACCCAAAAAACTGAAACAGAAATAGTTTTTGACACACAGAGAATCATTAGCAACAGGATCTGGATACTATATTGCTACATGGATTAAAAAAATGCTGTTGCTTCTAAAGTCATTGTAGGTTCCTTGCAAACCCTCATGGAAGAGGAATCCAGCTGTTCCAACAAGACTTCACCATTTTAGTCCTATTTTAGACCTTGTCCTCAAAAGGAATCAAGTTTTTCTAAGCAAGTCAAGAGAGTGCTCCGCTAGACTCGAACACTACTGTCCTTAGCATTGTTGGGAAAATAAAATTACTTCATAAGCAGGCAGAAAGAGAATATTAAAAGCAAAATTTAAAAAAAAATCTCAAATTAATTGTGCTAAAACCATAATGGTTTTAAATTGCTCACTTACCTAGAGAAATAAATAAATATCCTGCCAGAACAATAGAAAACTATCAAACCTTCAGCCACCATTAGCTTCATGTTATATGCAGGACTTTTCCTAAAGATCTCAAGTCCTGTGAGGTATTAGACTCAGAACCAGGATTTGACAGCAAACACTTGCTATTACACCCTGCAATTTTATAGCAAGCAGGCAGTTTAATTAACCAATAAAAGTGATGCTACTTCTAAGAATCTCCCTTGCAAAACCCCTGATTGCACCACTGCAGGGAGAGACAATTCCCTTGGCTTCCCATCACTGCCACAGGCACACACATCCCCTCCTTACTCTCACAGCCCCTCCTACCCATCCCAACATTTTATCTTCAGTTGAACAGCCAAAGGGAGGTAAAAAATTGCAAGATCTTTAGCATTTTTCCTTTAAAATCTTACAAAAACAGGAATTCAGAGGCCTGATTTCTCCGGGTACTCCCAACAATCAAGTTCTAGCCTCGAAATCCTCTCAGCCACTCTTGGAAATCTGAATTAAAATGTGATTTCCTTATCCGAGAGATGGCAGCTCTGTGATCTGTCCCAAACAGCCCATCTTGATAATTTCTAATTTCCCACAGCAGATTCTCTTTGGTTATTCTGCTTCTCTGTCTGGTTCCTGAGGATCACAACGAAACTGCCCAAACTGGAAACAGAATCAAGAGGGTTTTTTGCATCAAAACCAGCTCTAGATATCTGTCAAATTCTTTTTAACCAGACTGTGAAAAGCCAAACCCAATGATTCTTGTGAGTATCAACTACAAACACTCAGAAGCCAGGAACAACCTGGCTGGATGGAATCATTTGCATTTAATGATATTGCAAATAGGAAGAAGAGATCTGTCTGTCGTGGATGCCTTCCCAAAATTTCATCATGGGTTTCAGCAGACTAAGTATTAGAAAACCTTGAGATATTTGTTATCCTGTAATGAAGAGATTTTCTTCTTCTGCTCAGAGAGTATGAAACTGAACTGTTAACACCTGTCCACTGTTTTCTTTTATAGGTCTCTCTTTCTTTTTTCTGAATGCTGTTTTCTTTTATAGGTCTCAAATTCACCAGTTTGGGCTGCATTCAGGTGAAAAAAAAAAAAAAGATTTCACAAGACAAAAAGTATTTGTGAGAGAAAACTCCACGGCTTTCTTGACTTTCAAGGGAAATTGGCCACGTGTGATGGAAATACTGACATATCTATCACAGGCTGAGTCACATTCAACTCAAAAAGACATTTATCATTAAAAAGAACACGCAAAGTTGTACGAAGAGGGAATAATATATTCTGCTTTTTCTTTCCATCATCTTTAATATGTTTTATATAATCAGTTTCCTGATTATTTGGGTCATTTAAACAGCAAAGCTTGCTTATAAATTCCGCAATATAAACAAGGTGCACAGCAGAAGCTGATAATGAACAAGAAAAATGTGTAAGAAATGTAGTACTGGAAAATACAACATGCTTCAATGCCACCACCAGGAACTGAATTAGAATATTTGTCAAGTAACAGCATTGTAATCTTTCCATCAGGAGCCTCTTCAAGTTACTTCTGAAAAACTTAGTTAAATTTTATTTTAGGCATCTTTACACACAAACACACACATATATATGTTAGATCACACATTTATAAAACACACTGTAATTTACAACTTAAATTCGTGGGACAATGTGAAGACACCCCTGCAGTCACCTTAACCAAGTTTGTTAAATCCACAGCATGGATGGTGCTGAAGAGCACAGCTCAAAAAACTGAAGACAATTTAAATTTTTAACCTTTTTTCACCAGTTCTCTTACCTTGAAACAAGAACTGAAATACAGAATTATATCATGTCCTCACCACCAACTGAACTTTGTTTAATTCCTAAGCCTTAATACTGTATTATAGTATTATTATCTTACTGTTGTACTACACACATATGGAAAATACTCCCACAGTAGCTCAGCTGATGCTTGTCATTGCCTTACCCTTAACACAGTGAAGGCTCAGCACTGCAGAAATAAAAACATTCCACTTAGACCTTCAATAAAGTACTATTTTTATGCTGTTCTGTGAACTATTTTGTACTCTTGCTTAAAATAATAACTACGCCCAGCTAGTTTATGTACACAAAGTAAAGAGAGATTTAAGAAAAAACCCAACACTTTTTATCTACTGCTAGAGTCTATGCTTAAAATTAATATATCATTTCTGGAAGCTCTGCTCACTAGAACTGGCAGATGCTCCATGGAAAATTGCCATTAACAATTAACATATAATGAAGAATCAACCTGCTGGGGCACCTGGGATAAATTTGGTTTTTTCAATGCATTATTATTCCACTTGAGTGAGATAATAGATTATAATTTTAGAGAAAGTGACATATGGAACATTTATGAGACTTTGCAAAAATCGTTTGAGGCCCTTAACTTAAAACATTTATCACACTCGTGGAGGGGAGGGAAGGACTTTGACAGGGAGATTTTGGTGGGCCAATTTTCTTAACGGAAGATTGAAAGACTTTTATCTCAAAGCCACTTCAGCTATGAAGCCAAAATTCAGTTTCCAGCCCATGCCTGGCAAAACTCTTAGATTTGAGGAGATGCTCTTGTTCTTCAACCTTTTCCTTCCAGTGCAAAGACTTCCTCTTGTAGCAGTCACATAGTGCCTTATTGCTGAGAGGGTATAATTACATGATTTTGCTATATATATAAATATATATATATATGTAATGTCCCAAATCTTTTGGAAAGAGAAATTACTGTTCCAAACACCAATAAAAATTATTTTGAAAAATATCAGGGGAAAAAAAAAAAAAGCTATTCATTTCCAAAGGCACAGAACTTCATGAGCCATCTTTAGTAAATCTTTCCCTCGTGCTTCCCAGAGAAGCTGTGCCCAAGTCTGTGCTCTGGTGATGCCTTAAGTGGCCACCTAAAAAACAGAGACTAGACAAGAATAAGGGGATAAAGATAGGGATTTGTTTGAAGGCCTTCCAAGGTGCACCCTGGGCAGGCCAGAGGCTGCACCCGAGATGGACCCCGAGTCATGGGTTCTTCACACTTTTATAAGTTTGGTTCATTTGCACATCAGGGTTAATTCTCCAATTAAAACTTGAGTTAATGATGTAATTTCCCCAAGCTTATCCCCCTTCTAAAGATGTTGGTTTACACATTTTGGGCCTAGGACCGTCTGGGTGTCCTTGGAGAGCAAACCTAGAGAGGTTTGTTGTGTCTGACCCTATAAGAGAACAGCAGCTCACAGGCTGCAGGGAACTTCAGAGTTCCACACTGAGCAATACAGGATTTGAAAATGTAAAAGTTAAAACCTGAGGCATCACTGGGAGGAGGCAGAGGTGGCCCCACAGCTGTGTACAATGGTTCCAGGCACAGCCAGTCTGACCCACTGCAATGTATTCAGGGTTTTGCCATTTTCAGATTCCTGACTCGTTCCTGGCAACTGAGCTCTTCCAAACCTGGCTGTCGTACAAAAAAGCTTTCAGACATACCGGGAGAAAGACTTAGCAAGAATCTGTAAACCACACTTTTAATTCTTTAACTGCCAACCTATATTTTTAGCCCTCAGTATTTATTTGTAAGAGGTACAGCAGTCTGTATAATAATTTGTAAAAAACACACAGAGCAGGGCAAAGCTTTGAAGGAAAAGCCCCTTTTGCTGATAACAACTGTGAGCCTCGAAAGTACAAGCAGGCAATGAAAGCTACGTGAGGTCTCTGCATGAGCAAGGGGAATCAAGCACAGGGTTGTGCTCCTGGCTCTTACCTCTCTGGCTCCATATCCTTCCTCACCTTAAGGTGCAAATGAACATCTGCTGCCTATTTAGTTATGTCACCAGGACACTAAAAGACAGAAAAACAAGTTAGATATTCCAAATACCTGATGGACTTACAGACTTTAAAGTGACAGGAGTGCTGATAGAAAAAAATATTCTCTTGAATATGCACTTACTAAAATAAGGTATAATTATATTTGAGAATAATTCTTATATGAAAACATTGCTTATATCTATTTAAAAGGTGGATATAGATGGGAAATACAATAGTTACAGTTCATTTAACTGAAATCCTCATAAGTATTTGAACATCTAATTTTAACAGAAGAGGAGAAATGCTCAAAAGTACCTATTTTTTCTTAGTTCTTGCATAAAAATGCCAAGAATAAAGGAGATTTTCATGAAGGCCAGTAATGCCCCAGTTTGAGGCATGTCTCCTTCCATATCACTGAAGCAAAAATGTCACTCTGTGATGCACTTAGGCATTCAGAAATTGGGGAGGTTTTGAGTAAATAAATAGTACCATTTAAGCTAAAAGCAACTTTCCATATCAAAGAAGAGGAAAAACGGAATCCCAGCACACCAGTCACCGATATTTGCATATCAAACTGGGGGCTCCAGGTTCTGTGAATACCACTGCATCTCAAAACCCTGACCAGCAGTGGGATCCTGGTGTACACTCGGTGAATTCCCTCATCATCTGCTGGGACAGAAGCTGGCACCTGCAAGATTCTGCCAGAAGATGAGTGGCAGTGCCCCTGAGGCTCAGCAGAGACGGCGGCCTCCATCCATGGGTGTGTTTTCTATAAATACTCCCTAAAGATGAATCTGTACAGAACTAAGCTGGTGCTACAAGACTGGGGAGTGGCGCAGCCCAGAGCTCCTGCACTTACCCACACTGAGGTAAAACAGGGTATTTAGGGCTGCTTCTCCCTCTGCTTGATTGGTTTCAATCAGAGAAAAGCCAAAACATTCTACCTTTCCTTTCAATAAAGGAGAGTTTTACCAAAAAAGAGCACTGCCTGCTCCTCACATAGCAGAGCATGCAAGAGTAGCAGGGTAAAAAACACCCAAAGTCTGCTGTAAGAATGTTAACAAAAGCAGTTTTATGGGTTTTTCAAAGCACATTCCATCATGAGCTGACAAATTCTCTGCACTGAAGAGCCTCCTTTGCTAAGCTTGTATTTGTGGTCTTCTTGCCGTGGTGCCCTTGTAAAAAATGTGCCAGAAGTTTAAATTTCTGGGAGCAGCGAGAAGTTTGAAAATGAAAAAAAAAAAGGACAACAAAAATCCCCAACTCTGGCAACAGCTCAGTGCTTAAAGCAGTCTGAGGAACCAACTGCCCCAAGAGAGTCCCTGTCTCCAGTCACATTTAAAAGGAATTCAGAAACAAGATAAAATAAGTTACTGCCCAAATCCATGCTAAGAGTAAAGGTGGACAAGGAAAACCAGTCCCATCTTTCATTGGTTAAAAAGATGCAAAACTGGCCCAGCAAAATTTCAGTCATTTGTCAGTTTGACAGAATTGAGTTTACAGAAAAGTCCCAAACAAAAACAAGAAACAAAACAATGAATTCAGGGCTATTCTTTTTCAGAACACAGAAATAAAGATAGAACACACTTCAGACAGAGTGCAATGTCTAGATTTTACTTCTTTGATACAATATCTTTCTATGAATTTCACCTGTATCTTTTAAATTTTTACATTAAATGATTAACCACTAAATCTCTGGAAATGCTTTTGTCATATGTGAAATACACGGTCAATGATTTGGGGTTTATGATAAATTAGAAAATCCCTAGTTCATCTCTTCAGCATGGCTGGTGTGGTTTCACACACCACGTACCCAGGGGAGGACAGCCTCCAATTGTGACAGAAAGGTAGGGAAAAATCTCACTTTGCACCCCAAAAAGTGACACTGCTTGATTCATAGCTCCTGCTGAAAAATGGGATAGCTTAACATGTCCTGGACAATCCATCTTCCCTTCAAAGACATGCACAGCTGACTGCGCCTCCACAAAAATGCTTCATTCACAACTCTGCAACTCCTGGCTCAGAAACTTTCTCCAGGTTCCAAGATGCCCAGAGCCTGGAGATGGAACAATCCTGATCCTCACTGGGCCTTCCAGTTAGGGGGCCCCATTCCTAAATACACTTCGCTCTGCGTTGTCCTGCCTATCCTGTACCCCAGGACATACACACACAACATCTAAATCAGCTCTGCTGCCTTTTACCCGGTCCAGAAGCTCTCCTGATACTGGGTATTTGGAAATGAACAGATATTTACAGACATTTTTCACATGCAAATACCTTGTGGATTTTGGATGGATGCTTGAGAGCTGATTTGGCCTTTAACATGTCCGTAGCAAAGTTCAGCAATGTGGAAATCCAAGCCCATTTCTCATTTCAGGACATCTCTACTGTGGGTGCTCTTTCCTTTCCTGCTTTTCCCAATGATTTTCCCTTGCACAGTAACTAGAAGCCACATTCCTCTTGGAATTTTTGCTGAAGTTTCTCTGTTTTCTCATTTTTAATAGGCTAATTTTCTTTCTCAGAATGATTTTGTGAATTCTCCAACATCTAGGAAGGCTAAGGACAAACTGTGAAGATTAGACAGTTTGTAGATTTTTCTCTCTTCTTATTAGGCACAGTGAGTTTGATCTAAATGAGTTCTGTGTTCTCCCTTTATTTTTCTCCCAATAATCTCTCTTACTCGCACGTAACTCACATATGAAAAGAAAAAGCCTAACAAAAGAAAGAAATGTTAAATCATTGTTCTGCTTTAAATTCTCAATCCCTTGAGTGGTTCCCAACCCACAAGTGCTTCTTTATTCCTTTCATTCCAATTACCATTTAACCATCAAACAAAATAACCAGCAAAGGAAATAAGTTATGCAATATATGGCATTCCCCTGGAAATATTAAGCAGTTTTTACAATAGGTTATTTGACAATGCTGAGAAACAGATAGAAGCAATTAACATCAAATTGTTACTTTCCTCCAAAGGAAAATATTTGTTTAATTCCACCATTGAAATGAAAAGAGAAATTTAATTACAGCAGTCTTTTATAACTGCCTGTCCAGACTAACAAAAGCAGAGTCACACCTCTGTGGAGTCCTATTCAATATTAATGTGGAACGTAGGTGAGTCAGTGCAAGAACATCACAGGATGCCAACTGACACCTTCCTCACATTCCAGAAAAATACCAAAGCAGGACTTTAGGCTCTGTAAACCATGACCACTTATTTTTAAATAAACACATAACTATCAGAGAATAAGCAAATTGAAACATCCATTTTCCCATCTTTTATATTTGAGCTGCGGATTTAGTACCTGATTGGCCTGCAAGAGCCCACACTGCAGCTTTCCATACTCTACTGCCAGCTGTGAATTAAGATTGCACCAAATGAGACTTTCACCAAGAAAAATCAGGACTATCACCAATAGTCCTTGAAAAACATGGCAGCAAGAACAGAAAACTCTTGTTTTTAGCCTGCAGTGAATAAGAGAGCTCCCCCAAATTCTGCTTGCCTCACAAATGGTCATCCCTGGTCGCCCAGGGAGCATCTGCAATTGCCTAACTCTGTCAGACTGGGGAAGAATTGAGAACATGCAGATGAAGCAGGACCTTGGTTCTTCACTGCTGGGCAGGTCAGGTCACACCCATCACAACCTCCAAGCACAATCTCCAAGGTGCTGAGGGCAATCTGTGCCCGACTGACGATGCTGATCATCAGTTATGTTCTGTTGGTGATATCAGCTAAACAGCTGCTCAAAGCCTTCAAGCATCATCTGGTGCTTAAAGGAAACCACAGAGAAGCCTGGGGTTCAGCGTGACCCTCAGGGACAACGCTGGGCTGTGGGACTTGACACAGGAGCAGCAGTGACAGTGACAAGGGACGTCATTTGGCTGCACAGGAAATACACTACCTTCTAAAACCTGCTCTAAAATTAGGAACAGCAACACCACAGGTGTGACAGTACCTAGGCCTCCCCTTCTCGCTTTTCATTTTGATCTTGCTGTCATTTATTTGTATTTACAGAAAGTAGCTAATTAATTCAGAGCGTGTGTTCCTTGTGGGGCTGCGTTTCCTTACACACTGAACAACAACTTAGAGACGGGTGGGAGAACTACAAAGGGAGAAAAACCAAACAGGAATAGGTTATGAATCTTAAAATTCTTCTGTACTGAGAGAACAAAGAATGAAAGTTGATTTAATATAGGGAATGGGATTTCTACAGATGATTCAGAACCACAACATTCTCAGAGGTGTCTTTCAGTGAGAGTAGTGGAGTATTCATCCCAGGGCTTGATAAATCCAACTCTTATTGTACTTCAAAATTTGACTGAAGCCAGCAGCTTATCACCATTAGATAATATAACACAGGAAAAAACCCAGGAACACATAAAGAGCTGGTTCAGTTATAACTGCAGCTGTTTCCTGTAAATTCCATCTTTTGAATAATAAAATTATTGGGCAATTAAAAGCAATTGCCACTTCTGTTTTCCTACTGATAAACATTATAAAAGCCTCAGAACCGCTGCTTTTTCCTGTTTATAGGAGAGCTCATCATCATCATCCAGCAAACTGCTCCGTGTGGGTCACGCTGGATTTGCAATGTGAGCTAAAAAAGGGAGCTGCAGTAAGAGCGGTGGTTAAAGAGCAAATAACCCTCACTGGTAAAGCACAAACACCCTGCCCCACTGAGCAGGCTCACAACACACTCGTGGTGTGTTTGCAGTGAGGCCTCTTGTCAAATTCCAGTGCCAAACTCACGTTTGAGCAGCCCAAAGTGAAACTGCTCCATGTAACGGTACCCGGCTGGGCAAAACCCCTCACTTCCAAAAAACCACTTTGGGGTTTGGGGCTTTCTTGTAATCTGGAGATATATTGTTCAATTTGCCTTGCCTTTATAGAGGGAGCTACGACTGTGCTGGCTCTGTGAGGCCACAGGCACCAGCCCAGCATCCTCCCCTGAGCTGGGCAGCCTGCAGCTCTGCTTTAGCTCAGGCACTGCTCCCTGGTGCCCACTGGGCTCTGCACGGGCTGGAGTGGGGCTGGGGGTCCCGGGGGTCCAGCAGACCCCCAGGTGCCAGCAGCTGCAGTGCCAGGGGCTCGGGGCCCAGCCCCTGAGCAGGGCATGTTGCACACACAGACAGGAGTGCACAATATTCCTGTTCTGAGTCACAGAATCGCAGCCTGATCAGTCAGAGGGGGAACAGGATGAGGCTTTGGATCTGTTTGTGCACGAGGAGTGAACGTGAGGGTGTGGAGCTGCTCAGAGAGATGTGTGCACCTCCTCCAAACACATGCCCAGTCTCACCCACAGCCCCTCCATCAGTGAGCAAGTTCAGCTTCTTTGTTTTTCACATATTTACTTGTTCAATAACACTTTCTGCACTTTTAAGCAAATATGATTTGCAAGAAGTTCTGAACTTCTGTCTCCAATGCATGAATTATTTGCTGCTACGCTGGTTCAAAATGCCTGTGCTGAAATGGAAGAGGGCAGGATTTTCACAGGCCCCCTGGAAACTGTGTGATCTACCTGAGACAACACAGGCAAGTCACAGTGATCAGCTGTCATCAGTTCGGTGACAAAAGCTCTTCCCCAGCCACAGGCTCCAATAGAACGTATGTGATAAATTTTGTCACCTGCCGTGGGATGAAAGGTAATGCAAAATTTATTAGTACTAAACAAAAATAGCAAATATTTGGATAGAAGTTTCAGTGTAAATGGCATAGAAAAAACTTGCTTTCCCCTTCCATTTCAGATTGTAATGAATATTCAAAATTTTCAACAACATTTTCAACCTATAGTCTAAAGACTGTATAACTTTTCAAACTTAAAAAGTGATGCAAAATGCAGAGTAGAGGCAGTGCAGGATGATAGAGCTCTACTTCTGATCGTGGTAAATTTAATGACCAATTGATTGATTGAGATTAATGAGGAGCAAAAGCAAACAAAGTAGTTTGACGTGATAGTTAACTGATCACAAAAAAATCAAATAAATCACACTTTTGGGGAAAATCCTAGTGGAGTGACATTTGCAGCTGTTCATGGGAAGTGATCCACTGAAAATTTCAAAGCTCTTTACCCTCTGCTCTAACACACAATACCAAACTTTGATGTTCACTATTCACAAAAATAAATGAATATTCAGACCTTACAACAAAAGAAGAAGGATTTTCTCTAAGAGCCTTGACAGATAAAAATTTGTAGAACACCTTGAAAGCTAAAAGAAATAGTAAATATAAGAAAAGCTTCCTCTTTGCAATGTTAGGAGGCAGATCCTTCTGCACCTCACTACACCCCAGCAGGAAGAACGCTGTGAGTAGGAAGGGCTGGCACCCGCCACACACAGGCTGAAGCAGTTTCTTTACAGCATCATCACAGGGAAAACAGAGCCTGAAAATCTCTCCTCTCTCCTCCCACCAGGCTCCCATGTCCCTGCTGCCTGGTGCTTCTCACACGCTCCTGCAGGGAGCTGCACTTGTCTGGCTCAGTGCAGGATTTGGGAGCACACACACACCTGAAGCACGAAAGACACTCTGCATGTCCAGTTCCAAACTTCAAATCTCAGACCAGACAGGCGCAGAGGGACTGGCAGAGGTGTCTGACCAACATTAGAAAGTAAGAAAAACAGCAATGCTGGAGTGTGAAGTGCGCATTGAAGGGTGACCAGAGCCCGCAGAAGTGACTGATTTCTGTATACAAAGGACCATTCTTGCTGTTATTGCCCATTTCAAAGCAGCATCTCTTATCTTCATTTACAGCTAATCTGCTAAAACACACCAAAGACGTGTTGGAGGAGTAAAAACCACTGAATGTTCCAGTCATTTTACAAGCAACATTTAATTTTACTGTGCTACTGTGTTAAGCTGAGCAATGGAAGGAAACACAATCAAATGCTCGTTGTATTTAAAGAGCTTCAAAAAGATCAATTATCTGTATATGGATAAGAAGCTGCTATCGATTTCAACAGTGTTATTCAAATTCCATTTAAGCAATGAATTGCTCTGCTTTTTTATCAGCAAGAGGAATGCATTATGGTGGTGCAACCCAATACTTAACCCTGCTCAAGCAAGCACAGAGCAGTGGCTTCTCTAAACCGGGGAAACCTCTCCGACATCAATCTTTCTAATGGAATGGAGCAAGAAACAGATTCCTTTTCCAGCATTCCTACGAAGACACTGGGCAGAAACAGTGCAGCTCTAAAAGGTGCAAGGTAAAACCTGCTTAGAGATGCCAGCAACTCAGCCCAGGGGCCGTACCTGGCTGTACAGCCGTGGGTTTGGGGACAAAGGAAAATCTCTTTCATTGCATCACAGGCCAGGCTACCTTCCAGGGAAATTCACTGGCATCCAAAGTGTCTCAAAGAAGAAAAAACCTTTGCTGGATGCCTAATCAAGCCAAGCAAGTCTTTACATATTACCCAAATGTTTTTCTTCCATGTTTTAGTCAATTTAACCCCGTGACTTTGTGGAAATCTTGGCTTTTAAACAGATCTGAACCTCTCCACAGCCTGATAAGAACTTAAAGCAAGAGAAAATAAGTTGTTCGTGGTTTGAAAGGACAGAGCTAGGCCTAGAAAGAAAATCTGATGAAAATAAAAGTATTTGCAGCATTTCTTTGGCATCTCCTGTCAGCCTGCTTGATTACAGCCCTTTTCTTCAGTCAAAACACAGCCACACTCCCAAACAGTTGTGTGACTCCAATCAATCCACTTTATGTTCACCAACAGAAAAAAAATAGGTGCCAAATTGGGCTGTAGATTTTTATTAACCTCTAGGGAAAAAGAAAAATATCAGAACTGATAATACCTAACTCCCTGTGTAGATCACAGGATCAGAAAAAAGCTGCAGAGAGAATCTAAGGTTTCTAAGATTACCTTGGAAACCTCGATAAAAGAACTACTACAAGAGGAAAAAATACCCGTTTTGCACAGAATATTGCTCTCTAGGGGAAGGGCAGCTAGGAGGCACAACTTAAAATACATTTAAAACTTGTTTTATTAAATTTAAGGGTAGTTTTCAAGTCTGCCCCCTTCCAAACTGCAGGCAAAAACCTCATCTCCCCAAAAGGCTCTGTTCAGATGGAGAGCTGCAGCTGGGTCAGCAAGCCCTGAAGTGAAAGTGGAGGTTCAGGGGTGCAGTGCTCCAGAGGACACGATGCAGTGAATGAGGACAGGGCTTCATTTCATGTTAGGACTGTGAACACATTCCTCCTGCCTTTTCCAGTCTCTCTCTTTTACCTTTCTTCACAATTAAGATGATTTGCTACCCAGCCAAAACCAGCACATTGAACTATCTGCAAAGTCCCCCACCTGTGAGATTTAACTGCTTTTGCAAGTTTTATAAAACTTCCAACCCGAAGCATAAAATCCTGACCTGCAATTTGGAAAAATGCAATATTTGCTTGCATAAGAACACCCATCACTGGGAGGAGGCAGCATCTTGCTGCACTCACCACCACAGCTCCTTGGGGGACCTTCACCTGCAGCTGGAGAACCCTCCCTCAGAAGAGCAATGATTCTCCCAAGCTCTTCACTCTCCTGATTTCCCAGGGATTATCCTGAGCCCTCCCTCTCAGACAGCCAGCTGCCACAAGTTACTATTTCCTTATTTGCTGCCTAACAAATCCATACTGTGGGGTTTGTAGCTGCCCTGATCCCCGTTGCATTCTGACTGGGTGCCTGTGAATAACCCTGCTGCCACCAGCAAACACAGCAACCACGGGCAGCGCGTTCGATGTGAGAAATGAAAAATCAATGTAATATGCCCTTCCTGTAGGCACCTGCAGATAACATCCAATAGAATTGATTAAGTCCTACACAATAGATAATAAAGCTAATTAAAACCCAACTGGAACATCACAGTGCAGCTCCACATTTAAATGCAGTGGTAAAGACAATGGAAGAAGAAATTAAAGAGAAAACTTAGATATGACTAATGGAGGGAGGTATCAATCTACACCTAGATAAAGGTTTATTATTGCCTCCTAAAGTCAAAACACATCCACAGTGTTCATATTTTGCTTATCCTGAACACAAAAAGTATAACCTCATATGTTGCAGCATAACTTTGACACATTTTTTTAATTAAATAGCAATCCACGCATTCACGTTATTCTGCTGAGATAGAATCATTTCCTTTTATTCTGCTCCTAGATAATCACGATTTTAAAGATTTAATGATTTTATAATCTTCAAGCAAAGTATCCAAAAGAAGGTCTGAAACAAAATGAAAATATAATAAAATTAGCAGCAAACAAACTTTAATGTGACATTTCCTGCATTCCCTATGAAGCCAGAACTTCATTTAGGTGAAAGTTTCTATATTGACTGCATATACACCCCTGTAGTTATAACTGCCACTTTGAAAGGAGGAATGGGATAAAAGAACAAAAGGAAGGAAGCAAGGGAGGGAAAAAACATTTCTTATTTTAATTGGGTATTGCAGAAGAAACCCTATCCTGGTTTAACTCTAAAAACCAACTAATTCTCAGTTTCATTTCTCTTGTCTGTTCCTAAAGCTCATTCCTTAAAAGCATAAAGCAAACAGAATCCCATCAGAACAATCTAGTTTGCATAGGAGATGAGACTGGGAACGATAAATGCCTCTCATTATCTAGGAAAACTTCCAAAAGAATAAAAAGGTCACAGTTGTTTGTAAGCAGGACAATATTAGGGACGTCCTCAGAATTGTGTTACAAAGTTCTGAAATAACATTTTTCATTCTGCTATTATCAAAGAACACTTCAGACAGGAGTAAAGTTTGGTGCCCTTCAAAATAAACTTCAAAACAGCAGGGGCAAAAGAAACAGGTCTGTGCTGTGTAATTCTCTCAGCAGCTGTGCCAGCCTGCAGTGCCCGAGACCCTGAGCAAGCACAGCGTGCCCTGACTCCTCTGGGCAGCAATTTGCTAAACAAAGGGCTTCTGGATTAGATAAGGCTACATCCAGGTTAGTTTATGCTTTTTATACCTGGCTAATCTGGGCTGTTCCCACCAAGACAGACAGAACAGCTTCAAGGGACACAGAGCAGGCAAACACCAGCCCAGCGCCGCTGATCAGTGCTCGTGGTGGAGTCCTGCTCCCAAAGTCCTGGCAGAGATGGATGCCTTCAGTTCACAACCACTCAGCATCTCCCTTCCATCTCCCTGCTATCCTCTCTCAGGTGTCTATTATGCTTTGTTAATTGGGCAAGCATTTAGCCAAAGTTTAAAGAGGCTCTGGAAGCCAATGAATTTCCGTGTCCTCATTTTGAAGCACTCACATTTGATTTCTGTGTTCAGGGTGCTTCCTGCATTGCCTGTTCTACAGCAGCCTTTCAGAGGTCAAACCAAAGGCAGAGGACCTGCAGTCCTGCCCAGACTGGACATTGGTAACTGGGCCATGAATTTTCTGTCTGTCCAGCTGCTGGCTCTTTGCTGTCCTGAGCAGCTGAATCATTAATTGTCCAGCTGAAGGACTGTGTCATCTCC
Organism: Edolisoma coerulescens; assembly: GCA_013397115.1. Classification (NCBI taxonomy): domain Eukaryota; kingdom Metazoa; phylum Chordata; class Aves; order Passeriformes; family Campephagidae; genus Edolisoma; species Edolisoma coerulescens. The sequence goes on along the minus strand of VWZW01004955.1, from coordinate 1,147,742 downwards.
AGCCCTCCTGAACACGGCCTATGTGACTGGGAACCACTTCTTGTCCGTATTAAAGTGTTTTACAATGAAGGACCAACACTCCCACAGGTCAGAAGGATGCTGGTGTAGAGTACAACACCAGGAAAAGCACAGTGCAAGTGCAGCAGGAAAGCGAGTGTGGCCTTGAAAAGCTGAAACCACGTTCTTTTTGAGATCTGGTGCAACTTGTTATACACATGGTGTGTTAACTTGAGCATAACAGCAAAAGGTCTTTTAAATCAGTTTAAAACTTAAGATAAAATAAATTCCTCTAACAAAAAAAGAAATCCAAAACTGCCTGTATTTTGCTTTTGTGCAGAAACTCCATAAGGAAACAGATAAAACACTGTTCTATATGATGCATCCTTTTCTTGTGAAAAGATACCGTGAGTGACAACTCTCCTGTGGTCTCGAGAGCAAGCTGCCTAATGAATAGCAAGAGCTCTTTAATGTTAATGAAAACATCCTGTCTAACTCCCCTTCAGACACCGTCTTTCACTCTGTGACGATCACCTTTTAAGTTGCCACAATTCCCTGCTCTGAAGGAGCAGCTGAGCTTGTCAGCAGCCTGGGTGCAATGTCAGAGATTAGCTGAACTGCTCCTGCTCCTGCTAATGGAGTTACCTATTAAATCCCCACGTGTTGGGTTGTCAAGCTTTTATTAAGCAATAACATCTTTGGAAGATTCCTGCTACCAAAGGTTTAAAATGAATGGTCTGGGTTTTTTCTCATCCTTGTATTAGACAAAATGAAGTCTTCCTTCTGACATTTTAAAAATCTATCTCACATCTCTTTCTAATAAACAGACTTTTCAAGGGCTTAGTGGGGTATTGTGGTGACATCCAAATAGCAGAAGAGCAGATTAGAACTTCCAGTGATTGGATGGAGAATTTTACAAGTAGAATAACGTGCAAAACTACGAGAAGAGCTCGAGATTTCTCTATGCCACATGCACATATGCATCAACTCTTCCTGACATTTGAGGTATTATGTACAAGAGAAGAAAGCAGCAGACTTCAGATGAATTAACATCCTGTCTTCTCGGTAAGGGAGAATAAGGAATGTGAGTCTTGTCGTGTATCTACAGAATTCATACATTTCTTACTTACTTTAAATCTCTATTGGCCATATGTAGCAAGTCCATCTGTTTTTACTAAATTTGACTATGAAATCTCTCTATGCATATGATAATTACATATTGATCTTGAATATATTCTTGCATACTCAAATATTCAACTGGAGCTCGTTGGCCAATCTCCTTATGGTAATTAGTGCTTAGAGGAGCTCTGAAAATAATCTCGTTATGATAGGAAGGAAAACAGCCTTTTCAGAACATCCACAGTTTTGGTTTTGTTAGGGCTTTTTAGGTTGTTTTTTTTTTTTTCCTGGATTTCAATAAAGGAGTTATCAATGCAGTAAACAGGGGAGAGAATATGAAATTGTGTCTATGGCAACCATATTATAGCTCTCCACTTTGTATGTCTCTGCCTTTTCAGTAGATTCTCGTATTCACACTCATTTTTCCTGTGAACGGGTCAGTTAAAACATATCTCAGAATTATTTCACAATTGCTTCCACCTACAAGACTGGATCTGTAAATTCTCATTTGAAAATGAAAGAGTCTTTTCAGGAAGAAAAATGAAAAAGAAAAATCTCTACTGAGCTAATTGCTTCCTAGAAAGCTCCTGCTATTGTTGCTACCTGGCACCAAGCTCTGCTACTTGCAGACAATTATTGCAAGAATATTTACAAGAGGATAAGTGCAGTTCTGTAGGAATAATATATTTTGAGAAGAAAAAAATCCTATGTTTCTTTCTAATGATATAAATGTAATTTCCAAACTTAATTTGAATAAAACTTGCAAGTCTCCTGTTGGAGGTGGTTTTGGGGTTTGGGTTTATTTTCCATTATCCAGAAAAGAGCTATCAGGTCTATCTGTAATAAAATTGATCTGAGTTCCAAGAATGAAAAGCTGTCTTTAGCACCCAGATTTACTATTGCTGACACAGGGAGCTGTTGCATTAAGGCAACACACAACAGGTGCAAGGTAATTTTAAGTATTAGAAATGTCAGTACTCTCACAGATCAGGCTTCATCCACACTTGTCACAAGAGACTTCCACACTGGCATTGAGGATTATGAAAAAAAGAATTTGACATAATAAATAAAACATACTTAAGAGGAATGACTGCATGTTACTGCAGGAATGAAAGAATGCATTATTTTCATGCAATAATTCGGTGGCAAATGCTGCCAACCCACAATACAAACTCTTTTAACTTGTCATAGATGTTCACCATCTCTTTTCAGTGAGCTACTGATTTCTCAAACTCATTTTCTCCAAGGAACTTTCTAGAGACCTTCCCAGCATGTTTTCCATGAGGTGAGCTCTGCAGACTCTGCTGCTTGAGTACAGCTCAACCCTAGCCTAGACTTTCCCTCATAAAAACATCAGAGCCTTTCAGTCAATGATTGTTTGAAGGAAGGGATAGGACATGAATCCATGACTTGATATTAACTTTCAGAGCCCCCTTTTGTATCTGTTTTATCCCTTTAAAAACACGATGCAACTCTTTTTCACGTCAGCGTTTTAAAACAAATCCTCTCTCTTGGCCCCTAAACTATATAAAGAATTAAATCTTTACTGTTATAAAGTCTCCTCAGACTTCTCAATGCTTAATAAAAAATAATGACAGCTAAAACTGTTTTAATACTCACATTCCAATCCCATGCCTACCTCATTCCTCTCCTGGGTACTGTTTTAAGACATGTTCCTTATCCTGGGCTTCCTTTTACATTCCTTAATGAGCAGCAGACTGGTCTCTTAACTGTCCTGCACGTACATGGATTAAGTTTCCCATGCACAGAGATCCCCAGGTATGTGCTAGGAAAGCTGTAAGCAATTGTGTGAGATGGGATGAGAGAGCAGACGTGGCTCACCTGCTCCTGACAGCAGAGGCACCAACTCTGCAGCATTTATTGTGACTCCCAATGAAAAGGCCCTTTTAACTTGTCGCATCTTTTATTCAGCAACTCATTTTCTGCTAAGCATTAAAAGCCAGTAGGGTGTGAGGATTTGTTCCAAGGCTTGCTGAGATATTACTTACACAAAGGAGCTGCAGATCATTTCTGCTGAGTAAAGCCACTGGGGATGTTTGAAATTCAAATGCATCTTACCCCCACCCAGCACAAGGAGTTGTTTCCTCTCCCTTCTCTTTGTCACTCCTCCCAACACTCTATTTTGCTCCATATTTTTCTGCAACTTTTATTCTTTCCACTGTAACTTCTGAAAATAATAACTGTTTAAAACATTTGAGAGAATTATCTACATTATTGTTCCTATCTCCAAAAAAACAATGTTCCAGTAGAACTGGTTTAAGTTTACATGGCTACCCAACACAATATTTTCAGGCAAAAATGATCAAAAGTGAAGTTTGTTTTCAAGATGAACCACTACCATTTTGGATGATAGATCAGGCCTTTTATATACATTTATAATTCCTCCTATTTCTTGCTCTTGGAACCGTGCATCAAAGCCAGGCCTGCTGGCAGCTGTACAGGTAATGACCTCATGTAACAGCAAACCTGTCAGCACAACACCATCAGAACTTTTTCCTTCGTAGATTTATGGCATCTCTTTCCCACAAACTAAGAAATTACAAGTTGACACACTTGTGTAGGGAACAGCATTGTATGAGAAAAAAGAGGTTTCTCTCTTAGGGACATTTATGGTATAAACAAAGCCTCTGTAAGAGGGTACAAATCCTGACTGACATGAATAATTCACTCCAGTACATAGCAAAGAAGCAAATTAAATATGACTTACATCAATTTATTCAATTTATCAATGTTTTAGTCATTAGCCCTCATTCCCTGTCAAGCACAATAATAATGTCACTGTTAACATTCAGATTAGCACCAATTATCCAGGTCCTGTAATGGTCACTGGAAAACACAAACTAAGGAAAATTATTAAAATATGACCCTTTCAGCTCCCCATTGAACTGAACAGAGAACAACCTACACATGGAAGACACGTAAATTAACATTCCATTACCTGTAAATACGTTTCCAAAACCTTCAATAAGTTTCTTGGGATATAGACATGAGCTGAGTTACCCCACACCTGTACTTCAGTCTGTGTTGTGCCATCCAGCCCCCAGCTCCTCAAAGGCTCCTCTGTTACACGTCTCAGCCTCACACTTTGGTATTTCCACCAGAGCCCTTGGGTTAGTCAAGAAGCTGCCAGGTAAAATACAGAAAAGGACCCTGGAATGGAGTAGAATCCTGTCATACAAACACATATTCTCATTGGTTTTGTACCCTGATCTTCACCTCAGCAATAAATTATATTTCTTTTGTTAGCATCAGAGAAATTTTGCTTGGGCATTCCCCAGGGCAGTGGAATATGTGAACATGTGCTCCAAGCTGATTTAAAAATGAGCCTAAATCTCACCTCCAGGGAATATATTCCAACTGGAACCTCAGCAGGTCCAACACTGGTTTAACTGGACAAGGCAATAAACACCATCATGATTTGCTGGTTCCTTGAGAGATCCGCTGCTCTTGGGAGCTGGCAGCTGAAAGGATGTGGAAGAAAACCAAAGATGTAATTGCACCATTCTTCAAGCACTGCTAGGGCCTCCTCACAGCCCTGCAGGTCTGACAGAGACACAGCAGAAACAGAACAGCAGAACAGGATGCAAAGAGGCAGCATGAAAAGAGCAGGGTGAGTGAAAAGGCAGTCACGCACTGGGTATAGATTGACTAAAATAGGGAGGGGGAAGGAAAAAGAAACACTGCGTCCAGAGAAAGAGAAAAAACAGCTTTAATTAGGTTTTCCACCAGCCCAATACAGATTGGCCGCTGCTAAACTTGGCAATCACTAAAACCCCATCTGGAACCACCACCAGAATCTGCCCCTGCATCCTAGAAGCAAAGCACAGCGAAACCTTCCAGGGGCTGAGGGACACCACCAAGTGTATCCCAGCCCTGCAGGGATCCCTTGCTGTCCCTAAATCCTAATCCACATTCACACAGTCACCCAGAATAAAAGTTCATTTTACAGCAACTCCAGCTTTTGGGAGTACAGCCACACCAGAGTGGCACTGCCACCAAGGCAGGCAGGGTGGGAGCTCAGCCCAGCTGACACAGTGAGAACCCAAATCACCCACAAGTTCAGGCTCTCCTCACCTGTGCTGCCTTAAGTCTCTCACCAAAGGCTGTCCCGGCAGTGAGGGTAACTCTTTGATGGTAGATGAGAGATATCTGAGTTCTGGAGAGCAGCAGGATTTGGGACTTCTCAGCCTGGAGAAGAGAAGGCTCCAGGGACACCTCACTGCGGATTTTCAGTGCCTGAAGAGGATAAAGAAGAGCTGGAGAATGACTTTTGGCAAGGGCATGGAGTGATAGGATAAAGGGAACGGCTTCCAAGGGAGAGTGCAGGGAGAGATGGGATATTAGGAAGAAATTCTTCCCTGTGAGGGTGGGGAGGCCCTGGCACAGGGTGCCCAGAGCAGCTGTGGCTGCCCCTGGATCCCTGGAAGTGCCCAAGGCCAGGCTGGACAGGGCTTGGAGCAGCCTGGGATAGTGGAAGGTGTCCCTGCCATGGCAGGGGTGGGATGGGATGATCTTTAAGGTCCCTCTAACCCAAGGAATTCTAGGATTCTGTGATTTCACAATTGTATCTTTTGCTTGTTTCTTGCAAATTACCCCCGTGGAATTTCATGGAGGAAGCCAAGATCCTGAAGCATTTCTGAGTCTGGACCTTTGTGTCAGGAAATTCCATGAAAACTGTCTGGTGTCATAAACTCATCTAAAATAGATTTTAGTGAAAAAAACAAGGAGTATGATTCTATGATTCTTTGTGCAGACTGGTGACAGAATGTCAGTGTTCCTTAATGTATTATATTAGGAAGAATTTCAGTCTGAAGCATGAGCATTATCAGATAGAAGAGCTTAAAAAACAACCTTGGAAAATAATCACAAGTTCTATTTTTCTTGTGTTGTCTGATCACTAAAAAGCATCTTTAAAAATTTATCTTATAGTGCTGAGATGAAGAAAACATGCCTTCAGTGATATTTGATTGCTCCTTGGTAGATAATTATTTGTTCAAACAAAATAACCCAAATTTCCTTTGCAATCCTTTGCTGCCATCTGTTGGCAAGGAGACATTGAGAAGAAGCAATTTGTTGACACAAGTAAAAGCTAAAAGGAAATGCTTGTCTACATCCCATGAAATGCATAAATGGATGTGATTACAGTTGCATCATTTGGTCTGCTGTATTTCTTTTTTTTCTCTTGCTGCAACCTTAGATTTCAAAAAGGGTGAGATAGGTGCTGAAAGTTAACATTGATAAAATTCCCAAATCTTGTAAAACATTTTTTCAATGCAGGAAAGAGAATAAAAAAGAAACAAAAAAAACCCC
>VWZW01004955.1:1114444-1141170 GCA_013397115.1 Edolisoma coerulescens | reverse complement strand
GGGGGGGGGGGGGGGGGTGTCATGTTTATCATGTTTTTCATGTTTTCAAGAGAAGATTTAGGATGCATTTTTTTTCTTTTTTCTGCTAAACCTTCATGGTGAGGCTGCATTTGCTCCAGTGGGAGTTAGTTGCTGCACCTCCTGCTCTTTAAGGTAGCTATGTGTTTGTAAGCCTCGCTTTTCCAAGCCTAGGCACCAGAACTGAAAGCACGAGGCCTGGCAGGTGAATTTACCATTATTACCCTGAGCCTGACCTAACCCTCGCCTTTTCCATCTTTGTGTTCAGGGATCCCAGACCTGACCCGAACGAGCCTGAACCTTCACAGCAAGTCAGTCACACAGTGACAAGCTCCACAGAGATGCAGAGACATGCAGAAGAGGGCTCAGGTGCTGGTGGAAAGGGGGTGCCAGAGCAGCAGATGTGCCTCCTGCTCACAGCAGAGCCACAGAGCCACGAACTCCCAGCCCTCGTCAGCTCCTGGACCACGAACTGACCTGGGGAGCTGCTATGATGGAAAGGCAGGCAAAAAAAAAGCAGCAGGAATCTGATCCCGTCTCAGGCTAGAATACAAACATCTGGGTTTGACTTTGATGGATAAACTCCACACCAAGCCCAGAGAAGCCGAATGGAAGAGTTAATGTGGATGCTTAATCCCTGAAAATGGCCCTACTCTTTGGTGCTGTTTCTTTAATTCCTGGCTAATGAAAAATAAAGCCCATTCTGAGTTAATCAAATTACCCCAATCACAAATCCTAAAGGAATTAGGAGTCAAGGCAGATGTCTCCCAAGTGCTAGCATCTCAGAATTGGATGTTTTCTGAGGCACAGCTTGATGGATATTTTAAGGATAAATTGAAAGATACAAAGGATTGGGTCAATCGGTTCAATTGGAATAATCTGCTTAGTAAGTTTTTACAGTAACCTCAAGTGAGAGTTATACTGAGATCAAGTTTTTGCACTGGCAGCAAGTCCCTTTGTCCTCTAAAATACCATCTGTTAGATTCAGAACACAGCCAAACCAAGACCTCCATCGTCAGCAAAAAAGATCTCTGTATTTTGGGTTAGTTTTTATTAACCTCAAAAGAACAAATTTCTCTGAGACCACAAAAAATTAGGGAGAAGCTCTCCAGGTGGAAATCTAAAATGATGTTAGTGCTGAAGTCCAGAACTATATGGCATATCCAAGTTGGAATGAATTTTAGTACCAACTCACCCCCCTTAAAACCCAAAAATATCCCAGTTACCAATATTGCCACCTTGCAAAAGAGCAGAAGTTTCCAGAAAATGTTCCCATTGGAACTCTATTTGGAGAACTGCCATGAAGGGATTTAGTCTACTTTAGCCAATGTCAGCTAATAATTTATCTACCCAGATAATGCATCACAAGATCTTTATATTTAATCTAAGTCCAAGAAAAATATTTGGGAATAATGAGGTTTCTGTCACAGGTTGTCCTTTTCTTTATGAGAAATTTACTGCCAAAGGAAAGCACAAAATAATCCATTATGGTTACAAGGTGCTTTTTCACATGCAAAAGTTCAACTAGATCCTCATGTCATGTATTAAAGCCTTACAGACCTTATATATATATATATTTATATTTATATTTCTATATATACACACATATATATATATATATATATATATAACCTTAGCTTTTAATTAATATTGTAAAGTAAAAAAGGAAGGTGATAAAATTTATCTGTCTTTCACATAGAAAATTTTATTTTGTGGGAGGTAGAAACCGAAGCCAGTTACTGTAGAGTTACAAAGCTGTTTGCAGGCCAAGTCACCAAAGAAATCCAGAATGCCTTCTGCCTTCACAAACCATATTTCCAAATTATTTCCTGATGTGGAACACAAGACAGGACTAAGCACAAATACTTCAGAAGATTGATAACAAATGGTAAGTTACCTTGATTTTATTTTAAAATTCATGTCTCCCTTTTTTAAAAGACAGATGAGTAGGAAACAAATTTTACGCTGTTCTTATACTGAGCATCAGTTTTATTTTTTCATTCTTGTGGTTTTAGATTTCAGCTGCAACACCTAGAAAACCAGGTTAACTTTCTTTTAATTGACACCAGGTGGCACTGCAAGAGATGAGCCATGATAAATACTGGACCTGAATAACACAGAATTATCCTGAAGTCCTGGGAAGGTTTGGGCTGGAAGGGTCCTAAAGATCATCTCATTCATACCCCTCTGCCATGGGCTGTGTCTTCTGCTTTGAAACCAAGCTTAAAGCTGAGCACACAACTGCATTTTCAAAGTATTGAAAGCCCAAATTCAGATTTAAGAACACAGGAGCTGCAAACAAACTTGACGTGCAAGGTGGTGAATTAAAATCGAAGCTACATTTGTGGAAAATCCCCAGTGAAAAAAAAAAACAAACATGCTTGCATTCTGAAGGTGCCTGCATCTAATATGAACATTTTATCCCAGAGAAGTTAGGTTCTGTTTATTTTACACTGAACACACTTACAGCTAGCTGTTGTCTCCTGGAAGTGTTCCCCAAAAACACCTGCAGCTTTTTTAAATAAAAGTGTGCAAGTAAAGCCTTGCTTAGAGTGTAGACCTGAGCTTTGAGTACCTGTCAGAAATGACACCTCCTGTTTCAGGAGATTCTCCCTCCAAGACTGCTCTCACTCCCCGTTTCACTGTGTGGCCGAAATTAAACTTTCAGGAATCCATCTGGAGGCTAGAGGAAAGTGAGCTGGATTATCACATTTGCTCACCCAGCACGGTGTGCCAGCTCTGTTTAGGCTGTTGACACAGAAACAGGAGGGAGGCAAAAGGAAAGGGATCTATGAACTTGGAATGAAGGACTGCAAAGGTGTTCCTGTGTTCTACTGACACACAGCCTTGCCTCCAGTAATGCACTCTGAGTGTAAACTTTCACCTAAAATGATTATTGCCATTATCAGCACGGCTGTCATCAGAGGAAGGACCTACCAAAGGCCAGCACAGCTGGGGAACTTGACTAAGTGATGGAAAATAAAAATGTGGAACATAAACTAACAGTGCTTGAATCTGATAGAAGCTGAGAGAGCTGCTTTGCTTTAGAAGACAGCCTTTGTGCACTGGGTGACAACAATAAAAGTGTTTTTAGGATATACAGGGGTAAGGCCATGAGGCCTCTAAGAATTTTGACTAAAGAATTGTTGTCATCATTTCTTGTCTTAAAACTGTAAACTACAGGAAAAACACAAAAATCCTCTGTGGTCTTGAATTACAGCACCATTTTTCTGCCCATGTTCATCCCCTCAACCCTTTGGGATGCCCTCCAAAGCCCGGCTGCTCCAGCAGGTCCAAGACAGAGCTGAGTGAGTACAACTCCCGCAAGGTGCTTAAGGTGCTAATTTTATTTATGTATTTATTTATTCAAGACTACTACGAGGTGTCATCATTATGCCTCATATCAGCACAGGTAAACCTTTACTAATTTTTTTTCATCATATGTTGGTATTTAATCTGTCCATGGACTTTATATTTTCTATAGGGCCAAGGAGAATTTTAATTTTTAATTGCTTTTGTAACCTGCTTTAAAGACAGAACTGCACTGGTGTCCACAAGGAATGCCCAGTGTGGAACTAAAGCCTGCTCCTAATGGATAGATTCAGCAATACTTTCAATATGCATCTTAACAACCCCTTCACTTCTCAGGAATTCAGGAGCTGCTCTCTCAAGGCGCCTTTTTAACACTACAATATTCACCAGAAAGCTAATTCTGTTACTGTGAACCAGCCACCAGACATTTTGCATTCAGCCATTCTGCTGCTCAGACAACATAATTGCAAGAAAAACAGGACTGACTGCACAAGATTCATTGAGTTGCTGGTTTAAAGTAAATGTACCCTTTAGGAGATATTATCCTCTGGAAACCTGCAGAGCTGTACTATCACACAGATAATCAGAATGAGGAGCATGGGGTAAATCAGGAGGGTTTTTTTTTGCTTCTGTGTCTTAAGGATCACTCCAGACATGATTGACCATTTCAGAAATGAGAGAAGTTTTCCTTCCCTGCTATAAGAGGGTTTTGGAGGCTAGAATTGTCCATGAGACATATTTATGACACTCATTCCTTGATTGCCTAAAATATCTCTTAAATACGGTCAAATATGATTTGATTTGATGAGCTATATGCAAACTGTTTAGCCATGAACTGAATGAGAATAAACAGTTTGTAAATAGAACTATTTTGTTCCAGATTATGTCAGCAGGATGGATTTAAAGCTTTTATAATGGTGAGGAAAAAGAAAGAAGGAGGAGGGAAAAAACCCCCCCAACTAAAAACAGAACACAAACAAAAAATGACTCATGCATAAAAAAAAAAAAAAGAAGTGCTATTCTACCTAGCCTTGAAACATTTAATTATAATTAGGACTAGCTAACACAACAACCATAGAGAAAAGATGACAATAAAATGTGCCACTGGCCTAATGATGAGGCACGTGAGAAAAACCATTAAACTTTATCTCAATTAGGTCCATTATTATCACACCAGTCTACCATGCCCTACAGCCTACTGGAAAATTTTAAAAAATGAGAATCACAGAGACAGTCTCAAAGCTCTGTGATCATACAAAAATCCTAGGGAAGAAATGAGAATGGATAGATGAGTTTAAGTAGCTCTAAAAGAAAATAGAGATACTGAAGGAAATAAAACAATAATCCTATATATTGACCAGCTCCTAATCATAAGAAATCCTGGGCCAGATGCTTGCCTCCTATAAACCACCTTCTATTTTCTTAATGAAAGGTTATAACATTTTGATAGTCAGATACTTGTCCTTGAAGCAACCAAAGCAGAAAAATCATTACAGCATTATTAGCACTTCTCACTTAAATGGACAAAATGAGAACAAAATGGTAACTCTTCCTATCCTACATGACACCAGCACGCCACAAGTACCTCAAGGCCACTACTGTCCCTGGAACCTTCTCCTGTGGTCACCTAGCAGAGCATTTTGCTCCCACTTCATGATTTTGGACTATGGTTTCATTGCAGTCGCCTGCCTTCCCCACCAGAAACTCTGAAAGATTGCAAACCACACTTTAGGGAGTGTAAAGTACCAACCCTATGGTGCAGAGCCATTTAAGCACAGTCCAGTATAAATCCTCCCCTCCTTGGAGCACACAGAAGCAATGAAAACAAGCACAACAGACATCCAGGCACAACGTAAAACACTGAAAATGTCAATGAGACACACATTCTGTTCCTGATAATGAACTACACCAAGTGGAGCAGAGTAGAAGACAAACATTAATCCCTTTTTTTTACATTGATCACAGGCAGAATATTCAGGGATACAACTCTCATACCTGCTTAATTTTGGGAAAATGTAATGTCATCTTTTTTACCAAATACAGCTCCACTGAATTTAAAAGCTTCCATGAATTCATGGGCTTCAACAATCTCATGGAACATTTAGGCAAACCTAGCTTTGCACAGCATCTTGATTACACTTGAAAAATACATGGCAATCAGAAATGTATCCAGAACCTTGTCCTTCTATCAAGCCCTTCAACATGCATTCTTTATGAGATCAAAAGCCCAACTATAACAATGAAATAATAACCCCATGTTTTATGTTACAGCATTTCCTTCTACTCCTTGTCCAAAGTATGGCACTTCTAACATTAAAAAAAAAAAAATTAAAAAACCCCAAAACCAATAAAATCTCGATTGTCTGGCAGCTTGGAAGGTTGTGAGGTGTTCAAGGTAAAATGTATATACTTTAGTAATAAGCAATAAAAAAAGAGGAACAAAGGAAAATTAATTATTCTGTTACTACCAGAGAATAATCTCTCAAGTGTTTCAGTAGAAAAATATTTTTTCATATTTTGTTTCTCCCATCTGTTAAAAGCACAGGTCAGGACGAGCTACAACAGGGGATGTCAGATTTGCTAATTTATAGACATTTATTCATTTACTGCAGCTCTCCCTCTTCAGAACATTTCTCCCAGCACGGATGGTAACCACAATCCTTTCTCTTCATGCTTGGAGAAAAACCTTACCTGCCTGATTTAGTCAAGGACAACAGGCAAAACCTAAGAAGTGCTAAGGAATTCAACCCAAATTCCCTAAAAAGTACAAAAGAACGTACCCACTGTGACAAACAAAATTCCTTTGAACCAGGAGAAGGGTTCATTGTTTGGGACATTCAATTCACAGCCAACAGGATTCCTGCTGGAACGTGCAGTGTTTGTACAACACACAACAACTCACACCGAGCACACATTTGTGGGTGCTTGACTGATCCACACCTCGTAACGAAACATTAAATAAAATAAAAGAACTTCTGGTGCTCACTTGAAAGCAACTGTTGAGAATTCTTGTCAAAAGCACATGCCAGCTGTAAATCTGTTTGGAGCCCCCGTCCCTGGTGGGAGATTGCCGTGCAAGGTGTGTGTGGCAGAGGGTGATCCTGGTAACACCCAGCTCACCAGTCTGTTCCCTCTGAAATCTCCAAACAATGCGGGTGGCAAGAGCTCCCCATTCCTAAAATCTGCTCTGGCAGCCTTTCCCCGTCAGCAGAGCTGCCTGAAATGCTTCTCACCCCGCAATGTACTTGTGAAACAAATCTGCTGAACTGGAAGAGCAGGCTGGTTTATTAGGCAAGGAATGGGAGAGGTTGGAGTTCACATCCAGGGAAAAAAGTTGGAAGCACACACTGGGCTTTGAACACTTCTTTTCAGAAGCAGGCACAGAAGTAAGTTCATTTCTGACACACCACGCTCTGAAATGCAGCTGATGAAGAGTAGAACTATAAAAAGTGCAGTTCTATTAACTCCCAGACCATTTTTTACTTTCTGAACCAGTTAAGGAACACAGAAGCAAATCAAAATGGCTAAAGTGGCATTTAGCCTGCTCCCAAGAAATTTCAAAGGTTGTGAGGAAATGAGGATTGATCTCCTGAATTTGATTTGCCTAATTTCGTCTAGAAAAACAGGTAAAATGCCAGGAAATTCTGTATAATGGTATAGTAAGCTATGATAGTGCAAAAAAGGCTTCAGTTGATCCCAGTTGTGTGATAAATAGAAGTAGTCACATGGTGCTACAGAGCAAATGTCCCTTTCAGGCAGAGAAAGGCACTTATTCCTTGGAAATTAATTCCACAGCAAGAGCAAACGATGGCTCTGAACAGCAAATACACACTTCTGGTTCCTGAAGCTCAGGACAGCTCCTGAATAGCGGAGCAGTGTGACTCTTGCACACCTCATCCCCCTCTTTCTTTACAGAAGCTTGAAAAATGCCAAACGTTTTGTTTGTCTGAAACTTTCTTTCCTTCCTGCTTTGTGTAAATCCCAGTCAAAGAATGTTCTGCAGCAGTTCAGCAGCACTGGTGACAATAATGTGAATTATTGGGTAGAACTGGCAACAACAAGAAGGACAGAATTTTACTGCAGAGGAAAATGTTCTGCTACTCATGCAGGATCTACTGACATCATTAACAGGCCAGGGCACCTCCTCTGCAAAGAAAAAAAGGATCTTTCAGAGAAAAGATTATGCACCCATCTCTTCATTGATTTCTTCTCACCTGTTTAATGTTCTTAGAAACACTAGCAATGTTTCCTTACACTAGAACACGTGGAATGTACAGGTGTAATGCATAAACAGAAGTGTTCGTGCACCCACAACATCCTGGACTTCCATTAAAAATGATAATCTGTAATTGCATGTGGGTAAAGAACATTTAGGGGAGTGGAAATCATCTTACAAGTCTTGTGAAAATTTGTCCAAAAGACTGACTGAAATCACTGTATTGCCACAGAAACAAATGTGTAATTACTGAGTAATTACAGTGTAATGACTGTAAATGAGTGTTCAAAGGGACAAACAGGAAAGACAGGGACAAACTTTTAGCAGGAGCTGTTGCAATGTGACAAGTCTAAACTAAAAGTAGGTCGGTTTAGGTTGGATATAAGAAAGAATCTTTTACAATGCGGGTGGTGAGGCCCTGGACAGGTTGCCCAGAGGAATTGTGGATGTCCCATCCCTGGAAGTGTCCAAGGCCAATCTGGATGGGCTCTGAGCAACCTGGGATAGCAGGAGGGGTCCCTGCCCATGGTGTTGGACTGGATGACCATTAAAGGTCTCTCCAGCCCAAACCAGTCCGTGATTTGATGATTATGCTCCAACAGCCTCCCGTGCCCAAAGCAGGCAGGGTAAGGGCTGGTTTTGAACTTGCAAACACTGACCTTGCCTTTCCTTGAGAGGCCTGGGAGCAGAGACCCACTGCTCTTGCAAGCTCCTGTCTCTGTCCCTGTAGTGTGTGACACAGGAATTTGGGAGCTGTCAGTCAGGCCCTGTTACTTGGAGATACATGCTCATATCCTGAGCAGGAAGAGCAGCTAATCAGCTGAGAGATTAGAATTTATTGTACTCAGTTTATATTTTCTCCAGGGCAGCATTTCTGCCTGACAGCAAACAGGGGAATCCTTTGGAGGTTTCAGAAAGATCCTGAGGAAGGATCAAGAGAAGAGATGGCATCCACAAGCTCAGGACTAAGGACAGATCCCAATTATATAAGGGGGTTTTTTTAAGTCGTAGTTTGTACTTTGCTGGAGAGAAGATTGTGAGTCTAGTTCTTCTATTTTAAAATATGCAAGGAGTGGAAAAGTAAATAGAAGGGCAGGGAGACATTGATTGCCAGATAGCACTTCCCTGGAATTCGAGATTACCAGGATGTGCCTGCAGTGTCTAATGGGAGACTGCAAGCAGAGAGAAGGCAGCAGAATGACAATCTCCAAACAATAGGATTAAAGTGCTCTGTGCAGTTAGGACTGCAAAGTATTTGACTAATCCTTCCCAATTTGAAACGGAGAAAGAAGTAATTAGATTTCTTAGAGAATCCGAGTTTCTGGCAATACTACCACTTTAGAAAATATTATTAAACTTAGTGAACACCCATGTTTGTGGGGAAGGGGGAGAGGGTTAGGAATTTCTATTTAATTATCTTAAAATGCAACTCTCCTAAAGAAACCCCACCAAACCATAGAACTTTGATTTTATTTTTCTGTCAGCTGCAAGTATAAGCCTAAACTGTTCAAACTCACTGCTGAAATCAGTAATTTATAGTGGATGAACACTTCCAGCCTGTGCCAGACCTAACACCCACTGGGAAACAGGTCCTGTTCCAAGGGAATGGATCAAGAGTGGGGCTCTGCCACAGGGGAGAAACAGAAACAGCCCAACCCTACCTGGCTTCTCAGGCCCCAACACAGCCAAACAATTATTAAACAAAATGACTGCTCAAAATAATATTTTGGCAAACACAAAATTGGCATTTAAACATAGTGATTAATTATTAGACTTCTGATGAACTCTAATTTGAATGAATCATTTCTATATTTCAAATTAATTATGAGTCAGAGGAAGAGCTGTTCACCGAGACTGTGCAAAATACTTTGTCAATGTGCACAAATGACAACAAGCCAAAGCAAACACCAAAAAAAAGGAAAATGAGAGTTTCTATAACTACAACCTTACATTAGTTTAAAATGCACTCAAAAAGAAAAGTGTTCTGTTTCAAATTTTCCGATCTTCAAACCAAATCAGAAAACGAGCCAGTTGTTCTATGCCAATGCCTTTTAGAGAAAAAAACATCCTAAGAAGAAAACAATTATTAAGATAATTTTGCTGAAGACAGAGATGACAGACAATGGAATGGTTCACACCAACAAGTCAGATAAAACCCAGCATGAAACGTGAATAGGAAGACAGTAATCAACACTGAAAAGGAAAACATTAAAAACAGCACATGTCATTTCATTATGGCAAAATTAGTGTAACTTGTCACCTCAGCTAAACATAAAATATTTCACCAACTAGTATATAGTTCATGACGTAGTACAGAGTATAGTCCAATTACAAATGGAAAAAAAGAAGAAGAAAATATCTTGCAAATACTTTACACCTGACACTTTTTAAAGCCAGGGCTAGAGATTTTCTGCAAGCACAACTAAAGCAAAGGGGGCTGGTGGTGCAGCAGAATAAGCTGACTTGGAAATGAAAATAATGTTTTGGACAAAAAGGTAACGAAATTTCTAGGGAGGCCTGGAAAAAAACCAAAACAAACACAAACCAACAAACAAGATTGAACAAATAAACAAAAAAACAAACACCAAGACTTTGTATCAACTCAGTACCTTCCTCTGAGCTCAAATCACTGCTTTTGCATTCTGGGACCTGCTTCAAAGCTCTGGAAATTGGCTCAGCTCGAACATTGAAACTGCTTACCTCAGTATCATTTTAGATCATTTCTTATCAATAATGCTCAGTGAAAACTTCTCACACATCAGGGTAATACATTTCTTCCTAGAAATTCTTCCTCACAATGGATAACCAGTCTCTATTTACACTTCAGGCTGATTTTATGGACCCTTTGGAATGAGACAAAGCTGGTTTTACTCTCAGGTGAAGGACTAAAAATGACAAGCACAAAACTGAGTTCCACAAATTACCCAAACCAAGTGCAGATAATGAACCCCATCCACCCTCATACTATCTAACATTAAATCATGTAGCTCTGAAGATTTTTATCTGGAACAAATCAGAACAATAGAACTTTGACTGTACGAGTTTACAAAGCAAAATAAATTACCACTGTTGGACTGCATTGAAAGTCTAGATGTAATAAAAAGTAGCTAATTAACCCATTTATCACAAATACCAAACAGGCCAATGGTTTTTGTAATTATCAAGACAATTCAATTTTTGCTTTAGTGTGCAGGCTTGTTTGCCCAACTCAATTGGAGATCATCAAAATTACTTACAATACACTGTCTAGCAAAGCATGACAAAATTAGTCTGCTACAACTAATTAATTGAACTTAATAAAGCTTTTAAATTATTTTTGTTTATTACCACTGCTTTGGGGTTAATGATGTAGTCCTTTTTGGCTAGGAGGAATAATTAATATTTTTTTAAAAGAAAATTAGATTTTCAGTGTGTTAAGACAGACCAACAACTCTCCCTAATGGATAAATAGTAAATTATTTTTCAAAACCAATACTTAAAACAGTAATTTATTCCTCTAATAAAAACCTCTGAGTCCATGCAGTTGTGTGTATATAGACAGATTATAGGCAAGATCTCACATTGCTAAGGATGATTGCTGAATTACTGCTCAACAAATATGTACTAATTAAAATTAATACTCATAAATAAACCCCTGTTGTCTTTTCTAATGGAGAGCAATCTGACCATCATCATGTGGATACAGCTCTCTAAAATTTCATGCCACAGGATTGCAGTTGATTAGCTATAGTCCAAAACTACTAAGTTAATTGCTTTAATAAACAATGTCAACGCAATTAACGTTCAGATATTCAAATGAAGTCACGCCATGCTCATCCAAATGTATTAATGCTGAGAAATTCCAGTGAAATTGCTCATCTCCTTTAATATAAAGAAAACAATGTATCTCCTGATTAAAAAACTTTTTAGTGGTTCACTCATGACAGGAAAATTGCAGGTCCTCCATGCCTTAACATCAACATTTCCACCTGAAGGGCTCACAGCTTATTTTAGAATGAGGGAGGAGCTAAGCAAGATCCCATTTAGGAATCATCAGAAAGAGAACTGTTATGAACATCTTTATATCTCTTCTGCAGTAATTCTTGAACAAGGGGTAAATGTTCCATTGCTAACACAAATGTTCTTTGCATGTCTAGCAGCAGAGAAAGCACAGAAGCTGCAGATTCTCCTTAGGACCTGGCCTGCAATGTCCAAACTCTGCAGATCAACTCTACTCAAAGGGGATTCTGACATAAAAATCCAGTGTTGGTGAATTTTTCAGCCTTTCTGTTTCTAATCCACACTGTCCTGGCACCTCCTGAAAACCAGAGTGACAGAACTTTCATGAAATGAGAAAAAGCAGAATAGATTTTTTCCTGCTGGAGAAAATTGGAACATTTAAGTCTTCCATCTCCAGCTCAGTTTGTGACTTGAAATATAACTTCATTGTAACTTTATAGCTGGAATAACCTGTTAAGATCACCTAACTATTGCTTTATTTGTGTTCTATTAAATGCTATAGTTTATTGCTTGAAATACCAATTCTTATTTACAAGATTTTTCTCCTACCGTAAATCTCATCTACAATAACTGTGTCATTATCTGCTGTCTGTTATCTTCAGTAAAGCAATTCTTTTTCTACCAACTACTCTAAATGTTGTATCATGAAAATAACCCAAAATGATGCATCACAGTACCATTCATCAAGTACAGACTTAGAAACAAACCAACTTTAAGGAAACCAGTTTTTAGAAAACAGATACAAAGAAGAGAAAATAAATAAAGTCAGCCAAGAAATGCTGATTTTAAAACTAAATACTCCTTCATTCAAATGAGGGAGGAATAAGTGATAGGAAAGAAATGCTTCTCAATTATCTTATCCATACAATTTAACTACAAAAGACTTCATTTTGTTATTTTTCAGACATTTGATAAATGATTCCTCACTTGCAATGGCAGAAAATATCACAGCAATTATGTGAAATAGTTTTCCAGCAAAGTACCATTTCACAAGTAAAACACTGAACTCTTGTTTCTGTTGAGTTTTTATTATAGCTTCTCAAATTCTTCCTCAATCATTCATAACAGCTCAGCTTGATTAAACTCCATGTCATCCTTAGAAAGCTGCTTTTATGTCTGGATTTTGCCAGAGCCTTGGCCAGACAGGATGACCTGAAAGAATCCCCAATGAGGACCAAGGTCCTCCTGTCTCAGCACAGCCTCTTTCTATTAACCCTCCTTCACACACTGGGCTCTAAATTTAAATTTCATTAAAAAGCAGAGAATCTGCTTGTGGTTTGTTGTCTTTTTTTTTAATTTCCATAAGGAGTAGTGAAGGGAAGGAGGAATCTATTTGCTGTGATTCCAGACAACTGAAAATTAGGCTTGAAAAACCTGCTGGTTCCTAAACTTCACGGAGTCAGATAACACTCAGAGTACACTGATATCTTTTCCATGAGATTCTTTGCCAGTGACATGAAATAGCCTGAGCTAACGGATTGTTGCTTACACTGTGAAAGTTGAAAAGAAAATTAAAAATCTCTTAAAAGCTTGAAAACATTGTTTGTACAGACTGATGGTTGCTAGTTCCTCTTTTGCAAGGTTTTTCACACACATTCTGCCTTACAGAATCAGAGAATCACAGAATGAACCAGGCTGGAAAATGCCTCCATAGTCTTGATGGAGGTGGTGCTACCTTCAGTTTGATGATCAGAGCATGGCCATCCTCAGAGCTTCCACTGTTCCATCACATTTCCAAAACATCTAAAGGCATAAAATTGGTAAATCAAGCTGCTTATTCATATCACATTCACAGCTTTTCTTTAAATACCATCTGTCAGTTCTTGGAATGGGGTGGAAACTTCTCCCTTGGAATATTGAAGGGCCTGAATCTACAGAGAAATGCTTGAGAAACTATAAAGGTTACAACACTCAGAACAATAAAATCACCTTATTTTTAAAATGATAACAGAAATCTAACTGCGGAGCTCCGAGTATTTGAAATAAATAAGCCTGAAAACTTCAATGATCCCACTTTAACAAAAAACCTGTGAGTACAAATTATTTGTGAGATTAGTTTGCAACATGCTCATCAAAATTTTTGCAAAGTTTTAGAAAAGTCTCTGTGCAAGTGAGTTACTGCTTGTGCTAAGCATAATGAGATATAATTTAAATGATTTGTTTCTTCCATTACAATGATGTGTATCACAGAGACACCCCATAGATACAAGCAAACATTTAAATTCTCAATCAATAACGTGCTCCTGCTTTACTGCATTTCATTAGATAGACAGTCACCTGAGTTATTATAAAGCAAGAAATTACCGAGGCTTGAACCCAAAGCAACTTCAATTATCCCTTTATTCCAGGCATTTGAAGTACTTAGTTATTCTTTCAGATTCTATTAAGCCATTATTGCTGCTTTATTGCCAGTAAAACAGTATGTTTTCAAGGCTTTATAATAGGATGCCAAAGGAACATCTGTATGTGGAACAAGCTGTTTGGTGTTTCCCTGGGAGATTTGTCAGTTGTGCTGAGTTCAACAAAACCCACACATCTGTGTACAGCAGTGTGTGTGCCAGGACATGCACTGCGCCGTGCTGGATTCATATTCTGTATTTATAAATATTCATTTGGGAAATTTCCATGCAAATGCCATTAGCAGTGGTCTGTCTTCTGTAAATAAGCCTTTAAAGTACAAATCACATTTGGAGGGTTATTACAGCTTCTGAAAGCAAAGGCATCTCAAGGATTCTTACTTCTCAAAGGCAAAACCACATTTAAAGCCAATATTTATTGGTTAAAGCCTTGCTGCTGGGGCCATCAGCTTCCAGCTTTGATGGAGTCCCACCAAACAATCATTTTCCCAAACCACTTTTCTTTCTCTAGCCCAATACCTGCTTCTCCAAAATTCTTCAGGAAAAGGGCAAGAAATAATGACTCTGACCAGTGTGTCCATCCTCAAGGGATTGATGTGATGCTTTGCAGGTCCCTGGTCTCCAAGTTGGACTCCAAGGACTAAGAGTGAATTTCTTCCTTAATGAAATTAAGACAGATGACAGAGATGTGTTATTGGTTGTTGCATATTCAGGGCTATGGAGAGTGACAAATACCATAGCTCCAGAAAAAGCATAGAGAATCATGCAAGACAGAAGGATTTCTATCTTTACAGGAAAAAAAAGTGCAGAGCAATAATATTTCACCATGGACAAATAGTACCACAATGCTCCCTTTCAAATGAAACTAAACAAGTTTGATGCAAAAATGCTCCCAGCACACTTGAATAAAAATCCTATTTATTCCATCTCAGGGGTTTGTAAAAGTTTACTCATGATCATTAAACAGAAGAATTTAAGGAGATAACAGGGCATTGTAGGCAGAAAAATGCATCTTGGTGGTTATAATGGAATGAATCTTCCCTGCTCTCAGCAAAAAATATCATCAAGTTGCCTCTAAAAGAACTTAATAAAATACAAACACTTGGGGGATTTCCTATTAAAAAAAGTCTGAGAGTTTCCTAAAAACATGTCAGCATCAAGAACAAAAACAAACAACAAAAACCCCCCACCAAAACCCCAAACCAAAAATGCATGTTTAAATCAGAGAGCCAGATTCGAAATACAAGCAGAAAGAAATCAACTTATCAGTTTGGTACTTCCCCTTTAGAGTTTGTTTTGGTGGACCACATTTAATGTTAATATCACCACAATTCAGAGCAGTGACCAGATGCACTGGGGGATGAACTGGAGAAGCCCAGAGCCAAGAGCAATGGCATTTTCACAGCTGCTCCAGCTGAGAACAAACAAGCTCTCCCTCAATAAGAGGGCAATCACATCCAAGAATTTTTGTCCCAATAATATTTTGGTTTTACCTCAGTCTTTCCACCCATGCAGAAGCAGCAGAATCCAAAAATGTGTGATGATAAATCAGCATAAAGGTTCTGCATGTTCTGCTCACTTCTAGTCTGGCTTTTGTTGTTGTTGTTGTTTTTATTTACGTAATTAATTAGCCCAGCAGCACTAACACAATAATAAACACCCATTAATTCAAAATATTTACCAAAAATCAATTATTTCAATCACACACAAGCACTGAGTAGCTTTATAGTCACTATTCCTAGAAAAAGTGAAATGTCTGAGTCACTCTCACTTTGATTATAATTGGGAAATGAAAGTACTGTGACTCTTAGTCTAATTACTTATTTAAGTAATTGCCTTTAAGAACCATAATGATTCAGTGTCTGCTTATCTAAAAATATGTTTCCATGACAAAATCATTTGTGCTAACAGCCAGTAAACTTTGTGAATTATGAACATCTGTCCACAAATGCACACAAAGTAAGTGGTGCATAATTACCAATGCATGCTCTGCCAGTGGGGAAAAGGAAAATTCAGCAGGTGAAGAAAGCAGCACAAGAGGCTTCAAAAGGGAGATTTTGGCTGGGACTGCAGCAGAGTTTCACTCCAGAAACTTTCTGTTTAGCTTCACAGGACTGCAGATGTTCCTCCTGTTTCTCTCACCTCAAACGTCAGCGACAGACTGGTACAATTGTCAAGAACAGAAACACCTTTTAAGTATCTTGAGATTAAATGGTTCTGCTGTTCTAATGTTTGTCATCTTTGTTTCTGCTTAAATTGATTGAAAACAAGGTGTTTGCATTAATTTCTTCCCTAGAACACACCTGTGCTGACAACTTAGAATAAACACAGGGCTGAATAAAGTAGATGGCAATGGAACTACTAGGGAAGTGAAGAAATTATATTGATATAAAGTTTTATTCCATCAGCAATGTCAAGGCTATAGTCCTATCAAGAGTCCTAAATTAGAATATTACTGCAATTCATGAGGTGTTACCAGTTAGATCCTGCCAGCACGTGGCCCATGCAGAGTGCAGGCTTAATGAATTCCTCCCAGTTTCTATTGCCCTGAAGGACAGATCTAAAGAATAATCCCAGAAGACCAAAGTATTGTAATTCAAGAGCTCACATGAGATCATTGTAACTCTTATGGAGACCAACTGGACTAAAGAAAAAAGAGTTCTCTTGAATATCATATGGTTGCACGAAAAATTAGCTTTCTAATATTTTAATGTAATAAATGAAGATTTTTCTAAAGTGAAAAAATAACCTGTGATATCCAAGTGTTTTCAGTGCACAACCAAAATTACCTCCTGGACATTGCATTTTGAATATTTATTTGCAGCACTGATAATGGAAAAGGAGTGTTTTATACTCCCCAGAATATTTTTAAGGGATTATGCTGAACTGGCATCCATTCTTCCCAAATCTTAGGGAGGTTTTTGAAACATGGCAAACACAGGTTTGACTCACAGGATGGGAAAAATTCCAGTAACACAGACCAAATGATTATCAGATATATATATCCAAACTGGAGGAATAAATGCAGAGGTTGAGAAACAAAACCAAGTTCTCATATTTTAGTAAACTCATAGTGAGATTTACTGCATGGGCAGACTGATTTCTTGTAGCATGGACCTAAATGAGCATCCTTCTGTGCTTTCCTCTGGGGGAAAAAAGTATCAAAAAAAAGAAAGAGGTGAAAATCAGTCACCTTGTCACTGATGTCATTAAAACTCACACATGTAGTCTCATAGATGGGTGTGTTTGGGAACAAAGAAAGTTCTAAAAGACATCTGAAGTTATCCTAATGTGTAAATATTTGCAGAAAACCTCCCATATTACAGCATTATGAAGCTATTGTATTATTTGATACAATTTTCCTGTCCTCCTAGTACAGCATGTACTGTACTCTCTTCACCTGGAAAAGACTTCCTGTAAAGTTACAGGTGCTATTTCCTACCTTATATCCTCAAAAAACAAAATATCCACTGAATAATTACATATATCTAGCTGTAAACCCCTGGAAATGCAGTATCTTTTTACATGAAATTTATTCCTCCTATCCACAATTTCTGTTTTGGTTTTATTTTTTTTGTTACTTGTGCCAGAGTAACCAATTGCCAAGGAAATCATAGCTTGTGAGGTCTGTAAGAAATACATCTTAATTTCTCTGCGGACTTTTCTTTCCTTCTCACCTGAACAGAGAAATATCAAATCACCAAAATTTATTATCCAGAAGTCCTTGCCTATTGAGGACACTTTAGCAAAAAAGCCAACAGAAATGAAACAAAACCCAGCATTTGTCAAACAGTTTTTCAAACCCTTTATCAAAGTAAGGTCAGTACCAGTGAAGATGTATAGTCCGCTTGTACATTTTCATATTTAGAAAGCCTGAAAACCATTTATATCAATAAACAGGCATTTTCCATAAACTAACGGCCCATGGCAGCAGTCAATCTCAGAATTTCTCATGCGGGAAGCATTCACAAGTGAATAGAATTCATTTCATACAAACCCTGTGATTAAAACGGACTAAAATTTTTCAATACTTCTGTGTTTCAGTATGAGAATGCTCTCTAGTGCTTTTTTTCCCCCCCTGTTTTTAGGTCATTTTCATATCAAACTTTGTGTTTGCATTACTTCAACAAGCAAACTACAGCAGCACAGGCTGAGGAGGCACAACGTGTAATTGGGAAATGATTGTCACAAACGAGCTGCTGTTTGAAGAGCTGTGAGATACAGCCAGGTGGAAGTGAGTGATTTTAAACAGGAATGGACTCAAGGAGGGCTGCAGGATACACAGAGAACAAACTGCATTCTGTAAAGCAGAGAAACTGCCCCGAGCTGGGGACTCCCCATCCCTGCAGGTGCTCAGGGCCAGGCTGGACAGGGCTCTGAGCAACCTGGGACAGTGGAAGGTGTCCCTGCCCATGGCTGGAACCAGATGATCTTTAAGGTCCCACAGAATCCCAGAATCACCAGGTTGGAAGAGACCTCTAAGATCATCGAGCCCAACCCGTGCCCCAACACCTCAACTAAACCACGGCACCGAGTGCCACATCCAATCTTTTTTTAAACACATCCAGGGATGGTGACTCCACCACCTCCCCAGGCAGACAATTCCAATACTTTACCACTCTTTCCGTGAAAAACTTTTTCCTGGCATCCAACCTAAATTTCCCTTTGTGCAGCCTCAGACTGTGTCCTCTTGTTCTGTCAGTTGCTGCCTGGAGAAGGAGACCGACCCCCACCTGACCACAACCACCCTTCAGGGAGTTGTAGAGAGTGATAAGGTCATCTCTGAGTCTCCTTTTCTCCAGGCTGAACACCCCCAGCTCCCTCAGCCGTTCCTCACAGGGCTTCTGTTCCAAGCCCCTCACCAGCCTTGTTGCCCTCCTCTGGATGTGTTCAAGTGTCTCCACACCCTTCCTGAATGTCCCCTCAAACCCAAACTGTTCTGTGAGTCCAGATGATCTGAAAGTCCTCTGCTGCTCCAGTCAGGGCAGAGGTTCCCCAAGACACTGCCATGGACATTTCTAGCAATGAACAGTCTGGAGATTTGTCTCCATCCGAGCACCCCGAGCACTCCACAACAGGCTCAGAGCCTGCAGTGGGCAAGCTGCTGGTGTTTGCTGGACACCAGGGAGTGCATTTCCATCGAGACAGCAGCAGGGAAGAATTAATCAGACGTGGATGAATGTTTCTCTTTTAATTCCCATTTGCATTTTCAAATAATTTTTCACGTGATGAGTATACAGCCCCTGCAGATTAGCATTTTATACTTAATAGACTAAGAATTTAGAGCACCCCAAGGGCTGATAATTAAGGTTAATAAGGTCTATGGTCTGCTCCAGCCCATCTCCTTCGAGGTAAATAACCGTGTTCATACTGCTTTATATTACATTTTCCATCTCGCTGATAAAATTAGCATTTTATAATCTGTGTAAACATCCCTTTAAAGCTGTGGGGTTTGCCAGCCATGCTGGTATTACTTTAAAATCCAGATTTCCACCAATGACAATTGGTTAAGACTTGCAGACACGAATTGTAAATCATCTGTGCTATAACAAAATCTGGTTCTTGACACATCCTTTGGAATACGGATCCCTCCTCTGGCATCTCCAAGTCTGCACTAGTTTTGTTATTAACCCTCCTGCTTTCCTGACTGTTATAACTCCTAACTGATCAAATCATCTCATTATTTCCAAAATCTATTTACTGAAGTTCAGAATAGTTTCATTCACTTTATCTTGCCTTAGGCTTTCCCATGAATCTCCCCTTGCAGCTCCAGCCTGCTCTGCAAGGCCTGCGAGGGCTTTGGAAGAGATTATTAATCTGTGCATTTCCCTGCAAAAAGCACTGTAATTCTTGAGGATTTTGAAAGTTATACAAGAAAAACTAAAAAGGGCAGCTACAAAGCCCTATCTTTACAATTTTTGTCGTTCCAAGCAGAAATCCAGTGGGCTCTTTACTGTCCTGACCTGCAGGTCTTGGCTCTGGTTATTTTAGCTGTACCCTTGTCTGGCAGCCCCACAGCTTTCAAAGCATTATTTAGATTAATGAGAAAAAGGTTTGCCATCCCTATATCCATATATATTTCTGTGTGTATTTATGGGGTGTTCCCTCCTTCCTCTACTTGGATTTTGATTTAATGAAGTGGAGGATATGGACAAATTATAATCTGTCTTTAGAAATAATCCGGCTGCAATCAAAATACTCAGCTGATTTCAGGAGATTACCCTATTATTCAAGTAAACCACAAATCTGTAAACTCACAATCTCTGATCAAGACTGTGTTTGAAATGTATTTAAGCATTTGTGAAGGCTAAAGATTAACTGTGTTGTACTTCCCAAACCTGTCAGCGTAATGAGCTGGCCCCCCTCGAATATGCTTTGCGTTCTGTTCTTCCCACTTTGCAGCTTTTAAAGCACAATGTTATTAGTGGATCTGTTAATCCAAGAAGAACACCAGAGCTAATTATGTGAAAAATGTTAAATTGCTGGGAAAATAAGTTACTGAAGTCAGCAGTTGTTCTTTTTCACACTCCCAGCACGTCCCAGGATGGCATCTCGAGGAGCAATTAGCTTTGTCAGGGCAGCCGAATTCAAACACACAAAGATGTCATTTTTTCCATATTAAGAAACATTATTAATAAAGAAATCATAGCAAGTTGTCATAGACTACCCAATTACTGAAATAACAATCCTTTTCTCCCAAAACTCAGGAGAAGGTCTTCACAACACTGAGGTGGCAGAAGCAAACACTGTACAGTTTCCTAAAGCAAAAAGGAAGCCAAGCAGCATTGCTGTCACTCCCTGGCTGCTTGGGAGTGTTGAGAACAGATACAACAGGAATACAAAATTCATTTATACCGTGCAAAAACCAGTGTCAGATCAAAACCAGTTAGAGCTAAAGCTTTCTATTTTATCCTGCACGCAGAGACACATTAATAGTAATGATTAGGATGATGACAAAATGTCTCCCACAATGTGACATAACCAAGCTTTGGATTGTAATTATAAAATATCAGTGGTGTTTCTTGGCAAGGAATAATGTCTTGCCTCAGCAAACTTCCTGCAAGATTTCTCATGTTTGCTATCTGTTTATGCAAAATGAGGCTGTACAGAAGCTTAAACATGACAAGACTCTCTTTATCTGCCCAGGTATTTCTTGCATACTGATCACTGTGACACCCATCTGTCAAATATTAATTGTCTCTAATCCTGTTGCCAAGTCCTTATTGAAATCACAATAATTAAAGCAATTAAAAATTCAAATGAAATAAATAAAGACGTTTCTTACCAATTAAAAGTTAAAATAATAGAAGCAATCTTCAACAGACATTGAACTAGAAATAATTGCACTAATTAATAGCAGAATCCAAAATAGTTTAAAATATTAAGCTGGGAGTTTCTTCATATCAAGAACTCCTGAAAACTAGCTGTGACACTTAATACAGAAATCACTTTCTGATTTTTGCATAAATTTGTAACTTTGGGGGAAAATATTTGAGAAATTGAAAGGTTGCACTGAATTTCTCAAATATTTTTAGACAACAAACAAATTATTTCACACACTTACATATTTGGCTGACTTTAAAATATGAAGTATTCTGAGAGAAACACATTGGTTTGAACAAAAACCAAAACTTCAACAGTTCAAATGAATATTCTTCGGAGTGGGAAGGTAAGGCCTGGAGTTCCAGCTCTGAACCACATCTCATTGCTTTCCCACACTTTCAGGTTCGAGGTTAATGCAGCAGAAACAGGGGTCACCCTCATCCAATAACACAGATAAGCCCTTAAATGTTCACACTGACTTCAGTGGCTGCTACCTACGAGACTGAAATTAATGCCACTTCCCCCCTTCCCTGGGGTTAATTGTGTGTTTTGCTTCCATAACTCTCCCCTGCTCAGTGCTTCTCTCCAAAGTATGAAAAATGAATTTCACTCACTTGGTTCCCAGCAATGTACACCAGGGGCAGTGACCATCTCATTAACAACTCATTTATTGCCTTCAAAGTTTAGCCATAGTTCAACCAATATTGATCAAACACACGCAAAGAAGAAAAAGACCTACAAGATAACAATTCTACTGGATTCACAAAGAGTTTTATAATAAATACTTTTGAACATCTCTAGTGACTACTCCCACAAATGAAATTTGTTATAAAAGTTTTTTCTGCTCATAATGTCACTGTGACTATCATCAGGGACTCAAAGGAACTACATACTTAGAAGAATTAAAATATTTATGCCATATTTCTCTCATCTCTGGTAACTTCTCAAAGTGTAAACCAATCTGATAGAACCATGAATATTTATATATTGCTCAGCAGGGAAAATAAATGTAAATTAAACAACTGATAAAGTTGGTAATATTTGTGGTATCCATATTTCCACAAATCATTCTTACGTGGCAGCAGTGATGTTAGCGTGGACTCCAGGAAATATTCCTGTTGGGCTGTCACACGCCAGGGCTTGTTTGGCATCTGCAGGAGAGATCATTGACTTGCAGGGAGCTGCAAATACAGACATTCACTTAGAGCCTTTCAGAAATACAAGTGGCAACCATGAAGAAATTATTCCGTTTTTTGCAGGCAGTAAAGCAGACAGTTCCTGTTGGGTTATACATCCTCTAAGATTACAGTTAGCACGGACAAAATCATTATCTAACGCAATGCAAGCAGGAAAATAGATCTTCTGGAATGGATAGCAAAAATAGAGGTGTTAAACCAGATTCAAAACACCATGGAAACCAGCTTTTAAGAAACCCAAAGAAATGCTACAGTACTTTCCTTCAAAATTATTTATCGAATTTTTCCACAAGATCTGCATTTTAATCACTTTTGGGAACACTTGACTTTGCTGTGCACTAAAGAACTGCTGATAATTTCAATCAAAGAACGTGTCATTGAAGATGACAGCCAAGAGTGGAGCCTGAATTCATGTTAGACAACAGCAAGATGACATTCTGGATAGGATTAGCTCGATCTGCTTGGGCTTGGAGCAGCCAACATTCCAAACAAGTCACTTGCTTGTTGTTCCCCACTCTGGAGTGCTCTGAACCACTTGGATGTCATCCCTGTTTCTATGAAAGGTGGTCAGGAGGAAGTCAGATAAATTTTCACTTGTTTTAAAAGTTTATTTCATTTTTAGAATTATTTGAGGGGGAGAATTAGTTTTGAAGGATTCAGCTATTTTTCTTTTGTTGTTTTCCTCATTAAGGGTTCTTGACCAGGGCAATTGGCAATTCCTGTCTTCTCCATGAAACCCACCACTTTTTGCACAAACCCAAGGATCACCCGTGCAAGTTGACTCCAAGAGCCAAGCACTGGTCCAGATAAAATGTCCTCTGTGCCCTGCACTCCAAGGAATGAAATATGAATACTCACCTGGCATTCACTGGGAGTTCTGCTGCAGGATGGATACCTGGAAAAACTTGTTAATTTAAATTCCTTTGGTTTTTGAGGGAATCAAAAAAGAAACGGATCCTTCATGTGGTGTTTGAAAACATTTTTAACACCAAGCTTTTATCTGTACGATTATCTCCCAGCACATCCCAAACACCTCATGTAGAACTGATTGGCTACTACTGAACTCACTGCCCTTGGAGGATGGAAAGACATAGAGGGAGAGTAAAATTCTGTCAAAAATGATGTGTCCTTGTTTTGCAGCACATTATAAAATACACAGGAAAATACTGCATCAAGTCTTTCTCCAGTGTACACCCTACAAGGTTTCTATAAAGGAAATTCTGACACTGATGACTGAAATCAGGAAACATTATGAAATCCAAAATACAGGAAAGCAAAACCACAATTAAATGTAAATAGCACAACAATCAGCCGAGGTTGGGACAACTAATCTTGGCTTGGAGATATGACCAGAAGCATTTATTTCCATGCTTAGCAGCACTAAAACCAGGGAGGAAAGGCATAAAATTCAATTAATAACTGTCCTGCCTATGGTCTGTCTACCTTAATTTGCACTACAGACTAAAAGTGTGGGATTTCAACGAGACACTCTTCAGCATAAACTCTACATTTAATCTGCAACAGCAGGAAAACAAAATGCCCAGCCTGCTCCAGGCTGACCTCTGCCCTTGCCTTTCACTGTTCACCTGTCTCTTAAGGGAGTTTCCCTGTGAAATTTGTCTAAACCAAAACTGGTAGAAGCCCAGAAAATGTATTCCTTTTCCATTACACGGGCCTTGAATGACTTTACACAAAGTAAGCAAAAAAATTTACTGCTCAATTTTGCCAATTTCCTTATAAAATATGGAACACTCAAGTCCTTAATCACTGGAGAAATTGTCCAGGAATGTTTTAATTATGAGGCACCTGAATTTCCCTGTAGTCCCATGGTGATTTGCTCTAAAATGCATAGAACACATGACGATCAGAGTGTGAAATGGATAAATAAGAAGTGTGTGGCCATAACAGACACGTCTGAAAGGGTTTTGAAACACCAAACAAAGAAAAGTCATAGATCAATTTCTTCGTAATGTTGTAAAGTCACCCCAGTGGAATTAGAAAACGTAAGAAAAAAGAAATTGCATTATGCTGTGCTTAAAATTCCCCAGTATGAGATATTTAAACAAAGTACTTATTAAGACAGAGCAGTAGCTAAACAGATCATTCACCACAGGATTGAATAAACTTTTAATAACTTCTTAAATGCATGCTTTGAGACATAATAAAATTACTTCCTGGCATTAGAGACTTACCTGATGTATAGATAATCAATAACTGCCTGTTCCACAAAGACAGACACAAAGTTACAGTTAATTTAGACTTAGGCTTCTTGCTCCGCCTTATGAATTACCAGATTTACTCCAGCAAGATCCACTGAATAAAAAAGTATTTATCTGAAATGCTGGAGGAGTACATTTCTGAATAACTACATGGAAATAGCAGCAGGCTGGAGAGCAAATGCCTTGCTAAGCCTCTTCCATCTCCAATTCCCAGCTCTCGCCGAACAGGCACTTATCCTTGCTGTATTCTAGGGAGATCAGCACTGATCTTCATGAAATCCATAAATTAATATTAAAAAGTGGCACTGTAGTACAATGTCTGTTAGTACATTAAAAACTCCTACAACTCTCAAAAACTTTCTACTGCTGCCACAAATCTGGTCCAAAGGACTGACTGACCTGAAAATGAGAGTTTGTATTTGAGAGCCAACTGTCAGCGATGGCACAAAGAACAAAGGCCAAAACTGACAAAAAAAGGTCAAAGAAAACACAACAGAAACCAATTCTTTGAAAGGACCACTCTGAGAGTGTAACAATTAGGAAAAGAAAAACTCCCTGAGCCTCTACCTGCTAAGGTAGGAAATGTGTTTTCAAAACTACTGACAAAGAGACAGTAAAGAGTGAGCACGGGAGCAGCAGGAGGTGACTCCAACCAGTAATTAGGATGAAGATCTGTGGTTTTAGCCTGTACCCAACACTGAGACTGGGCTCTGCTTCTGCTCTGCCACTGTCTGATGCAGCTGTGAAGATGTACCACCCACCCTCCCGACAGCTCAGGCACTGTTTGATGCGTCAGGGACCTGCTTCAAAAGGAGGAGCTCAAACCAGTGTCCATGAATATTAGAAAGGAAGTTCCCACTCCGTCCTGCTGTGCAACTCCAGCAATACACCCTGCTCCAGGCCCTGGGTGAGGATTCAGCTCTCCCAATGGCAGCAAACAAACTCAGCCAAACATTCCAAGGGTTTATGCTATTACAGAGTGCTCCAGGAAGCACCAGAACTAGAAAATCAGCAAGTGTGGAACTGCCCAGCTGGCAGCATAGAAAAAAGTTACAAAATAGGGTTTCTAAAGGACTGAATTACACAAACTCAAATTTTACATGCATAAAACATTAAAAGTTTAATTTTATTTCTTCATTGTAAACAAACATTAATATATTTTTCCTCCTAATTTTGATGCAAACAGAATGAGCCATGCCGTGGCAGCACAGAGAGGCTTCAGCTGAGGCTGAAACTCCCCCAGAAAAGGGCTGAATAAGTAGACTGTGAGC
The DNA here is from genome assembly GCA_013397115.1 of Edolisoma coerulescens. Lineage (NCBI taxonomy): Eukaryota > Metazoa > Chordata > Aves > Passeriformes > Campephagidae > Edolisoma > Edolisoma coerulescens. The sequence continues at coordinate 1,115,259 of VWZW01004955.1, read as the reverse complement.
TTCTTTAGTGTTTTAGCAAGGACTTTATCCTTCTTTTTTTTCTTTTTCCCTATTGGAACAGACTTAGAAGAGTTTAAAAGAAGAAACTGGAGCTGAACTGACTTTATCAGAAATAACATCCCGATTTAGCAGGCCAGGGTACCTCTCAGACCGATGTCAAAATGTCAGATGATGTAAGGAGCCCACACTGTAAATGTATCAGTGGTTTAATAACAAGAAAATTGACTCCACTGCAGAGCTTGAGTCCAAGAGCCTTCAGTCTCAGATGCTTGGAGAACAGCCTTTTGCTTTTTAAAGATCATCTGATTTATCCTGCCAGGTTCTAAAATCAGGTGAGAACTTGTGTAAAGGAAACACCACAGCCCGCTCTGAGATTGAGGAAGTAAAGCAATGACAAAAACCAAGCCAGCCCCGAGTCTCATTTCTTACTGTCCCATGTTGGACACTAATCTTGCTTCCAGCTGGAATGCCTGCGCTTCCATCAGCTGCAGAGCATGGAAACTTATCTGCCTATAAGTTATTTCCCAGAGCTGATAATATCTCTAAAGGGGTTCTCTTCTCACCGTGCCACATCCAAAACACAGCAATGCAGAAGCTTCTGAAGAGAATCTCAAGATCAAATCCCTGTGGACTGGCAAAGTAAAACGTGGCAGAGCACGATTTGTTCAGTTCCTCCCCTTTGCACCGAGGAGAACGACTGGTACAACACTCAGTGTGCTGAACCCACGGCTGATAACTCTGCACGGGCTCTGTGACAGGTTCTGCACCAGGTTCTGCACCAGGCTCTGCGCCAGGCTCTGCACCAGGCTCTGCAC